>JADLZK010005961.1:0-408367 GCA_015847255.1 Hyparrhenia diplandra
GCACACTGAAAATGACCTGTAATTTGAAAAGGGGTAGTAGCACTAACACACTGAAATTTACAGGAAGCACACACAAACACCAAAACGACTACAGCAGAGCGCGCACGCAGAGAAAAGCGAGGAATCAAAGAAAGCATCAAGAAGCCCTTTCTCTGAGCACCAATGGCACGGTATCTCCTCGCCCCGACCTCCACCTCCTCCGCTGGCCTCCTCCCCAAGGATGTGGCCAAGAACTCGCGGACGTCACGGCCCTTCCGCCTCCGTGCGCTCGGCTCCAGGACCAGCAAGGCGCGGCCCATCATGGCAGTGGCGTCGGAGCAGCTGCGCCGCCCGCCAGGTACCCCAAGGTGGCCGCCCCTACAACCGGCCCGATCCCCGCCGCCGAGCTGCTCCGGAGTCATCGAGGCCGCCGCAAAAGCTGGCGCCGATGTGAGTTTCGGTTCCCTCTGTTGTTTGATGTTTCTGCTCCCTCAGTTTCCGATTTTGGGGTTGGATGTTAGGGTAACAGTACTCGCAGCTTGTTGACTAGTTTGGTTGAAATGTGGCCTGTCAGTTAGCAAACCTGTTGTTGAACCACAAGAAGAAGTGCTAGTCATTCAGTTGATGAATTCGCTGTTTCTGCTAATTGTGCTATGTTGTGCCAATTGGCTAACTACTTGTTGTAGGAGTATTGAGTATTTGCTAACTACTAGTTGTAGCAAACCTCTGGCATAATTATCTCTTTTAACCAGTTATAGGTTTATAGGAGGCCAGTCTGCTAATTTGTTTTTTTCTTTTCAGTCAAAAAGAACATTTGAATTTTGATATACCAAACAAATATTGATGGTTGGATACCCTAGTGCTTTAAAGTTTAAATGCTTCAAGCTCTGTAACGAGCACACCATTTTTTTTTCAGTCAAAAAACATTTGAATTTTGATATACCAAACAAATATTGATAGTTGGATAGCCTAGTGCTTTAAAACTTTAAATCCTTCAAGCTCTGTAATGATCACACCATTTTTAGAAGACAGGAAACATGTCCTTTACTTTTAGGTTTACTGTTGATGGAGACAAAATTTCAAGGTTTTTCATCATCTCCTATTGATTTCAGGTTATAATGGAAGCTGTTAATAAGCCACGCAATATCAATATAAAGGTGTTGCAGACCTGGTGACAGAGTAAGAATGCTTCTCACTGATATTGTCGATGTGCACCAGTTCTTAGTTTAATTTCTGTAAGATAGCAGGTATAAGATATCAGTGCCTCTTTCATGCAGTAAAGTGAAACAGCATAGTGTTTCAATCTATTGCTCTATACTTTGTTCAGCACAGACAAGTTGAGTGAATCAGTCATTTTGGAAGTTGTCAATAAGAACTTCAAAGACCACCTCATACTTGGGGAGGAAGGTGGCCTTATTGGAGATTCCCAGTCAGAGTATCTCTGGTGCATTGACCCTTTAGGTTTGGTTCCTCACTCATTTCCTACTTCTGATTTGTAACCAGTGTCTGTACTTTGTAGTACTGGATGGATCAGTAGTTTTCCAGACAATTTCTCGATTTATTGCATTGCAGCAAACCTGTGAACTTGAACAGTTTAGTCCATTCTCCATTTCTTTGATTTAGAAGGTGACAGTTCTGTGCATTACTATTATTACCCTGTCGAGAAAAAGATTCAGTCCTGTGTATTATTATTGACAAGCACATTGAAGAGTAGAAGAATTAGTAATTTCATATATCTTACAGCAGTAAGGGTGTAGTTGCATGCGGGTTATTGTACCAGAAATTGATTAGAAAATTAAATCACCATGACGGTCTCCCCCTTGGGATCTAATCTATCGAATTTCAACCTTCAGATGGAACTACGAACTTTGCACATGGTTACCCCAGCTTTTCCGTGTCCATTGGTGTTCTCTTCCGTGGAAAGCCCCGCTGCTTCCACTGTTGTAAGTGTTTGAACATATTGTTTTTGAACCATATTGTCTTTCCAATAGCAGAGCCACAAACAATCAGGGCGTTGCACTACATATTGGAAACAGTTTCTCTATATAACTTTATGTTTATCACTTTCTTATTTAGGTGGAATTTTGTGGTGGGCCTATGTGCTGGAGCACCCGTACAACTTCTGCATCTGCTGGTAGGTTCTCCAATCAACTTCTGGCTTTGCTTATTTATGCTAGAGGACTCTAGAGACTTCATCTTTATGTATTTTGTTTCTCTCAAACAGGAGGAGGAGCTTATTGTAATGGGCAAAAAGATTCATGTCAGTCAGACAGACAAGGTAGCCTATTTTCTCTTATGAAAGTAACCATGCATTTTTCCTATTATGTTCATTTGTGAGTGCAAGCCTGCTGCTGCAATGATTTGTCCGGGCCTCAGGGGCCATGTGTTCAATTCATCCGTTCATAAGATGTGTTTCTGGATGTTCGAATTAAATGTCACATAACCCGACTGTAATGTATATGTAAGTTTTGAAGTTACTATCTCTAACTGATAGTCGTCAACTCATTCTCTAGGTGGAACAATCTCTTCTCGTCACAGGTTTTGAATATGAACATGATGATGCCTGGACAGCCAATATAAATTTGTTCAAGGAATTTACTGACATTAGCAGGGTAAGTGTTTGCCGAACTGATTTATTTATTTATTGCAGATTAGCATATCTGTGTTCTCTATCGTCCTTGAATATGCTTTTTTTGTTTCAGGGAGTGCGAAGGCTAGGATCTGCTGCTGCTGACATGTCCCATGTTGGGCTTGGTATTACAGAAGCTTACTGGGAATACCGACTTAAGCCATGGGATATGGCTGCTGGCGTCCTGGTAGTTACTTTTTCTCCCATGGAAATTAACAACAACAACAACATAGCCTTTAGTCCCATGTAAATTAACATTTAATATAAACCTTTCCAAATCAGTTTTAACAAACAAATAACAATGATGAGTACAACAGAGGACTTTTGGTCTAATCTTACCTCAATCAGATATTACATGTTATTGATGTGATCTAACATTTTTCATTAAAATTAGTTATAGGGATTGCCTCTAAGATGGCAGGAACCAGTTTTTAAATACTAGAATCCTGTTCGTGGCCTTTCTGTGAATAACTGAAGAGTTTGCACCTAAATATTGGTGTTTACATTATAAATCACAAATGCATAAATGCATTTTCTTTAATTAGAACAATGGCTACTCATTGAGTCTGAAAATGACAGCTTTGTTTCCAATTTAAGTATATCTTGTTTTTGTGGTGTATGTTGTGCTGATATATTTGGTCACTTTTCAACAGATAGTTGAAGAAGCTGGTGGGGTGGTAACTCGTATGGATGGTGGAGAGTTTACAGTCTTTGATCGTTCTGTTCTTGTTTCCAATGGACTTGTTCATGGACAGGTTTGTTCTAAATAAATAGGTGTATTGTTTGTGTGGACAAGTTTCTTAGAGTTGTTGTTGATGCACCCTTTTACTAAACTGCAGCTTTTTTGGATCTGATTGGCCTTGCTACTGAAGATCTGAAGAAGAAAGGAATCGATTTCTCTTTGTGGTTCAAGCCTGACAAGTACCCAACCGACTTTTGAATTTCACCAAATGCACCGGCCATGGACTTTCATAATAAAGGAACCATCATTTTTTGGTTTTCCTTAAAGAGGAAACAAAATTCCATAGCCCTGTACTTTTTAATGTCAGTACAGTGTACAGTTCTTCGACTCAAGTTTCAGAGTTCCAAGAGCCAATTAAACTCCGAAAAGAATACAGCTTTACAATTGAGCATGGAACGTACCCATTCCGATAATTGAGATTTTGAAAGAGACATGTCTTCTGCGTTCATTTCTACATCTGACAGAACTGAAAAATTGTCTGCATGTGGTTGCAGATAAACAGACATGCTTGCATGACATTAGAAATTGCATCTCAATAGCTTTTGCATAACTGCATTGGAGATATATATTACTGTGATGCAGTGTGATAATCAGAAGATTAGCAAACCAAAACTGTTAGTTCAGTCATTGCTTGTGGTTTTAATAAAAGCTTCCTTTATATAAAACGAGCCAAAAGTTGGCGGTGCAGGGGTCATGTTGGTTGTCTTTTTTGGATAAGTGGCCCCTGAATGATAGGTCACAGGAGGCCCGAAACACAACACTGGATAGAACGAGCCAAAAGCAAGATGGAGGGAGAGATATTTCAACTCGCTCTGCTCGCAGCTCCTGCCGTTCACAGCTTCTATCCTCTCTAAAACAGCCACAGCTCAAGCAAAAGCAAGAAAGCTCATTGATAATTTTCCTAGCTGTTTAACAGGTCTGCACACTCGTTGCCTTGCATAGCGGCGGCAGCCTTCGTCACCCATCCTGTGCTCATGTACGTATTCTCGTATAATTATTTCTAAGTTAAACCCACTTTGTCTGATTTAGGTAATTTTGCGGGTGTTTGTGAATTGGGGATGTTTAACTGGATAATACTTTGGTTACTAGTAACTGTTTGATTGTGCACGTCTTGTAGGAGTTCTGAAACAGCATCACTGTTTCTGTGAATACGCTGACATGTCTTTGTCCACTATTTTGCAGGATAAGTGTTGAGGCTCATACATATTACCCGATTGCAAGGCCGAGATGGAAATTATGTGCCTGCAGAAACGTCTTGCAAGAAACTGGCTTACATGATGCAGAAGTAAATTCATACCGCCATAGTGAGAGGAAGAACAGGAAAAGGGATGGCGCTTACATTGACAAAGATGGCGTAGCAAGAACCTTCGACCGAAAAAAAGTATCTAGAAAGAGGGGTAAATGACAGTGCTACTACTCCTTTTAGTTTAGTTGAATGCTGCAACGCAATAGTTCTTAAACCATTTTTATCAAAAAGAAAAAAATAATTATTTTTTGGACTCACTGTTTTGTTGGAAGTTCAAAGACAAGGCATAGGTTTTAGCTCTGAATATGATATGGCTTGGACATGCAGGGGGTGCTATCAAAGGCCGTGGTTGGAAGTATGGCTCTGGGTTTGTTGATGGAGTGTTCCCAGTGTGTTGAGTCCAATGGCGCAGGATATCTTAGAATTTGTGCAGAAGGGGACCGATGTCGCCAATATCTGGAAATCACTAGACAAAATTCCTCAGGCACACGACCTTTGGGATGACATTGTCAATGTTGCAGTCCAGCTCCGCCTGAACCGACAATGGGAGCCAATTATCACAGTAAGTCCTTACATCTCATTCTGCCTTAACCTTGGCTGATCATACCATGTGACACTGGCAAGAGCCAGAATTAGTCTTTGTTACTTCTCTTGGTGCTACTTTGATTCCTAAGGTTTTTGATGTTTGATTTGTCAAGAGTATAGGTCTGTGAGTGGATCCTGTACCGGAGTTCGTTCCGTCCTGACGTAATCTGCTACAACCTGCTTATAGATGCGTATGGTCAGAGGCGTCAGCTGAACAAGGCAGAGTCGATTTACATGGCTCTTCTGGAGGCTCACTGTGTGCCCACAGAGGACACATATGCTCTTCTATTGCGTGCTTATTGCAATTCTGGACAGTTGCACCGAGCTGAGGGCGTGATTTCAGAAATGCAGAAGAATGGGCTCCCTCCATGTATGCACCTCCTTTTATTCCTTTGTCATGGGATGAAAAATACTTGTCAGTCTGATGAAAGGGGAAAAAAAAATCATACCAAGAACTCTCTTGCAGCTGCAACTGTGTATAACGCATACCTGGACGGTCTACTGAAAGCAAGATGTTCTGAAAAGGCGGTTGAAGTGTATCAAAGGATGAAGAAGGAGCGCTGCAGAACTAACACCGAGACGTACACCCTGATGATCAACGTGTATGGGAAGGTAAGGAATTTTTCTTGGTTTAATCTTTAATGTTCAGGGATCAGGTGTTCTCAACTGTCTGTCAGTGTCAGCATTCTGAGACAATGGCTATCATGCATGCTCATCCTGTTGCAGGCAAAGCAACCGATGTCATCGCTGAAAGTGTTCAACGAGATGAAAACAATCGGGTGCAAGCCCAACATCTGCACCTACACTGCGCTGGTGAACGCGTTCGCGCGGGAAGGTCTCTGCGAGAAGGCAGAGGAGGTGTTTGAGGAGATGCAGCAGGCTGGGCATGAGCCTGACGTGTATGCCTACAATGCTCTGATGGAAGCTTACAGGTAGGAGCAAAAATTCAATACCATGAGCCTCATTTTCGTAGAAAATTAAACCTTTCAATTTGATATGAAGCGATGCCATCTCATCAGTTTATTGGTGCATCACATCACATCACAGCCGCGCAGGGTTGCCGCAAGGGGCATCGGAGATCTTCTCTCTGATGGAACACATGGGGTGTGAGCCTGACAGAGCCTCTTACAACATATTGGTGGATGCTTATGGAAGAGCTGGTCTCCATCAAGGTACACCTGCCGCTACATTGCATGCTCCGATCCATTTAGCTAATTTGGCGAGCAAACTCAAGAACTCTCTGAATTCTTTGCTGATGTTTTTTGTGCGTTCAGAGGCAGAGGCAACTTTCCAAGAGCTGAAGCAGCAGGGCATGCGTCCGACCATGAAGTCGCACATGCTGCTGCTGTCGGCGCACGCCAAGTCCGGCAACGTGTCGAGGTGCGAGGAGGTGATGGCGCAGCTGCACAAGTCGGGGCTGCGCCCGGACACCTTCGCGCTCAACGCCATGCTCAACGCGTACGGCCGGGCCGGGCGGCTGGACGACATGGAGCGCCTCCTCGCCGCCATGGAGCGTGACGGCGACGCTGCCGGCGCCGCGCCGGACACCAGCACGTACAACGTGCTGGTGAACGTGTACGGGCGCGCGGGGTACGTGGACCGGATGGAGGCGGCGTTCCGCGCCCTGTCGGCCCGTGGGCTCGCCGCCGACGTGGTGACGTGGACGTCCCGCATCGGCGCGTACGCGAGGAAGAAGGAGTACGGGCGGTGCCTGGAGATCTTCGAGGAGATGGTGGACGCCGGGTGCTACCCGGACGCCGGCACGGCCAAGGTGCTGCTCGCCTCGTGCTCCGACGAGCGCCAGGTGGAGCAGGTCACGGCCATAGTCAGGTCCATGCACAAGGACGCCAAGACGCTCTTCGCATTATGAAATCCACACCACAGACCTCCTTGTAGAAATTTCCAGTGCATGATCACACATGAACTTTGACAGAAATCACGTTACACTGACCTCTTTGTTAATACGTCATCGCTATATTATACTGAGGTGGCTGCCATGCTTAATTGAAATTGAAAACCCGTTGAGAAATAATATGTTTTTAATGTCAAATTTTCAATGAGGGACCTATTATATTGACATGACTCATCTTACATGTTATTATAAGTTATCACTCATCATTATGTGTTTGACTGTAATTTTATCCATATATTTACAACTCGTTACATCTATCGAAGCATCTCAGTGTCAAAAGGTGATGCATATGACACACTGGCAAGTGTTCTCGTTGAAATTGAAGTTGCGAGCATAATATTGACATACCTAGGCCTTGCTTTTGTAATTTATGCTGAACTCTTTTCCTCCCTAATATCAAGATACGCAATCCTCTTGCGTATTCGAGACAAAAACAATTGGGAATATGTTTTGGAAGGAGCTCCTAATTTAACTTGATGCTTTTCAGGTGAGTGTCAATCGAATCTAGGTCGAAGGACCCCTCGTTTAACTTGATGCTTTTCGTGTGAGGTCAATCGGTTGAAAGACCCCCCGCCCGCCTCCGCTCCTCCCCCCCTCCTCCTCGGCTAGGGCCGGGCCGCCGCCACGCCACCTCGGGCGTCCTCGCCGGCGGCGGCGGCCGCCAGGGGGCTCAAAAGGCACCCCCCCACCCCTTCCCCGCGCCTCTCCTCCCACCTCCTCTCCCTCCACCCCCACCCCCTCCTTCCCAACTATGACGCCGCAGCTCCCCCCCTAGCCGGATCCGGGCTCCCCCATGGCCTAGTGGCGGCGGCCCATTAGGGTTCGGTGGTGGCGGCCATGGATTCGACGGGCTCCTCGCCTGGTCGGCACGGGCGGCGCGGCTCTAGCATGGCGCGGCATGGGCACGGCGGGGCCCCGACATGTGCGGCCGGGCGGCGTCTTGTTGGGCCCCGACGACGGGCCGATGTGTGCGAGCGGGCGGCGACCACCGCTTCTTCCGTTCGGCAACGTTGTGGTGGCGGTGCCGCCGTGGTGATGCCGAGGTGGTCCATGATCGGCCGCGTCTTTCGTGGCGAATGGTGTCATGGTGGCGGCTGCAGCATGCCGAACCACCTCATCGGTGCGGCCGTTGTGGAGAAGGGTGCGAGCAGTCCACGCTTGGTTCCGGGGTGAAAGCCCTATCCACATCTAGACGAGCAATGACGGCGCATTGGCTTCATGTCCTCCTTGGACACATTGCTTTGGAGCTCGGCTAAGCAGCAACGATGGCACGACCGTGCCATTGGCCTTCTTGGAGGTGTCGTCGTAGAGTTGCGGTTCGTCATGCAGGCTGGGGTCGAAAGATCATTTGATGCTCATCAAACCCCTTCCTGAAGACGACGCTTGAGCACTCCTGCAGTCCTCCCCCCATGGTTGTCGCCCTGGATTTCGGTTCTATGCCTTCCTTTCTTGCAGGCCTATGCTTCATTTCCTCTTCACTGGAGGTTTAGCTCGAGTGTTGGTGTCGTCACTGGTCACGAGCGGTTCGGCGCCCCTTCCACGATGGCTACCCGGTCCGGGTGGTTCTACCTCGCGACTACCCGGTCGCTGGAGGTCTATCTCGTGCTACTTGTTCTTTGGAGGTTTGGGCGACGCGGCGTCTTCTTTGCAGTGGCTTCCTGGTCACTGGTGCTTTCACCTTGCTGCTACCTGGTCGCTTGAGGTGTTTGAGGGTTTGCTGCTACCTTTGCGTGGATGTATCTTTTGTTGCAGACATAGTTTAGTTGGTAGTTGGGTGTTCGAGGAGGTGGTGGCCTCCCCCTCTTGTTTTCTTGTTGTTTGTGTGGGGACGTTTTCGGTAATCTTTGGATTACTTTACAAGTCTCCTGTATCATCTATTCTCCCACTTAATGAAGTACGTGCTAATGCTAAGGCATGCTTTCGAAAAACTTATGTTTCATATCCATCGAATGCGTCACTCTCGCTTTCAACCAAACGGCGAACGTGTGATTATAGTATAGATCTGAGCTTGGTATGCGCTCAAGTACTTTTGTACTTGCCGTGTGTGTGTGCTTGTTAGGCTTCCCAATGTCTCGTGGAGTTGTATTATTGGCAAAATTTTCTTCCGTGTTCATAACGAAATACGTGTTTTAGCACGCCCCAGAAAATAGTAAAACCTACATACTGTTTTTTTTAGAAAAAAAATGTAAGTAGTAAAGAACCAATCTTTCAAAATAAAACAAAATACAAAGCTTAGCTTCATTTTTTCTTTCAAAATGCTTCCATTCCATGTTGTAGCCACACAAAATCAGTCAAAACCTGTAGTTTAAGTGGACTACTAAAACCTGTAAGCAAGGATGATTTTGGGTAAAACGGAAATGCATTGTTGCCTTACCATTGCTGGGTCTTACATTCGTCAATCACATCACATCACAATGTTCATAATGCAAGATCCCCTTACCAACTGCATCTGTTGTTGTTTTGCAGTCTGCATCAGCCACCAACCGCTGTTCAGAAGTCTGATCATTGTCAGAGGGCACCGGTGTCCTTGGTGGATTGTTTACGCACGCCGATGCCCCGACCCCAGCCCGTGATTCGCCGATCCCAACTAAGCTACAGCAATGGAGTAGCAACAACGAAGTAGTCGGAGTAGTTGTTGAATCTCATCTTTTTGCTGTGGGTTTGTTGGTTGGTGACGCCCCCCTCGGCCAACCTCAAGGCAGCCCAGCGTTGCTGCAGAGTTTGGTGGTCCAATCATTTGAGGGCAAAAAATTCAGTATAATTTGGTGAGTATTGAGCCTCAAACCAGCACCAAATGGCGTCCATTGGATACCTAATTTGATTCCAAGTTAGTGACGCAACCCTTCATCAAAAAATTTCTTGAAAAAAATAAGGCTTGATAAGTCTGAACTCTGAAACTCTGAAAGTCTGAACCTTTCTTTCCTTGCTGAAACTGAAACTAAAGGGCAAGTCTGCATTTTGCATATAATATCACCAGAACTCAGGGGCCAAACTGCAAATCATAAAGGGCAAATACTTGAAAAAGTGAAAAGCCCACAAGGGCCCATTCTCTTCTTCTTCTAGTTTTCGCAATTTGGAGGCGCACCACCAACCTTCTCCATTTTTCCATTATATTTTTGCAAATCCGCAGGGGAAAAAAAAAGGCGAAACGAGACCACCTGCCACCAGCTCACATCACACGACCACCGAGCGAAACGAACTCGGCGAGAGAGAGAGAGGAGGCGGCGCCGAGCAACCAATCCCTCTGCTCTCCTCTCCTCGTCCGCCGCTGCCGTCTCCCGGATCATGGCCATGGCCGCCTCCTCCCGGCTGCTGTGGGCGTCCCGCGCCGCCGCTTACCTCAGGATCTCCACCTTCCCCAGGGCCTTCTCCACCGGTACGTTTCCCTCCCTCCGTCCTCTGTTTCTCTGGTTCGTACTTCGTGGGATCACGGCTCCTTGCGGTTGGTACGGCACCGTCTTGTTGTCTCGCGCGCGCGTATAGATCAGACTTGTGGAAGTATTCCTGATTGAGTCAAAGTTCTGCACCCCATCTGGCGGCGGATACGCTGAGGGACTGGGGTTTACGACGCCGGGTTTAGCCGCCGCCGCCGCCGCTATTCTTTTCTGAATATGAATGCTTTGTTCTTTCGGGGTGGTTTCATTCATTCATTATGGTGACAGCACGTGTATGAAAAAAAAGAGAGGAAAGGATCTTATATGTATGTTACAGTGCTAATATATTTGGAAGATTAATTTCTCAGATTTATTGTAGTCTTAGATGTGTAAGGGGAAGACAATGTGTTACAACCTGAAATTTAAAAGATTTTTATATAAATAGAAAGGGCCTTTGGTAAAATTGTGCTTCAGAACAGATGCAGAAGAAATGGTCTCAGGAACACATTTTTTTTATTGTGGGGTTTGTTCTGTAACTGTAAAAGGTGTCTGAGAAAAATTTATGGCTTCCCTTGAAAGATATATATATGTTTTTTTTATCAAATGAACTATATGATAGGTGGATTGAAGGAGTCGCTGGTTGGGGGTGGGCCCACAATGCCACTTTAATGCATACAACTTCTGATGCTGAATTTTTTTCTCATGTTACCCCTTTTTTCAGTGCTGAAGGATCTGAAGTATGCTGACACTCATGAATGGGTGAAGGTTGAGGGTGATTCAGCAATCGTGGGGATTACTGACCATGCCCAGGTTGATACATTCACATATTTCTCTCACTGTTAATTTGGAGTGCGGGTCAATTCTAGGTGTTATGCCCTCTATATGTTAGGTTATCTGGTGCTGTAGTTCTTATCTATACAATGCATGCAATGTGTTGCCTAGACATCAAGTTCCAATATAAATGTTCAGTATACAGCAATAGGGTTTGCATTGCTTAAAATTTGTTTCTTGCTTTTGGCTTCCAGGATCATTTGGGTGATGTTGTCTATGTGGAGCTGCCAGAAGTTGGCATCAGTGTATCCCAGGGAAATAACTTCGGTGCTGTTGAAAGTGTGAAGGCAACCAGTGATATCAACTCACCAGTATCTGGAGAGGTCATTGAAGTGAATGGGAAACTAAGTGAGGAACCTGGATTGGTAAGTGTTGCAACTCATATTAACCAAAATTCGTCTGAAAATAAACTTCCCTGGGTAGATTACTCAATGGTTATCATTTCTGGCTAGGTGAATGCAAGCCCATATGAGAAGGGATGGATTATCAAGGTCAAGCTCAGCGATTCAGGTGAGCTCGACACGCTCATGGATGATGAGAAGTACTTTCGAAATTCTGCGAAGAAGAAGACAATCATTGAAGAAATCAGAGTGTCTTTTGAACACCAAGGACCTGTGTTACAAGCTTTAGGCCTTTGGTCTGTTGACCTGCTGTGACAAATTGGCGAGGTTCGTTGCCTGGAATAAATTAGTTAGGATTTGTCTATTCTACAAGGGCTTGGGAAATCCGAGCTTGTGTTGTCAATGACGTGGTCAAGTTTGATTATCTCTTTGTAGTTGTAATCTCGTGATTTCCTTCTTTTTAAAATCTCTTTTTGATTCCATGATATGCAAATTTGTTGGTCCTTTTGCGAATAGTTCAGAATGTCCACCATTATAGTGTGCATAGTGAGCAAACAGGGGACTCATGCGTTTATAGAGAGATTGCAGCATCTGATATTCTAATTCACTAATGTTGAAGAAATCGAAAGTAGTGTAAAAAAAATCTTCAAGAACCGGAATTCAAAGATAGAAATATTTAAAATATATACATTTACTGATGATTGCGTGCAATCTTCACTAATGTTGAAGAAATGTAAAAAAATCTTCAAGAACCGGAATTCAAAGATCGAAATATTTAAAAATATATACATTTACTGATGATTGCGTGCAATCTTCAGTGAATTTTATGACAATCCATATATGAGAATTCAACCTTTATTGTCGATAGTTCAGCATTCGTGGCTCCCCTAACTTGCATCTTAACCCAACCTTTCATATAATAAAAGAAATATAGTTCTGTAATAAGCAGAAAACAAAGCAAAGTAATGGCATTTGCAACACTACACCTTCTGATATATTAGATGAAAAATATCAGGAGCTGTGAAAGATTTTCTACAATTTGTTGGTTGCATTATAATACACCCAGAGAACTTTGCATCACATTCCCATTTATAAGTAACGAAATAAATGTAAGGTTCCTGTAGAAAACATTAGCAATCAGCAGCACTGCAAGGAAGTCAATATATGTTGGCACTTAACATCAGAGCACAACTTTTCCCCACAAACAGTATGTTTGCTCATTGTCAGGATCTAACAGTAGTGGTCAATGAAAAACTAGCATTAGTGTTAACACTGGATACAAAAAGAGACCCATGATCTACCCTCCCGCCTTAGACGGATATTATGTACATCAGCTTAAATACAATAATCTAGAACATTAAAAGCTGTTGCCACATGCAACTATAAGAAAATATCTCGAAAGATAACACAAAATGTCTCAAGCTGAAGGACCCGATAAAGCAGAAAATATATCATGCTTTGATTTTCCAATTGTGCGCTGAACGTGGGCCACTCGTAATCCCCTCATAGTATTCTGATGGCAGCTTTCCTTTGTTCCATTGTTTCACAAACTTTAGGAACAGCTCACGAGCAGTCTCTGAAGTCAAATCTGAGAAATATTTGCCTTTTTTTTTCCTTTTTTAACCAGGTAGCGAACTCATTGTTCTTTGCAAAATAGTCATCCTTGGATATTTCTTTGAAGGGCTGTTCAGCAAGTGACAAAAATGAGAAACAGGGGGTAATTCAAGATTTGGCGACGAAAAAAAGGAAGACAAGAATTCAGTAAATGTCAGTCACTCCTGTCTTTTGCAACGATATACAGAATCTATTGGCCCAGTCAAATAAAGTCGAATCGCTATTCCTGTTCTTCTTTCTTAGCAACTTGCTACTTTTATTTTATTGTAAAAATTTCACATCACCCCTTTTCTAGAAATTTGATGATAAAAAAACAATAAATGCCATGCAACTACCATTATAAGCTAGGTATGCACACCATTACTACTGATGTGTTTCCAGGGATTTGCATACTAATATTTCATTCACTTATAGGCTATAGAAAAAAAGGTTGAATGGTAACATGAAATCATGTCTTCGATTCAGCCTTCATAAGGGAACAAATCCTGACAAAGTTTTGATGTCTTATTCAGCCAACAGATGAGAAGTAGATTCTAGCAAGTTCCCATTGAGGAAAACATAATAAAGGACCACACTATGGCTATGAGAATTGGGGAAATTCGCGATGTGTTATCCTTGATTCATTCTTTTGAGATGACCCAAAATTAGAAGTGTCAAGTCCAGTTATCCACTTTAACTCATAAGGCAGGCCAACGCTCCTAAATCTCAAGCACTATTCCATTATCAACCCATAACAAGCTCAATCTTCTGCAACACTTTATCTAAGAAGAAAAACGCAGCCCTAAAGAGCTAGCAAGTCTCGGCAATTAAGAGCAGTTGAATACGCCACTGTAAACTATTTACTTGGCACTGCCCAACGAAACGGAGTATAGCGTTAGTACTTACAAAACCTACAGCATCCTTGTCTTTTCTCTTGCTCTTCTCCTTCTCCTTAGAATGCCTATCCTTCGACTCTCTCTCTGTCATCAACACAGAAACATACATCAAAATCATAACCTAGCAAAACTTTATTTCACATAACCTAGTGTACATGGAGCTAGCAGAAATTCACTTAACATGCTTTGGCTAAAAATCACTTATATCAGCAAATATATTGTTTCAGAAAATGAGAATCGAAGATGTCCTTTAAATGTCGACGGAATCAAAGAACTGGAAGCTGTAAACGATTTAGGAGCCCAACCTTTGCCTTTGTCCCTGTCGCTGTGTTTCCCCTTCTTCCTCTTCTTGTGCCTGTCGCCTTCATCCTCCCTGTCGTCACGGCCGCTCCTCTTGCTCTCCTTCTTGTCCCGCCTCCTCCGCTCCCTGCCCTCTTCCTCCCCTGAACCAAAGCAAGAAAATAAATCAACGCTCCGCAGCAAAACGAACCGATGGATTTAACCACAGAGGGGATACGAAGGAACCCCTGGGTCGGTGGCTGCGTACCTGAGGAGGGAGAAGAACGGCGCTTCCTCGACTTGCCCTCGCCGCCGCCCATCGTCGCCGTCGGTGGCCTGGACTCGGCCTCGTCCGCCGCCCAGGGTTCAGAGAGAGAGAGAAGAGAAGGGAAACAGAGAGGAAGTCGTCTTGGGCCCAAATTTGTCAAAAAGGCCCATGTGTTTTTGGCCCGCCAAGTCGGTGGATGGGGAAAGGAGTGAGGGGATGTCTCTATTACCCTCCCACGTGACACACGAGGCGTAGATGTGTCTCGCGTGAACTGACCTAGCCGCCGCTAGGGTCCGGAGACTCCGCCGGCGATAGCCATCGGAGGCAAGTGATGGCCGATCTCTCGACGATCCCCCAGACGCTTCCACTCAGGCTGATCAAGGGGTCGGCTGGTCCGACTACCCGGCCTTGGTGGGTGTTCCGGTGGCGGTTCCCGTCGATCAGATCGCTCCTTTCGACGAGAGCTATGTCACGGGCTGACCAAGAGGTGGAGAAGCTGTTTTGGCAGAAAGGCTATAGAAGAGGCGGGCTCCGAGGAGCGCCGTCGAGAGCAATGAGTTGCTTAGCTTGGAACTGTCGTGGCATCGGTAATGCCGCGACAGTTAAAGAACTTTGTGAGTTCGCAAAGAAAAATACCCCTTCTATCTTGTGTGTGCTGGAAACTCAGGTCCACAAATCTCGTGTAGAGGAGTTAAAAAGCGGACGCTTCGGCTTTGATAATGCTTTTCTTGTTAGTAGTGATGGCGTAGCGGTGGTTTGGGAATGTTTTGGAATAATAATATCGGTGTATCTTTATTACCGGATTCCAAAGTATCATATTGATGCAATCATTCAAGAGGCGCCGACCCTTGGAGATTTACTTGTGTTTACGGGGGAGGCTCAGGTGGCGAGAGAGAGGCATAAGACATGGGACTTGCTGAAATTCATAAAATCTTCGTCATCTCTCCCATGGGTATGTATAGGTGATTTTAATGAAGTCTTACATCAATGAACACTCGGGTGTGCGGGAGAGGAGTTCTTCACAGATCGCTGTAAGCGTTTCGGGAGATGGTTGATATTTGTGGTTTCCAAGACTTGGGATTTACAGGCCGTCCTTGGACTTTTGAGAAGAAAGTTAGTGGAGGCTCTTATTGTAGGGTACGACTTGATCGTGCTCTTGCAACATGTGATTGGAACTCCCTCTTCCCGGATGCTACTGTCCAACACCTGGTGGCTGCAGCATCGGATCATGGACCGATACTCCTGACGTGGAGAAGTGAGGAAAAGCGAAAGAAGGGTCATGGTCGATCACGTGCAAAACTGCTGACGTTTCCATGATTTGAAAGAAGTCCAAAATTCCTCGGTTTCTCCGGCTTTTTTTTTTAAATGAAGCATGGCTGTCCCCTAGGTCTTTATGATGCAGAAATTCCACTCTCTTTATTCCAAATTATAAGGATCTGGTAGATATTTACAGATTTTTCTATGCACTTACGACATTGCAAAAATGAAAAAAGCCATCTTATAATTTGGGAATAATGTTTTTAAGAACCCACTTGCCTGTGTTTTCTCTTTAATATTTCAGGTATATGAGTACGTAAAAGTGAAAGTTGCAATGTTTAGTTGATGTGAAGACAGAGGATTTTCTTCCTATATAAATAATATATATATACACGTACATACCAAACCCCATAAAAGTCAAACCGTTGCTCCAATGCATCAACGTGTAAAATTCAGCATCAAATTCTAGGTTTAATTTAGTATATGGGGAAGAATGGCGACTTGATCAAGAGCCTCAACCCGCTCTCGCCTTACATATGCATATGAGGAATTCGTGCTCCTTTTTTTTTGCATGCTCTCGCCTAATCTCTCTTTACTTGAGGGCTTGAAGCTTTAACCCTCTTTGTAAATTTTGGTTTCCCTTGCAATAAAGTTCAGCCGAGGCATGCTAATTTGCCATATATTTCTTCAAAATTACGCGACACTACACATACTCATGCATGATCAGTAGCTCAATAACAGATATATATATAGACATCCCAACGGTTTAAACTTATTATTAACTCAAGAACTCCATGATTTGGTTAAATACTAGATTAGAGCTTAACTATTGTTACCACCATTGCACAGAGACCGACAGGAGTCTATGATCTATATATCTTAATTAGATACATAACTCAATTATCCAGAGGTTGCATGCATATATAACACTATTCAGATGAAGCTTTGAGACCTTCAAACGCCCATCCTCTTTTCCTCGACAGTGTGACAGTCCTCCCGATGGATCAGATCGGAGTTAATCTGTAGCAAAAAGAAAAAAGAATACATCAGCAATTTATAGGATCAAGCTAGACAGCACCAAAACTTTTTGACACGCGTAGAACAATACATATACATATATATATAGTTGTATACACACCTGATGAGTGAGATCAGATGTGTGCACACATGTCTGGCTGGGCTAGCTTACCACAGCTGCAGGCCGTGGCCATGGAGGCCGCCGCACGCCGCCGCCGGGTCCTGCAGGTTGGGCTGCGTCGGCTGGAGCCGGAACCCAAGGTCGGGGTGGTGCAGCTGTGGCGCCGCCGACATCAGCTGCAGCGCCGTGCCTGACGACGACGACTCCCCGCCGTAGTAGGTGGAGTGCGTGAACGCCGCCGGCGGTGGCAAGCATCGCCAGCGGCGCCGTCATCTCCCCAGCTTCACCTCGCCGGTCAATGCGACCTGCTGGTTCTCGTTGATCTGATGAAGAATCAACAACAACAAGCGTGCATGTCAATCATGCATGTATATATATACAGAGACAAATTAGCGAAGAACAATAGTCAATGCCACAAAAAACATTTTCTTGATTACCGTACCATGCGGTACAGGAAGGTGTTCTGGTCTTCCAAGATTTGTTCCTGTCCATTGTTCATCAATTCCATTCAGAACTACACTGATAGATCAATCACTTATATGACCGTGCAAGTACGTGAATTGGATTGTCAGTTACCTTGCGACGCAGATTGTCAAGCTGCTGGTTCAGGAGCTGATGCTGCAAGAATACAGGGACATTAATTCGTTGCTGTTCTACTGCAGCAAAATATAACTGCAAGATAGAGTTGAACTAGTAATATACCTTTCTTGCACGGACTTTGGAAACTGAGTACTCAAGCTGCTGCTCGAGGTCGCTGACGTCGTCGAGGGTGAGTGAGGAGAGGTCGTCCCCGGTGTACCTCTTGATGCCGGTCTCCAGCTTGTCCATCTCGTTCTTCATCCGTGTCATCTCCAGTAATATTTGCTGCATAAAACAAACTCGATTGACACTTAGCATATATAAACGTACGGCAGTTAAATAACTGCTTAATACATTTGTTTGTGTTCAAGCTAGCTAGTGTTGCGTGCACCTGATCATGGTTTATCTCCTGGAAGTGGCTATTGGTAGCATGCTGATACTGCTCAATAAGCTCTCTCAGGCTGGATTTGCCAAACATCAAAACAAACACATATATCCATGTCAGAGAATTATAGTAGTTATTCAATTCTTTTCATTGCTAATATAAGCATGCATCTGTGCCTTCTGGTAAGCAATGAATCTCTATAAAAGATATGTACAAAGAAATTACTCGATTGAGGAACTTGGTTTTGCTTAGCTTTGTTGTGATTTTAACGGCTAGCATCAACATGGATCTGGGATTTCAGGATTTGCATGGCTGGTTCCATAGGATACTTTAATTTTTTTTGAGATCACACAAGCCAAGAAATTAGAGTACACAACTTATGATCTAATTATTAATACCTATATGACAGTGGATCAGCACTGATATGATTGCGATAACATGATAATAAACCACTTCACTCATGTATCATGACTTTAACAAGTTTTTTCATGCCGAGAAAAAAAGGTAAGTATATTTTGCTAGATTGCTACATTAAGGGACATAGGATCATGCTGATATGCAGATCTTTTGAGTTGTGACATAAAACCAAATTATTCTCAGTTAAAAAGGAAGGATAACATATCCACAATTTTTTAAAGAAGGGAATGTAATAATCTGCAGAGAGGAGAGCTTCCTCGCCGTGATTGGATTAAAAACAAGCGTACGTTACATAAAAAAAACTCAGGAGTTAGACAGGGCATGAGAAGATACAAGAGCGGAGATACATGCGCCACTTGCGACTGTTCGTAACCCGAGCAGGGGTAAAAGGTGGTGTGGATGTCAATTGTGGTGCTAGGATCTGGGCCGGGGGTTGCAATCTAACTCCACAATTCTTAGAGTGGAAACAAGTGTGCAAGTACTTCTCAAGAAATTTTAACTGAAAGAGGATACATGATGCATCAGTACTAAATAATTTGACCTATATATATATGCCTATTTTGAGTTTTTTTTACCATTATTATTTGCCATTCAGAAAAGAACATCAGGGACAGACAAATTATTGTTAAATTAAAGAGACAAAAAAGAGAATCCAAAGGAAAAGAAGGGGGATCATGCATGACATTGTTTTGCGACTACAAGTGAAACAACAGGGAATTCTTGTGCTAGAAAAACACCAAGGGAAAATCTAAAAGGTCAGTAACTGATTGTTTGTGCAAAGCCCTAAAACAAAGGTAGAGAAGCCTGGGAAAAAAAAGGCATCTGTTAGAGAAACAAGAAACCGATCGATCGGCAGTTGATCAGGATGAAGATCAAGCATCATGTGCATGAGCAACACTGATGAGATCTGATGGAGGATGGGGAAAAGAACAGAAACAAGATCAGTCACCAGCTCATAACTAACCTGCAGGCAGGGCTGCAGTACTCGAACATCTTGCCGGTGCTGGAGAAGATGACGACGCCGACGCGCGCGTCGCACAGCACGGCGAGCTCGTTGGCCTTCTTGAGCAGCCCTCCCCGGCGCTTGGAGAAGGTCACCTGCCGGTTCGTTGAGTTCTCGATCCGCTTGATCTCGATCTTCCCGCGTCCCATGGCGATCACCGGCCGGTCGATCCAAGCAACAACGCGCCGATCTCTCGCTCTATAGCCAGCTAGCTGCTTGGAGATCAGGCTGCAAAGCTCGCTTTTAATTTCCTACATGATCGAGGATGCAAATAAACAGAAACAAATTGTTAACACGCTAGTGGATGACGACTTGAATCTTGGTTGGAATGATTAGTGGCATGAGGCATATGGATGAGCTCGAAATGAACCTATTAGCACTAGCAGTCACATAAAGAAAACCTAATAAAAGGGCACAATCAGAAGTAGAAAATTTATCTAATTGCATTGCGAAGGATGAAGAACTAGCTAGAAAAAGCCACCTTTTTCTTGAAATAATCAGAGGAGTAGATGGCGATGGAGGTAGCTAGAGAGAGAGAGAGAGGGCAAAGCTTTGTGTGCATACCTTGTGAGGCGCTTGCTTGAAAGGCAAAGTCAGGAGGGGCAGAAGGAGAGACATATATAGAAGGAGAGTAAGTGGCAAAGTGCTCGAGTACTGCTGGTGTGGCCGGCCTGCCTAACAAGTGTTACTTCTCGCTGGCAGTAACACTTGATCTTTTGACTGTGAGGCCAGCCCACCATGCCATTTTTTACCGCTTTTATGTTTTCTCTTGCTGCAGATTGGATATTTAATATATGTAGTGTTAATATATTAATAATTTTTAAATAGTTTTGTTATTTGTTTCATCCTAAATGTATTCTCTTTTGTGGCGCTCACACTATATTTTCTCAAAAACTTAGCAAAAAGAGTTTTGCTGAGTTAATTTATTAGAAGGAAAAAAGAGACCTAAACCCAAACACCGTGCACACACCAAGAGAGTAATGAAAACAAGGAAAAAGAAAGCAAAAAAAGGCTACTGCTATCTATGGGCGCACCAAACCGCCACCGCCTGCGAAAACTTGCTCCAAGAAAAGAACTTTTTTCGGAAAACCGCTCCAGAAAAACTGCGCTCCAAGAAAAGAACTTTTTTGGAAAACCGCTCCCGAAAAACCGCTACCGCCTATCTCAATCAATTCATTGGCTTAAAGCTAGTGTTGTCTCGCCCTCCATTTATTTTTACCACTCCCGGCTTATGGTGTAGCTCCGCCCCTGGTTTTCATGAAAAAGGTAACCTCTAGTTTCATCTTGGTGAGTTTGATTTCCAAACAAAGCCGCTATTCAAATTTCTCACATATATTGTTCATCTTCTTGACCCTCTTGTCAATTAAAATGGATTGGAATAATCTTGAGCCTTTTCTTACATATATATATATATATATCCATAGTGACTTGTTTTTCCCTAAAGTATGATTTGATTCATAATGCTACTCATCTTTGCTATAGTTGTTGTTGCCTCAAGCAATTAATCACTGATTGAACACCCATTGGTTCCTCAAACCTTCCCAATCAAAATTTGAAACCTAATTGACGCTAGTGGGCACTAACTCAACTGTGTTATCCATACAACTATTGGTCATGCTATGACCATATATATCTGTTTCCACTTGTGACAACCATTGACCAACTTCTCCTGAAGAGAAAAGCGGAATAGTTTTTGTTAGGCTGCTTGTGAGCTTGTCATGCATTGTTTGTAATACGTCGATTAGGAAATCAGTGGACCAATTTTATGTAAGATATCAAAAGCCAATATGCATTTTATGATCCATCATAATCTTGTCCATTGAAACTGATAAATTATCCATATATCAGTTAATAAGTCCATTTGATCCTAACTTGTAGCTAATTCTTGAAACCCCTCCCAACCCAGAAACTAGATAAATTACCCCTACATTAGCTAAAAGTGGTTTTTGGGTTATTTTCGCCTCGTCATTTTTTTTTTTGTTTCAAAAATAAATATGGTAAATTTTAGATAACATTTTTAGACCACAAAAAAAAATATCTTGAAACCACAAAAAAAAAATGAGAAAAATCCTAGAGATATAGTAGGACAAGTTTACACTAAAATAAAATATTTAGAGCTCATGAAATTATCTTGAAATCTTTTTAAAATTGGATTGAGGTCTAGGAAAATAAAAAAAAAATATCTCAAAAATTATTACTGAACGCATTTTGGAAACTTTTTTGCAACAAAAAAAAATGATATGCAACCGGCATGAATGAAACACATAAAAATTTAGTTGCATTCAGGTTGGTTGCATCTCTTTTTTTTTTGGAAAGTTTTCAAATTATGTTTAGACATTGATTAGAATATTTTGTTGATTTTCTAGATTTTTTAACATATTTCCAATATTTCTAGAGCACAATCCAATTTTTAGAAGCTTTTAATTAAAGATAATTTCATGAGTTACAAATATTTTATTTTGGTGTATCTTGTACTAATATATGTCTCTAGGATTTTTCTTTGACTGTTTTGGTGTTTGCTGAAAGATTTTTTTTCGTGTTCTTTTAAAAAGTTATCTAGTGTTTACACAAATTTTTAGGAACTTAAAAAAGGACAACAAAACCACTTTGAACTATTGTATAGGGGGGGGTGATTTGTCCTGTTTTCAAAAAAATTTTTTTTAGTTGGGGAGGGTTTTCAGACTCAGAGACCAGTTACAGGCGATGGTCAAATGGACTTCATTCTTATATAGAAGATACTATAGCTAGATATTCCATCTAAATTGTGTGTAGCTACTAATCTTTTCCTTGAATTATCAGTGTAGCCGCCTGCAATGCATGTGCGTTAACCAGGAGGGAGAGTTTTGTTTTGATGAGCCACCCAACGAGTCAAAGCGCGTAAGGAATACCAAAATGATGAGCATGAGCACCAGTCCATGCATGTATATATATACATGCTTCTCTCACATCTCTGCAGAGTGCAGCATGTATATATGTCTTCAAGGGTACATATGCTTCTCTCACATCTCTGCAGACTGCAGTATGTATATATATATATTAGTCTTGACGCCATGATTCGTTCCTGCACAGATGCACGAGACCCTGTGACGCATACACTCTTAATTTCAGAACGCAAAACATACTATGCGAATTGCAAAGTAGGCTAGCTAATTCGATCTTCAAAATATAGCTCGATCATATCTTTTGAATGCCGATCATACTACTGCACACCTGCACTGTACAACACTGCACAGTTAATCATGGATCCTTGCAGCTACGTACAATGCAGTGAGGAGCTGATGTGTGTGAGCTTGCGCGCAGCAAGCATCGATTTGCATGGCCTCACAAGGCAACACAAAGCAGCAGGCGCCATAGAGCCGACGATCGACGTCGACGTCTTCGCCCATCCATGTGAACTGGCCGGTAACCACCCTCTGACGGCGTGGCCGGTCCCCTCCGCGTTGCCGATCTCGGCAGGAGCCACGAGGAAGCAGACACGGCGACGCTTCCCGCTTTGTGGCAAGGTGACACCGAGAAAACCCTAGTAGCTGCTGTGCCGCATTGAACTGCTTTGCTTGCTTGACTTGATGGGGACTCTCCATGCATATGGCTCAGCTCCTTTGCTCAGCAGATGCATATGCATAATGTGGGCCGGTGGTGGGGTTGGCCTGCAGTGCTCCTGTTTTTAGCAATGAGGAAATGTTTCCTGTTTTTTCAAATGAAACATTTTGGCAGGAAATGAACCTTTTTCCTTTTCTTTTTTGTTGTCCAAGAATCACTTATGTGGCCTTTTCGATATATATCGATCCATTCCAAAAAGAAGAAGAAAAAAACATGATGGCTAGCTCGCCTCTAGGGTCCCATATACATTAATTAATTACACATGTGCCATATTTGTCAGGTTTTGTGAGTGCAAGTAGATTTTGACTAGTATATAGCAAAAATCATAGCTACATAGTACAGTATATGCATGGTGTGATCTAGCTTAATTTTATCATTCTTTGTATACAATATGTTCTTCAACTAGCAAGTGGCCAATTTGTGCGGCTAGATCAGATCGCTGTCACATCTATCCTTCTTTTCGATATTGTTTTTTTATTTATATATCAAAATTCAAGTTTCTCCAACCCTCTCTTATATGATTGATTTGTGAATGGCCCATTTTGTTAATGACAATCACTACCCCCAGAACGTTCTTTTTCCTAGCTAGAGAAAAAAATTCTGACAGGGTCTTTTCTTTTCGGTTTATGAATCAGATTCAGTTGAGAGGTTTACACCCAAAGTACTATTTTCAAATGATAAGGCTAAACATGGAAGTTGTATACATGCTTTTTCTATACCTTGCATTATCATGTCCTGATTTTTTTGGCAAAGCCTCTTCTCTTATGTCAGTCTTTAGGAAAGAATCTTTCTTTTCTCTGTCCAAGAATCGTTTGGGCGATCTCCACGACTCCACATGATGGCTTGGCAAACTAGGGCTGCGAGTTTTTAGTGGATCGATGAACTATGGCAAAACTCCTAGCTAGATATGAAAACGAGATATATCACAACGTGACTGCATGCATGATTTAATCTAGATTTTTTTTTTTGTTAATATAAAAATACATGTTATGCTGGGACTCACCCAGGGCCCACCCAATATATCATTTTTTCCGTATCTATAGCTGTGCTAATAATATTAGTTGATCATCTTATTTTCTAAAATTCATTGAACTTCAAAAATAATTTAGGGCAACTCCAGGAATTGATTTATTTGGAGATGGAGAGAAGTATAAGTTATGTGTGATTTAATCCAACTTTAGTGTTTCCTTTGTTTCTTCCCAAATAAAAAAGGAAAGGAAAGAATAATATATGCGCATTTGACTTTTTTTCATCATATTTTCCTAGGCTAACCAATTCGTTGTCTAATAAGAGAAAAAAGTCTTTTAGTTTCCTAGGCTAACCAATTCGTGGTCTAACCGTCCAAAGAAGAAAAAAAGGAATTAATTTGTAACTGATGATATGTCTTGAGCAGGTCAGCTACCATTAGGCCGGGAGATCATATGTGTCTCAACTAGCAATGCTTTTTTTTTTGGAAAACAAAATATTAATGCCCTTTCATAATTGTCTATTCATGTTTGAAGTGTTTCTAAACACACATAAATGCACACAAAGAGAAAACATTGAAACATATGAGCAAGCACAAAAACTTGAGTTCTCTCATCGGAACTGTGTAAACATGCTAGCTGATTTTAGAAAATCTTGCAGTAACCAAAAGTAAATCTCAGTACTGTTGTGCATTCTTACCCACTTATGATCTGCCACATGCTTATTTCACACCCAAACACGAATTTATATTTGTGTACTCATGACTGTCTGCAACTCTGCATGTTGTGCATAGATAGAAAGGTGATGGTTTCCATTTATGCACTGATGATAGTGAAAAGAAACTGCCTCTTCATATAGCTGACGCATGAAAGTAGTAGACCAGCTGACCATAGAGAGTTTAAGTGTTCAACAACTTTCCCTTGCTTTAGTTGATGATGACAAGTTCGTAAAGATTCAGAGAGTAAAAGATTCTCTAAAGTTGATGATAATACTATTAAAGCACTCAAATCATTGTCAATATTAATTAAGGAAGAAATACTGCTTCTATCCAAGATTGTTTATCCAATGATTTTTATATATTGAGCATAAGTGCAGAAAAAAAAAATTAGCAGAGGTAACATAGGATTTTAGAGCTTGATCATGAGCAAATGAGACATGGTTTAAAATGATAAACCTTCTGATAAGCTTTCTGTTGTGATTAGGTGACATATGCCTGGACGTACACGCCATTTGTTGTCCAACAGCGTGAAATTCACCATAGCCAAAGTAAAAACCGTGTATGTTAATCGGTGAATTTGTGAAATGTGATGAAGACTCAAAAGTAAACCTCGTGTACCAATTAATATAACAATGATAATTATTAATATGGGCCAGCCAAGATCCATGCAGGCGGTTGAGCAGGCCGTGCTTGCGACTACACACCGTGGCTTGCTGCTGGGGTGGCCTAGGGCCGGAAAAAGAAGCCGAGAGACAGAGAGGGAATGCAGGAAAAGGTCCACTTTTAAGTCTTTCAATTTCTACGGAAGTCCGCTTTAGATCCCTAAACTCTAAAAATCGAAAATGCAAAATCCAATTTTTGTGGACTCCATGAGTAGATCTACAGGTGAACATATAATATGATATGTTTTAGTACAAAGTGTTTTAGATCTATGCTTTGTTGTAAATACAAGGTCGCCGCAGAGAGAGCATACATGGTTCGGTATGCTTTTCTTTTGGACTCAGCCACTACAAAAATACCCTTATACATGACGGTTTACTCTGGTCATAGACAAAGTTTTTAAAAATGCGTCACATTTAAATCACCAGGATGATTGAAGAAAACGTCATGTATCCCCGCATCATACATTTGTTGGCCCAAATTGAGCTATCATAAGTTGAAATTTGTGTTTAGCCATAGATTAGTTGTCTGTATCTATAACCAGCCCATATCCAAACTATATTGACGAAAAAGAACATCACAAATTACTGCCAAATCATCATTGCATCAACATGGATCACTCCTCATAAGATGCACCAAACATTGATTCATTCATGTATTAGCATGTCCACAACAGTCACATTGAACATCAAACTACAAATTGGCCAGTCTCACAACCATTTAGTTAACTATCACAATAACTAGGCTTTGAACTTAAAGATTTGATCTCTAGGGAGTCTAAATAACTAGGTTTGAACTTCAATCGGCTTCTTATCCATACCTGAAAACTTCAAGGTCGACAAGTGCTCTTGTCATTCGCGTCGTCGTGATAGGGTGTCACCGCCGCCACCACGGTCATTGTCCCCAAAATGAGATTAACAAGTTTGTAAGTGTTTATTGTGTAGTCTCATAGGATGCAAAACATGGCTTGGACAAAGGCAACAAAATGATCGAATGATTAACACCTCAAGCAATACCTTAGAAGCTATAGAGAAGACCCCAAGATCAAACATAGTCCAAGGCATGAAGGTGGGACCAAGTTCGAACCAAAGTTATGGCCATTTGATCAGCGTTGGTTCCGCTAAAAAGAGCGAGGGGGGACTTTCTAGGGGTCCATAATGTGAGTCCTCTGGTCAAACAGGGGGCCTTCCCTGGGATGAGTCTGCTGGTCCCTTCCCAAGGTGGCGCTGCAAGCCGAGGAGAAAGAGAAGCAAGGGACGCGAAGTGAGTCCAAGGGTTAGCAGGGGGGGACGCCTCCTGGCTACTCATTTTGATGTTGCGAACCTTGCTGGACACCTGGGGGACGCCGGTGCCCGAGGCTTGGGATGCCACCCCTCGGCTGAGTCCCTAGGGTCCTCGATGAGACAGTTGCAAGTGACTGATAAACCTTTGGGACACTCTGTTGTGCTATGTCCCATATGCCTGGACGTACTGGCTAGTTGTGTTGACAATGGCTAGTCTCTCATTTAAGCCTATATATACATCATGTTAATCGGCCAATTTGAGGTGTGTGAGAGTTGGGAAACATGTATAGCGTGCTTGTACACCATTTTAGTGCTCTCCACTTGCATAGTGCTCCAAGAAATATTTGGTGATTAGCATAGGTGCTTTTGGCCGTGCTTAGGCGAGTTAGACCACAACTCATGCGCTTGCTCTAGGCTTGGCTTAGTGTTTAGTGAGATTTGTCAATCTCCAAGAGCTGTACATCAGGAGGGGCTCGAAGTCTTTTGAGACCACACCAATTTTGTGGTGTGGCCGCCACCTGTACCAAAGGGAACAAGGCCCGCGGCAATTGCCGGAAGCTTGATAGTGAAGACGACGGGGAGCATCCGGGAAAGGCTTGCCGGAAGCATGTCGAAGACTATGCTTTGTTGTAGGGGAAGGTCCAAGGCTATCCACGGAGTTACATGGACCGCGAGCTTGGCCCCTTGCGAGGGGATTCACTACGAGGGGCTCCAACGACGGATTAGGGGAAGCTTAGACAAGTGAAAATTCGTCACATTTAAAAATACCGATGTCGAAGAAACGGAGTTTGCATCTCTACCACCATTAACTTCCACATTATTATTTGCATTACCTTTGTGCTTGTTTTACCTTTCCTAGCTTAGTTGATAGGCTAGTTGATAGGATTAGAACTTACGGTGCAAAACTTTTATGCGGTAGAGATAGCAACACACCTAGCAAAACCGTAGTTGCACATATAGATAGATTACATTCTTGCAATAGGTTTGTTTTGATTAGGTGGAGTTAGATGCTATAGTTAGAAGTAGTTTTTTTAAGTTGCCTAATTCAACCCCCTCCCTTCTTCAATCGGCGTCTCGATTCCCTTCACAACCACGCGATTGAGGGGTAACTCAACGACACACGCAATGTATTGAGTATCCATTTGGCACTTCGTCGAGGGGAGATCACGAACCCCTCACAAGTCATATTAGGTGGGCAAGAACAATCACCTTATCTTCCCAATGCCTCCAACAATCACTGAGTCGGTCTACGAGTGGTGCTCTCCAAGAGCAAAAATAAATCACCAACAAGAACGACCCTCAAGTGCCTCTAAATGCAACTCTCAAAGAAATGCACTTGAATCTCACCCAATCTCTCAAAGTTATGCTCTCAAGCAATTGGGGAGAGAGGGTAGAAGTTTTGCTCAGCTCAAAGTGTATGGAAGTGGGGAAACAACCCACTTCAAACCCACTAGATTTTCCTCCAATGGGTGATCCAAACAGCGCCAAAGAGGGGCGTCGATCTTCGTAGATAGTGGCGTCCGTGCTCTAATTATATTCCACGTGTAAGTTACCATTTGAAATCAACCGTTGGGGTGCGAATCACAATGTGCACCGGACGCACGCCCCAGACGCATCCGAGCGATTTTTCGGACATAGTCCAACAATTGTTAAAAAGCATGCTAAAACTAAATGAACACGATGGGCTAAGCTTTTGACAGCGCCTCATTTGTGATTTGCTCACTTCTTCACACATGGCCTCAGGGACGTCAAACCACGCGTCAACGCTAAGCCACCAGCGTTTCGGCGTCCAAATGCTCCATTGACGGATGCTCCGGCGCTACACTTCAGCGGATTGAATAACCATGCGCCGAAGTGCTAGAGCCGCGTCGGTGTTGACGCTTGCTCTTTTCGGACGCATTTAAACTTTTTTACAGCCCATTGATGCTGCTAACTTCTCCACCTTTCCAAATGTGCTAACACCACTACGTGTACATCTCCATGTGCTCGTGTGCTAGAATTTTCTCAATGAATTTGAAAGGTTAAGTTAGCACTCTAGGTTAGGGATGCATGCATATGATCGTTGAACCTAGAGGCACATGAGGATCGATGTTTTCCGCTCTTTATAGTCTGACTATCGATCCAAAACCACTCACACCCTCTTGAGTGTGAAATCAAAATGGCCTTGAGATTATACCTTTCGCCTTGAGCCCATTTGATCACCTCGATCACAATTCCACGCCAAGCGAGCACTTGATCATCTTTTGGATCGCCTCAATCCATCCATCATGACCACCATGCTTCATCCTTGGCTTGACCAATCTTCAATCTAAATCAATCACTTAGGATGGAGAGATTAGTCCTAAGAAGTCATCAATTAGCCAAAATCAAAGTAGAGATCTTCAATAGGGAAACCCTTAGGCTAATTTATTTAGTGGCATGACTGAAGGTTGCCATCACAAGACACGCACACCCTCTTAGGTATTTCAGTGACCATGACTAGCTTATGTGTGCCGAGGCCCTCGAGAACCCTCCATTAGAGGTGTTATATTATGTATTTAAATCAAATGCTTTGAGTTATCATCTCGCTTTGTTTTGATGTTTTGTTCTACTTTTAGGCCTCATTTGGATCCTTCGTATTGAATTGATTGTAATAAATTATAGTTTAGGCACATATTTGAGATAGGCTATATTACTTTTTTATACTTTAGTTAAGTTCAGTACAAAAATAAATTTCGGCGATGATATATAGAATCCATTTTCATAGGGTGGTAAAGCTGACTACGAGACTCTTTTTTTCTCGTATTGGTGTTTGTGGACTTCTCAGCCAAAAGGTACCTAACTTATGTCACAGCCCTACTTTGGGTGATGCATAACGTGCCTAAGCCTCTACGATGAAAGTCAGAGTTCATTATGTTCTTGGTTAAGAACCGCATTTCTAATCCCAAAGAACAAGCCGAAGTTAATGAAATGAAGAAATGTTTAAAAAACAATTGGTATCCATGGAAGTGAAACTTGAGGGAGATTACAGAAATATCATTAGGTAGTAATTTACTTAATAAATTAAAAGTTTTGTCGTTATTGTGCTAATCTTAAGGTTACATGTCTTTTTATATGCATAAAACCAAATTCCAAACCAAATATTCTCATACTATCAAACCATTTGTAGGCTAGCATGGGGAGGTGGAGCGTGTTAGATATGTCTAAATGCATAAACACTCCAGAAATGGAGATAGCTATATATAGAGGGGGCTAAATAGCCTCATGAACCTCATGGGCCGAGGCATATGGCCTACAAGAGCCTTTTTATACATTTAACACCCCCTTCAAACTCAAGGTGGAAGCGGGATTAGAAGCATTGAGTTTGATCCTCGATAGTGCTCTCGAGTTTGTGCAAGCTAATTACAACTCTGAAAACATATACAGGAGAGATATAATTTTTGTTGAAAATGAGACCGAAAGTGAAGAAGGCATCCATGCCAATATGTTTTGTAAGTTCATGCTTCATAGGATTATTGGCAATTTTGTATGGCCATGTATTATCACAGAGAAGAGGCATCACAAGAAACACCAAAATTAGCCAACAACCGTTGAAGTCATACAATCTCTGCAATAATAGTAAGGGCTCCAAGTTTGGCTTTCATATTAGAACGAGATATTGATTCTTATTTCTTGGACTTCCATGTAATAGGAGAAGAGCGAAGAAGAATATAGTAACCTGTGATGGAATGTCGATCATTCGTGTCACTTTCGCCCAAGTGGAGTCCAAGTAAGCATGAAGCTGAAGCGGACTGTTGTGTACTGAGAATAAACTGTCCCCGTAAGTATCGCGAACACACAAATTAAATGTCCAAAATGAGCACAAGTTGGGGTAGAAATAAACTAGCTAAAAAATATGAAGCGGTGTAAATAATATAATATTAGGCCTAGCGACGATGTGAGACAAATAAGGATAATGCCCATAATATGTCACGAGTGATCCGTAAGAGGTACTCCTTCCGTCTAAAAAATGTCGTTTTAGGTTTTGTTGACTTGTTGATTGACCATCCATCTTATTCAAAATATTTGTATAAATATTATTTAATTTGGTATGACTTATTTATCACTAGAGATACTTTAATAATAATTTATTTATTTTATAATTTACATAATTTTTTTGAATAAAGACGAGCGGTCAAACACGATGTTTAAAAAACCTAAAACGATACTTTTTTTTTTGGAACGGAGGGAGTATGTAGGTACAAATTGTAAGAAAGCTCAGGAACGAAGGCACGGGGGCACCTGATTGTACAAGAAAGAGGCATCCAGCCCACGATTCGCGTCCTTCCGACAACGGAGACCATCTTTGACATCCGATTCCTCTTGTAGGTCACCACGTCAGGGCGCGCACACTTCGTCGAACACCAGGAGGATGTGCGCGAGGGACCCGAACCTCCTCTCGTACGCGTCCATGACCGCCTTCGCCCACCGTCACTCTGCTCACCACTCGCCCGGACTTCACGGCGAGCCCGTGGAGGCACCTCGTGAAGGCGGCGGCGCCCGCGCTGACTCTGCATGTGACCGGGAACAGGCGCCACCGCACGGCACGCCTGGCGAGAAGAGATGCTCGTGCACGCATGGAAGGGAGCCTTCTGGATCCTACTTGGGCCACACCGTTTACATGGGCCTGTGGCAATCCTTGCCTGTTTGCTTCCTACCCGATCTCGATCAGAAACAAAGGGAATCGGGCACAGCCTCCACGGCGACATTGGTCCGACCCGACGAGTAAGTCCAGATCCCCTTCTTCCCTTCACGATCCTCCTCGCTCCACACCCTCCACGGATCCACCGCCAACACGTACCCAACTCATGCCGGAACACACAGGGGATCCACGACGGCGGCATCTACTACTTCGCCTCCTCGATCGATGGATCCTCCATCCACCGCCGGAACCCACGGGGGATTCACGGCGGCCGCCGCCACCACCTCCCATGGTGCTGGTCGACCGCGACGTGAGATACGTCAATGAATTAAACGAGCTCATCAAGGAGACAGGAGGCCTGCCGCGGTATCAGTGCATAGAATCCGCCGTCAAGCGCGTCAAGCAGCAACCCCCTGAGTGCAACAGCATCAACACAAGAAGATCAGCAGACAGAGCGGCCCAAGAAACGATGGCAATCCAAGATGAGATCAAGCGTTACCGGGCGGAGGTCGAGGAGCCGGCGTTCGCTTTGCTGCTCGAGCGCAAAGCCTCCCGCCCCTCCGCCGTGCGCAAGGAGCAGCCGCCCGAAGCCATAGATAGGGATGGGCACTACTGTGGCATATTGGACGGCATCGAGCTATGTTTTCCTCCGGTCGGGGAAGCTCCTCCCGGCGTGACCCGTTTGTCCTTCAAGTTTGCATGGCCACCTGGCCATCTCTTCGGCCGTTACGTCTCGGCGCCGCCCTTCATCGCGAGCTGCCACTGCTGCTTCCTCGTCCTGTACGTCGGCACCTACCGTAACAGCTGGTTTCAGGAGGAGCCTGGCTTCTACCTGGTTTACAATGCCTTGGCCAACTCGGTCGCCATTGTCCCGCCGCTCCCCTTCTTCTTTGACTACATGTCCCACTGCGACATTGGTCCGGTCGCCGTCCTGTGCTGCAGCATGGATGAAGGCGAGTACATCCTTGCCGAGCTCATCCTCTCTAGAGACGTCCAGACCCTCCGACCCACAAACAAGGCCACCCTCTTCATCTGGGCTTCGTCGTCCCACCAGTGGGTCAAGAGGGAAGTGGTGCTCCCCCTCCCTACTGCTGCTGATGATGAAAAAGACACGCCCAACACCTGCTACTTTCAGGCAGACATGGTGTTCGCAGTTTCATTCAGCTCCATCTGCTTGGTTGACCTTCTCATAGGGATCCTGGTCTACAATCACATACCTAGCGAGCAGTTTCACTTCATCCCATTGCCTGAGGAATGTGTCACTAGCTTGTCGAGGGACGGCCAGATGCAGCGCCGGCCAGACGAGTACCGCTCCATGTGCTGCGTCGACCGCCAGACCTTGAAATTCGTCGCCATGGACGAGAGCTACAGCCAAGAGAACCCCATGCTCACAATGTGGACTCTCAGACGACCCCTGAGTCCGACAAACTGGAAGTGGGAGAAGGATGCCGTGTCATCATTCTGCAGGAAAGACCTCTGGGAGGACCAAGTCTACAAGGACAAGCTGCTGCGGCCAAATTGGCCCAGGTGCCCTGTCATTAGCACGCAAGAGCCTGGCATCATCTACCTATCAGTCACTGATTACGAGGACAATGATCTGCGCTACGTGCTCAGCCTCAACATGGATCGTTGCAGGATCGAGTCTGTGTACAAGGTTCCTTATGCAATTAATCCACGCCCAAGGCTATTTACTTCTGACTTTAGCCGCTACCTACTAAACAAGGTAATCTCAGGTCCCTACCAATTGTTTACTGCTGTAGTAAGACAAATTTTATCAATTTGAACTATAGTTAACATGTTGCTTCCAATAAATAAAATTGGCTGTGATAATGGTGTAAGCAAGCCATTGTTGGCTGGCTGATTGGAATAGTAGCTGCAGTAGTGGTTAAACTCTTAAAAATCAAATTAGAAGCTGAGTCTTAAAATAAAGAACATGTCAACTTTACAACAGTAGCGCAGGCATAATTTACAAAAGCGAGCTCTTTCAGATACCATGTAGCAAACAGAGCTAACAAGTATCCAACTACAATTTATCCTAGTGATGTAGGCTTCTTCTAGTGTTTTTTGTATTTAAAATTTAGTATAAATTTTCCGTACTAAATACCTCCTAAATTCCCATGTGCTATCACTAGTTGAAGTGTTTTATTACTACTTAAACACTAGGAGAAGTCCACCATTTTGGTAGTGTAGGTTCGTATTCTTCAGCTCCCAGCAAGCCTGTAGGCACCGCCGCACCGGTAGAGAAACAGGTTGTTATCCTGGTTGGCAAGTGGCTTTAGTCCCCGAAAGCAAACCGGGACTACGCTCCAGGGACCACTAAAGGTTTTGGAGCCGGGACTAAAGATAGACCTCCGGTTCATATTACCTACTAGGATAAAACAGGACTACACTTTCTTTTTTTTTTTTTTTTTCGTTTCAAATCATGATTTGTTTTGGTTCCAAATTAGGTTTTTGAATACACATTTGCTCTATCAATAATATATGTATATGCACATGTAAAGTAAAGTTTCGTTCGAGCAATGTACAGAAGTATAACACAACTTAAAGTACAACATAAAAAATAGAGGTGTGGGGGGCACTACCGAAACGAGAGCTATCCCGTGAGGAAATCGTTTCCCGCGGATGAACAAAACGCCACGGGATAGAGGGCTCTACCCCCCGTGAGCATACAAGCCCGCCACGGGATACCAACCACTCACGGATAGCTCTATCCCGTGAGCAACAACTCACGGGGTAGATACGCCGACCTATCCCGCGGAGGCCCCGGGCCACGGGATAGGTAACACCGCCACCCCTCCCCCTCCGCCCCGCTCCGTTAGCCTATCCCGCGGAGCCCCGCGCCCGGCTCACGGGATAGGGGAGGTGGGGGGCCGTGGTGCCCGCCCCGGGCGCCGCGGAAGCTGCGCAGGGGGGTGGGGCCGCACGGTCAGCCTTATCCCGTGAGCCCAGACGCAGGCTCACGGGATAGGTGGAGGTGGGGCCAGGATGCCCGCCCTGGCGCCGCGGAAGCTCGGCTGGGGGGGTGGGGCCGCACCGCCGTCCCCCTATCCCGTGAGGCAAAAGGAGGGCCTCTCGGGAAAGAGGCCTCTATCCCGTGAGCCGCATTTGTGGCTCACGGGATAGAGGAAACCCTTTTTTTATTTTTGTGTTTTTGGGACCCAAACTTTTTCTACATTCCCTACACATAATATGGAACTCTATGTTAAAGTTTGGTGAATTATTGACTTTATTTTGGTATATTTAGAGAATTATTCTCTTTTTCTCGTAATTTTTGAAAATGAGGTCAAATTTGAATTGCAAGTGCTTGAAATTTTTGAAAAAAAATAGTAGAAAATTTATAGTTCTCTTTACTCAGCAATACATAGTAAGGCCTTGTATATAAAAAAAAAAGACAAATCTGGAATATCTTAATACGAAATTAGGAACGCTATTTTTTGTGCTCGGGTGGTTTAAAAATTATAGAAAAGCAACCGATGTGAAAAAATCATGAAATTTGATATTATGTCATGATATCTTATGCCAAGGCTATGATAAAAGTTTGGAAAACGTTTCGCACAAGTTGGCACATACGATGTTCACAAGCTCCAACATCTACGTAGAAGTTTCATGTTTGTTCGTAATGATCAAGTGTGTTTTCATGTGGTTGTGGCGGTCAAGTTGTGGTTTGGCTATGAAACTTTTTCTACATGCAAATGTATATCAAAGATTGTGTCATGTGAAAGTTTGAGAATTTTCAAGATTACTTTGATAATTATTATAATTTTATGCTACAATTAGGTAAATAGAACTAGAGATAAAACCACATGAAATAATGGTCAAATTTACACTAAAGCATCACTTATGTATGGATGAGTGAATATGACAAGGTATTTTTGAAGTAAAGTCGATCAAAAAGTTTACAAATATTTGCCGAAAAAAGAGAAAGGGAGGGAGAGGAAAATATTTTTTTAGAAAATGCCCTATCCCGTGAGTGGCTCACGGGATAGGTGGGTGATATCCCGTGAGCATATTACCGCTCGCGGGATAGGCGTGGGACCCACCTCGCCCGAGGGTGGCGGCAATTTTCCCGCCCGTTTTGGGGGGCATTTTTTCGACAGACCCTATCCCGTGAGCATATTATTCGCTCACGGGATAGGGAAGCTCTATCCCGTGAGCCGCTCGCGGGATAGGTAAATCCTTTTTTTTTTTAAATCGACATTTGCCTACCTTATCCACACACCACCCACACACGCATCACGAGACACACACACACACACCGAACACACACACACACGCCGCCCGCCGCACCGCCCGCCCCGCCGCCGCCGGCGCGGCCGCGCGGCCCGCCGCCGCGCCCGGCGTACGCCGCGCCCGCCGCCCTCCCCGAGCACCGCCCCGGCGCGCCAGCCCCCGCCCCGTCCCCCCCCGCCCGTCCGTCGCCCGCCGTCCGCCCCGGCCCGGCCCGCCGCCGTGCCCCGTCCCGCCCGGCCCTCACTGCCGCCGCCGGGCCTCCCCGCCGAAAGAAAGAAGGAAGGAGAAGGGAGGAGGGGGGGAAGGAGAAGGGAGGAGGGAGGAGGAGGGAGGAGAAGGAGAAGGGAGGAGGAGGGAGGAGGAGTTGGTGGCCGGAGAGGAGGAAAGAGAAGGGAGAAGGAGAAGGAGAAGGGAGGAGGAGGAAGGAGAAGGGAGGAGAGGGAAGAGGAGGTGGTGGCCGGAGGAGGAAGGAGAAGGGAGGAGTGGGCACGCCGGCGTGCCTCGCCGCCGCGCGCCGCCGCACGCCCGACCTCGCGACCGCCGCCGCCGCCACCACGGCGGATTAGAGGGAGGAGGACCGCCCACCGTCGCTCGTCCGACCCGCCGTCTTCATTTTCGCAGTATTGTAATGTGATTGTCGGCCATCGTGCCATGATGTGAATGTGGTTGTCGGCCATTGTGCCGTGATGTGAATGTGATTGTCGGCCATCGTGCCGCTTTGTTTAGTTTGTGCGGGTATTGGTAACCTCCCCGTGTAGGGGAGGTTCTGTCCGAAATTTTCAATCGAGCCCGTATGTTTATTTTTATGCGCAGAGGAGCCCTTTGGAGCGGAGCCGAAAGTGCCTTGCCGAGCCGGAGTGCCGTGGCGGCCTTGTTCTTCTTCCTCGTCGGTAGCCCGACTCCACCGCGAAGGTATAACCCCTCTTTCCGTATCATGGTCGTAGTTAGATTGCGCAGCTTAGTTAGCGTCTCCGTTCGAAGGAGATACGGTTGGAAGTATGCGCATCCCCGCATACCAATAACCGTGATCATTTCAATTGTCCCTTAGGATCGTAGATGAGGTCGGTTTCATGCTCCATTCTGTCCGATTCAAGTTTGCATCTCTGTTGTTCTTGAATACACAATCTCCCCGTCGGGACGTGTATTCGAGAAAAAAAGATAGGATGGAGCATGGAACCGACCTCATCTACGATCCTCGGGTGGGATTAGGACCTATCTTGACCTATTAGATGGTAGGATCCTTGTGTAGATGCACCGCATTCTTATATTCCAAGATATGATAGAGAATGGATGACCCGTGCGTGGATATACAATGGCTGGAGGAGTTTTGGAGATATTGAACGACAGTGGTTGAGGAAGAGTAGTGCTTTCGTGGACAAAGCTTTTCGAATGCTAGAGGCGCGCATATCATTGGGCACGCTCGAGGCCTTCACTCTCTCTCCCACCAAGGCAAGTCCTCGGATCCCAACCTCATCTACAACCCCGAGGCTCCGTGTGAAGCCTACCGGGGTGTGAGAGCGCCCTACGATAAGGTAACTTTTTTTTATTCAAGGTACATTTATCTTTACATACCGTTCCTCCGTGTTCTAACTTTGTGTTGAAATAGGTCACCAAGTACACCGACGTGGCGTGGGAGTATTATGGAGACAGCCTTCGATCCCCGCGGCCACCGACATTGTGGGGACGTTTCCATGATCGCCGGAGGAGGGAAGAAGCAGGCGGTACTATGTGGGTGATAGCGTCATCAACCCGCGCACCACAAAGACCCTACCCGAACTCAAAAGCCGCGGGGGCGGTGATACGCGAGCGGCCAACCACTTACCAAGGCTACGGTCTCCGGACTCGAGGTAATCTTATTTTTTTATTCAAGGTTCATTTATCTTTACATATGTCTTTTCTCGTGTTCTAACTTTGTGTTCAAATAGGCCCGGATAGAGGAAGTTTAACAGCGTCTGCGGAGGCCGAGGCAAAGAGAGAGGAGAGGGAGCGGTTGTTCCGTGAGGCGGAGGCACGAGAGGGTGAGCAAGCACCGGAAGAGCATGGAAGCTCTCCAACAAGTATCTCGCGCGTGTTGGAGGCGGGGGATTGGTGAAGCGCCGCCGGCCGAGATCTTCTTCGCTCCACCACCAATGCCGGTGTTCCTCCACCACCACCACCACCGATGTACACTCCACCCGCTCGGCGACGGCCAACCGTCGGTCTTCCCTCGCCGCCTGGAGCCTCTCCCCGTGAGTTTCTCAACCTTAACTCCAAATATGCATATATGAATGCGAAATGAAATGGTATGGTGTTTTGAATGCACCATGAGATGTGCACTTGGACATGTGGTTGTCGACCATCGAGCCGTTGTTTTGTTGCAGGTTTTGGAAACCCCTCGTGCGGGAGGTCTTTGCCGAAATTTCTAACGAATTATCTTGTTTTTTTTTTTTTCAAGTCAATAGATCTACCTTTCATTTTGTCTCACAAATGCAATATCTTTGCCTACGTGCAGGATCAATCACATGCCTCGAACCCAACTTCGAATCAGAACAATTGGGAACGAGGTGCGGCGCAACAAGAGGACTGGCCCAGTTGGTAGTGAGGTTGTGAACTTGAAATTGTTGGATTTGAACTTGTGAACTAGTGAACTTGTGACTCGTTGGATTTTATGTAATATATGTGTCGTTGTGTGCTATATGTGTTATATATGTGTATCAATTGTCTGCTGCAACAATGCGTGTTATATATGGATATATATGTGTGTCAATTGGCAGTTGTAACAAAAAAAAAAAAAAAAAAAGAAATCCACTATCCCGTGAGCAGCTCACGGGATATCGATCAAAGGATATCCCGTGGCTGTTATTATGGGGCTCACGGGATATCGACCACGGATATCCCCGTGAGCCACACGTTCAGCTCACGGGATAGCAACCAAATATATCCCGTGAGCATAGCATATCGCTCACGGGATATGGGTGGTGGGACCCCGCCGAATCGCGTGGCGTGGGGGGACACCGGCCGTAGCGGGGGGCACGCCTATCCGTGAGCTGCCCCGTTAGGGGCTCACGGGATAGAGGGTCGTAACGGGGGTTGCCTCTCGGCCCGTTGACGTCGCGGAGGCACCCCCGTTAAGTCTTGCCCGTGGCGTTGTGCGCTCCACGGGATAGGATATCCCGTGAGTATAGGCGAAGCTCACGGGGATAGCCCGCTATCCCGATGATTTGTATCCCGTGAAGGATATCCCGCGGAGCAACTCACGGGATATCCGTTCCTCGTGGTGGAAGGCTCTATCCCGTGGCGATGGCTCACGGGATATCTCTTGATTCGGTAGTGGGGGTGTTAATACCTGCGAAGTTAAGAGTTACCTTGTTTAGTTCAATGTCAATTTGACTCACTTCTATTTGCTTTGTATCAGCATTGTGCCCCATTTGCTTTGTATTTGTATTTGAGTTGTGGGTCTTTTTCTCTTTTGGTATTGGAACTGTAGTTGTATGTTTTTTCAGGGAAATCTATGTTATTATGGGGATATATTTTGCCCTAGCGCATATGTCATGAGGACAGGAGGAAAACGTAAGTGGCTTATATTATCTGTTTCCTGTTTTAACTCTCGTATACCTTGTTTTCAGACAAGGGGATGGGAGCTGATGCATGACGCCAAGGGTAATTTGTACAAGGGCCCGAGGGGGAAGGAGAAGATTGCCGATGAGGTAGAATCAAAAACTCCTTACACATTTGGAGTTGACCTTGGCGTTTTGAAGCTATCCAGATGTCGTGTCATACCCACTCCTGGCGGACCAAGTAGCAGAAAAACTAGACTGTTCGCATCATCGTTCTGTCCAGTGGGGTTGCAAGCTGTGTTAGATATTGCTATTGGCTAGTAGGCTCCTTAGTTATTGTCAAGGAAATTAATCCCTTTTTTCACTGGGCCTTTTTTAGAAACAAAAAAACTTTTTAAGTTTGTTCTCTACAAGTGTGGTGCCAACAACAACCAATAATTATAAAGCTTCTATGAAAATGACTTTTTGTCTCTTGTATAATTCCAGCTCATGGGTGAGGCGGATGAACTTGTATCCTTTAGGTTTCCGGCTCATGGGTGAGGATGCCTTTAATTCTATGTTTCCTTATGGAATTGAATTTTAAAAGGCATCTCAAATAATGCATGATATCAACAATATAAGGACGTAGCCCTTATATGTAGTGGCGGAGCTAAAGAAAGGGGGTGCGTAGGGTTTTTATCATGTGGGTGCGAATATGGTGAAAATGTAGACTTTATCACTGCTTTCTGAAATTTTGTTGGTGCAGGCGCACCCACAACCCACAAGATTAAGGTAGCTCCACCCCTGCTTATATGAGGATGCAGGAAAGGATTCACCACCAAGATGAGCGGGGGCTGGGGAGTAGGATTGAGCAATGGGATAAGATTGGGTTTGTTCAAGGTAGAAGAATGATGGGAAGAAAGCCTAAAATCTAAATGTGCTCACACGACGACCTAAGTATGAAGAGGCAACGACTGTGGTAATGTATTTTCTAGGTGAGAACATATCAAAAGGTCCATAGAAACCTATTCATATAGGTCGTATAATGCATGTCCATGTGTGTAATCTCATAATTAAATTATATGTGCAGTAGTTATGGTCTTAGTCGATTCTAGCCTGAATTGCTCTGAATGCCACATTCTAAAAGGCTCCATAGAAGAAAAAAAAAAATGTTGCTGGTGTGCGTGTGATATTCTTGAGAAGTGCTTCTTTTAGATAGCCTGGTGTGTGTGATATTCTTGAGAAGTACTTCTTTAGATAGCCTGGTGAAACATTCAATAGCATCCAACACAAACCAACTTCCTTTTAACGACAAAGAATTAATTTGTCCAATGAAGTCCAATCTACAACCTCTCAACGACCATGACTTGATAATAGGATGCAACATTAGCAGCAAAATCTGTAACATCCATCATACACCTATGTATTCCTCCATCTAGTTTGTCGAACAAGCTAAGAAATTTTATGCACTCGACCATGTACCAAAAGTAATCGATTAGACAACCTGTAGCTAAATTAATTAAATCGATATCAACCACCAAAAAACACTTTTAATAGTTAAACTTGGCTATTCGGTATTCTCGTTAAAATATAACCTGAAACAAATTTGAATGTCAACACCTAGTAATAGTATTATTTTTTGCAAAGGATCCATTCTTGAGACATTGCACCCTACTTTTGTAGCCTCTTCTGGTCTCTTTCTCCTTTCCACAGTAGTTGGTTAGTTTGAACGAGAATTCGAGGTTGCTTGACTAGTGATGATGTAGTTTTCATTGTTTTCATTCTAACATGAGCTTGTTCACTTGGATATTTGTTTCTAGAGTTTTCCATTCACTCTGCAAGCCAAGGTTCAAGTTTTCTCATGTGTAACCTTAAGAGAGATCAATAGTATTATAAGGATTTCATTTAAGGAGGTGATTGTAAGGGTGTTAAGTGTAGAAGTGTAATATTGATTATTATGCAGGTGTAGGATTGTTTGGATGTTTTGTTATGGTCTAGGGACTTCCCTTTTGAGTATATATATTTCCCTTTGGGCTATTGCAATACAACAACACAGTTATACTCTCTTTTCTTCGCTATTGGTTCTAATAGACTAATTCAATCTAGTTATACCTATTTTGTAATATACAATATGCAGATCTCCAATGATTTTCTCTCTTCTTTATACACACTAATAAATATAGTGTATATAACCATACAAAATGGTTGCATTTCAAATAAGTTACATGTCTTGTATCAATGAATAATAGAAGTAAATAAACAATTGTATAGAAAGAAAATAGGCAAAAAAAAATAGATTAGACAATTGTTGAAGCACAAATAGTTTTGCTTTTTAACCCATTAAAATATTAATCATTCCCACGCTGCCCCGGCCACCAGTATACGTCCATTTCCCTAAACAAGCTAAGTTTGGGTCTGAAATTGTTTTGATTCTAAATTTCTAATTTCAAAGTTCCTAATTCCAACCCTTTGGCCAAATTCTGGGCCCGTCACTAGTCGTGATACTCTTATTCTCGTGTTTTTAGTTAGTTGACAAGGAAGCTGAAGAAAAGAATTCGATGACGGTCAACTGTCACGTGTTCTTGGAGATCATCATCGACGGTGAAGTCAAGAACTATTCGACAAGGAGGCCCACAAGATGACGGAGAACTTTTTGCGTGCTTTGTACAGGAGAGAAAGGCGAGAAGCTCCACTACAAGGGTTCCCGCTTCACCTCTGTCATCCCCAAGTTCATTAAGCTATAGCGGCGATGGCATTGGTAGGATCTACGGTGGCAAGTTACCATTAGAGTTAAATCGGAATTAAAACTTCAATGTCGGCAGACAAGTTTGCATGGCTCTCTGGCTTCTTCATCACCACCACGCCGACCCCTGGCTCAACGATAGGGACACAATCTTTGGCAAGGTCATGAAAGGCATTGACGCTATCAAGGCCATTGAGTGGTTGACACATGTGACGGGACACACGAGAAGGAGGCCAATATCTCCAACTACGACGAGCAAGACTGCAGTCTGTGCACCTTTTTCGTTGTCCTTCGCGTGCTCCCTACGGTCGGGCGCCGATTTGGATGATGTGGATGAAAACAAATTGGTTAGTGAATGAGCTGATCTGTATGAATTGGTGGATAAAAATTGGTTTAGTTAAAATCTGCTTATGTAATAGTTGTTGGTGTCGTGTCTTTTCACTTAAGGCGGGCTAAGCTCTTCAACTCTTAAAACCATTCATCTTTATGCTTTTTCTTGGTAGGGTTGTATTTAAAGTTTAGTATCTCATTGTTGCCGGTGCCATTAGCGGCAACAAGATTAGCTCGTGACCCACCAGAACAATAAGCAGCCACAACAGGATTAGCTTCGGTGCCAGCGTGGAAGGCGCATAAGCAGTGGTAGCAGGATTAGCTCATGACACACCAGAATAATAGCAGCAGAATAATCTTTACTAGAACTATGAGAGATGAGGCGCATAAGCAACGACAACAGGATTAGATGGAGACCAGAATAATCTTTTTTTGGAACTAAGAGAGATGAGGCGCATAAGCAGCGGCAACAAGATTAGCTCGTGACCCACCAAAACAGTAGCAGAAGAATAATCTTTACCGAAACTAGGAGAGATGCTTGATTCTAAAATTCCATCTTATAAGAAGCAAAATTTCATCTTATAGTAACTTCAGTTGTCATATAGCTCATTAGCATAGCATTTATTTTGATGGTCCATTTCAATATCACAAGCATAGATGTAGTCGAATTCGCATTCACAACAATTGACATGAATGTATTGGGGTGGGTTAAAGCAAAACTTGAACTAAATTTCACCCTCAACACATGTGGATTGAGGTGAATCCGGCAACATCTAACAAGGCCTAACACGGAACAAACGTATGATTGCCGTGGATAAGTGAAATCAGAAGCACTTATATATCCTCAAAGAACACACAACAACCGATACAAAGTCAAGCGATTTTTGTTTACACATCTATTGACCTTGTCCGTAGTTGCACGACAAAATTTATTTTTTTTTTTTTGAACCGGGAGCTTTGCTCCTCATTCCCATGCACTGCACGGAAATACGCCGGGCCGCGGGATTTTTTCGAAACCGGGTCATTACCCATACTTCATTAAGAGGAAAATGTCAGAGACGACCGAAAGTTCAATACATCCTAGTGCACCCCCATAGCGGCTGCACGAGGGGCGAAAAGGCTTAAACACACACAAAGAGCACCGGCTTTAACGGTGGAGTTTAGAGAGGTGTGCTAAAAGGAGATCACGGAGCGACTAGTAGCACCGGGTCGCGGGATGAAACCTGGGGTGGCCAAGTGCACGGCTCTTTGAACCTGTGCTACTAACCAAACGAGCACTTGCTTGATGCTCCCACTTTCAATCGGTAGGTCAGTATTAGAGCTATACTTTTTTAATACACCATATCAACATCCAATGTCGATTGGAGAATGCAAATAAAAGAACACTTAAAACTAGAGCTGAGACTTGGGCCGTGCCATTTTGAGGGCGGGCCATGGCACGGACTTTTGGCACGACCCGAAGCACGGCGCGGCACGAAATATTTTTGGGCCGTCTTTGGCACGCTTCTAACATGAGGGCCGTGCCGTGCCTAAATCTCTCGACACGACGGGCTACATGGCACGGCCGCTCTTTGGGCCGTGCTTGGGGTGTACGATTACCTAATGTGGCACGCGTACACACTTTTATTACTCTACAATGTAATTTTATAGCATTCTTGTACTAGCTCTCATATAATACTTAAATAGATTATGAAAATCATTAAAACTTTATTAAAATAGTATACACAACATACATAATTTTTTATATCACACGACAAAAAAGAGAAGTAGTAGAGATATTTTGAGGGGCCGTGCTTGGCCGGCACGACCGAAGGCGTGCGGCGTGCCTCGGGCCGCGTGCTTGGGCGAAGAAAAAATTTGATGTGCCATATCGCACGGCCCGATGTGCTCCCGTGCCTAAAAGGCACGATTTGAAGCGACACGAAGCACGAGAGGGCGAGGGGCGGGCGGCCGGCGCGGCCCAAGTCCCAGCTCTACTTAAAACAGATTTGAGTCTCTAAATGATCTCAAGTAAAAAAAAAATTATATCAACAACAAAATTATAGGTTGCATTGAGAGCTACAAATTATGTATGGGCTATGTTAACATCCTAGGTCTAACATTTGAGCCTGAAAAAAAAATCGTAAATTTAAAAGTTGCAACTATAAAGTTGTATTGATCCGACTTCATATGAGAATTTTATATATATATATAGAAGGATGCAGTGTGAGCCATTGTTCTCTTTTTACCTTGGCAGAATTTATGTTCCAAAAACTTCTCTCAATTATAAGAAGAAAGATATGTTCAAATACCGTTGTGCACATGCATAGCTGGCCTCTTTTTACTGTTTTTTTTTTATTGCAGGCAGCACTCGGCCGCTCGCTGCATGAGCAGTTCTTGAAGGATTAGTAACAGATGAGTCGTTCCTTCATCTCACTTGAAACATGTACCAAGTAGTGAACTGCCAGTGTGACAAGAAACCAAGAACGACGAAAACACACACGGATGCACGGTGCCGCGGTTTGTTGTATATACACTACACAATGAATCATGTTCCCCTTTGGATTGCAGGAACCCAAGAAGAGGATGCTGCACCTGCACCACTGCACACAACCCTGCCTAACTGATCTAGCATCATCTAATTTGGTGGTAGCACACTAGCTTGTGGCGACGACCGCCGAGAGACCGGCCGGAGCATCGCCGGCGCCGACGACGACCGCGGACGAGGAGGAGACGGCGGCGGCGGGACCAGCGCGAAGCGCGAGGAGAAGGAGCATGCGTAGTAGATGCGCGCGGCGTCGGCGTCGTCGTCGCCGTCGCGGCCGAGGTCGAAGTTGCGCGCGTAACTGAGCGGATCATACTGCCGGCCCGACGACGCGCCGTGGCGGCGCCGAGCCTGAGGCGAGTGCGAGGCCGTGGCCGCGCACAGCGCCCGCCTGCCCTGCCGTCGCAGGCGCCGCACCAGCCGCGTCAGGCCGAAGCACGGCGGCGCCGCGGTCGGCGGAGCCCGTGCCGCACTAGCGCTGCTTCCTTCCGCCATGCGCCTAGCTTCCTTTCCCTGGTGCGGTAGCTGGGTGCCTGGGTGCCGCTGGAGTGAGAATGATGAGTGCCGGAGTGTGGTGGTGAGTCTGGTGACTCGACTGGCTCGACTGGGGTAGTGCGTTCTTGGCTTGCTGGTGGGTGGGGGTGGGGGTGTCCCGTGCCCGTGAACCGTGATTTATAGAGACACCCACTTAATCACTCCGATTAGCTATCGGCGTTCGTCACGGATTTCACGAGTTTTATGTTTGAATTGGACGGGGTGCTCTCTCTTATTGCATTGCATCGCTTGGGTAAATCTCCAATGGTGGTGCCGTGGTGGCCTGCTAGTGATGGGCACTTTGCCTGGCAGACGGGGAGACGGCGAGACGTCCACTCCAGACCAAGGAATTGAAACTGAAACGGCCGTCAGCTAGTGAGCCGGGGCCTGGGCGCAGGGGGGGACAGTGTTGGGATCGGAAAAGGAGCAAGCAAAACGGTGGGCAGGGCAGGAGCAGGACAGGGCTCAGCCGCAGTACGAGTACGACCCAGGCGACACAAAAACCGTGGCCGGACCAGACGGGCGTACGTCACGCCGTCATGGACTCATCGTCTTGACTTGTCCCAGCGCGGAGCGTGAGGACATACATGCCGCCACGTCGTGGTCGTCCGCCGGTCGCTCGGCCTTTCATCAGCAGCCTCCATCCATCAGCCGCCGTCGCTCCTGATGCCGGTGGACTCGCCGTCTGCTGCAGTGCGGCGGAGCGCCGGAGCCACCCATGAAACTCAATCGAGAAGCACACACATCCCCCTCAAGAAGTCAAGATCCCGAAAGATCGATCGGACGTGCATGTGAGTGAGAGCGGGACGTGCTTGTGCTTGCCAGGTTAAAGAAAAACAATACTCCGTACTAGCCCGTCAGGGAGGACGATCCGATGCAGGTGCAGGGTGCCGAGACGATCGAGCAGGAAATATTTGGATGTCGGCAGCTAGTACAAGTGAAGGGCGGGGAAAAGATGAGCGTTGCTTAAAGCCAGCGGCTCCATGATCAACCGAGGAAAAGCTCTCCGGCGCTTTGCCTGCTGATCCCGGCACTCGACGTACGGTGTATGTAAGTCCGGTGATCAGACGCGACAAGATTGCCATCAGCAGTCGATCCAAGGCCGGGCATGCAGCACGCTGATGAAGTGATGAGTCACACGACACGAGCGTGCTAATCTGAACTGAGGCCTCGACGTTTGCTTTGGATGCTTGGTGAGTGACTGGGCGCCCCGTGCATATGGCTCATGGGATCGATCCGTGGGTCTTCTCTCACGTGCTTGCACAGTTCCTTTTGGCGCTTATCTGTAGCTGATTCCAAGTTTCCAACTATCACCATCATCCAGCCGTAGCAGTACCGTAAAAAGCAGCGTCGGAGTAAGGACAAATCTGGCAACCGAACGTATAGTGTGTGTCTCGTCTCGGTGCTACAGGAATCTCACGAGTTCGGCTACGTTACAATAATACACGCTCATGGAGTCAGGCATCGCAGTTTGGCCCACGATCAGCCTTTTTGTAAGTCACGATTACAGTTGGTATCGTTTCTTGGCTTGTCTGCAGACTCAGGACCAGTGATAACATGACTTTGTTCACAACTGTGACGCCGTTTTACGGTTCTGCTGTCAGTAACACATGATATGACGCCAATCAGTCATCTTGTTTAGTCGTTACGGGCTGCGTTCATCCTCGTAAGTGTGAGCTCAGGTTAAGAGAGATAGAGAACAGCGTGTTGGATCAATCCTCACGGACGAGTCACAAACCTAAAAAGTCAAATGATTTTTTGCAGCGACTGGCATGTTGTAGCATCTATGGAGTATAACAGAGGCCCTTTTCTTGAATTCTTCTAGGGAGCGTCGATATTTTACACACAGACCCTTTTCTTCTACGGTTCCTATTATACAACAGAGGTAAATTTTGCCATACACCAATAAGCAGAAAGAACGAGTAGGGCGTTACATTCTGATGGTACAAGAAGAAAAGAAAGCATATGGAACGAACAAAACAGGGCAGCTCTATGAACTGGACGGGATCAATCACGGTTTAAACCTGAGCAGGGCACCAGCGACCAAAATGTATGTACGAACTGACAGCCCCTGTTGTTACCCTGTATCTCGTGTAGTCCAGCAAGAAATTTGCTTGTCAATACCCGAACCCTTGGGTGGGAATCTGAAATTTGGCAAGGGTGTCGATGGGCACTCATAAGTGAACGTCAACAGTGCATTTTTGAGAAAACGATAAGCAGATGATATAGATGGGGCAAGTGGTGTCAGATCTTCTCATTTCACTATAGCTACTGCTATCCCAGTCATTGATTTGATTTGGTAGGTAGTCAGGGTCTGTAAAGAGCGTTATGGCAATAATGCACGCCCCGACGGTCACTCAAACAGTGCAGGCATCTAATCTAAAGCAAGAAAGGCAACCTGACCAGTGTCAAGCGCATTACCAAATCACCATCCGATTTCCTATCAGCTGATGTAGGCACATATAGCACACAGTTCAGTGCACAACTGTACTCCCTACGTTCCACAATTTTTGCGGTCTTTGACTCATATAAAAGCTGTGTTTGACCTCTCGTCTTATTCAATTTTTTTAATAAATATTACCACTTTTGTTATGACTTATTACATCACTAAAGATATTATAATGACGTTTTGTTTGTTTTATAATTTACATAAAAAATTTGAATAAGACGGCGATCAAACACGATTTATATAGTCAAAAAATCAATATAAATGAAACGGAAAAGAGTACTATGCAACACATTTAGAGGATTTTGACATAAATAAACCCTAATAAAGCCATATGACATGACATTCAAGGAAATGGAGTAGGCCAATCTGTCCTTTCAAAATGTATGCTTGTTCAGGACAGTGGCAGATCCAGGATCCAAACAATATGGGGCTAAGCTTTACATATACACAAGATAGATTAACTGCAAGTTAATTAACAAGTGTTACTTAGGGGTTTAACATGTGGCAACACAGCTTAAGTGTGGATCCACCACTAGTTCAAGAAGTGTTGGGTGGGAGGGTGTTGACGTGCACCCAACCATCCAGGTTAAACTCTACTCTTGCCTTGAATTTGGGTGTCTATTTTCTCTCTTAATAAAAAACTACCTAGTTACTCCTAGGTTGGATCTTGTTTTAAAAAAAATATATGTGCTTGCTCTGCAACTACCAAATAAGGAAATAAATTCTTGTAGCTAAACAATAAGAACTCAGAATTCTCTACTCAGTGTAAAAGCCACAAACTCATTAGTGAAAGTTGTGTTATGGTAGCTTCCATAGAAAGAGTCATCATAAGATGAAATAATGAAAAAAATACATAGTCATCGATATTCTTAAACAGAGAAATATAATTGAAATATGGGTTTGGAATGAAATTAATACCTTTAGTAACCAAAGTCGGAGGACCTACCAGACAACTTCACAAAATACAGCAGCTATTATTGTCCCTGAAAAATGTACAATTTACCACAGTATGATTAGAGTGCAGATCAACGTTTCTTTATGCAATTGCTAATATGGTCATCAGATGATTGTTAGATGAGATGAAATATTAGACAAAGTAGATGCCAACATTACTCCTTAGCACCCTCCTGGCTACTACTCAGCTTCACAAGTTTGACGAGTTCCAAATCACATTATAAACTATAAAAGATTCATTTAAAAAGTTAAGCAAACTGTCAAACAAAAAGCACAAGCATACTTCTTTGGATCTTGATACTGTGTTAATGCCTCCAGGAATTGGTTCCAAAAAGGCCCAGTCTCCTGAAGACTAACATTCTCTGGTCCCCAAGGTAAGCTTGGACAATGAATTCGTAGCTTTGCTCCCTGAATGTGCACAGCTCTTCGTAAATTTCAGATATGCACTAAGGTGAATCTAGTTTTTCATAAGATTCAGTCATACAGTTACCTTCCTTTGTATTGAGACAACCATCCCAAGTAAGATGCACCAAAGTACATTGATGCAAAAGGATTGTAGAGATCATCCACAGAGATCACTGTATATGCCCTGTAGTGACAATCCCTGTGCATTCAAAGGGGAACTACGGGTAATTTTCCATATAAAAATTATGAAAATACAATAAAAAACAGAGCAGTTGCAATTTTGCTTCAGATACCCAGCCAAGTATTTCCTAGTGCTTTTTTAATTATTTAGTTAATCTGCTGAATTATACTATTATCTGACTTTTGAACTTATTTCTTATATGAAATACTTGATCACCGCACATAAACTTATGGGGGTATATGTGGCTACAGGCTAGAACACTTGGCAAAAGAAAAGTAGACTGGTACTGCAAATGAGAAGCTCCTAACGACATCCAACCTAGCTCAACATAGATTTTTTTTTTTATGAAACTGTACCATTCAAATGAGAAGTTCCTACTGAAATCATAATTACATCACCATATTTTTTAGAATTTCACAAGTTCATGGCTAATGAAAATGCACAGTAAACTCAGCATCACACTTGCCTTGAAAGCCATGACGCAGTAGGGTAGTCTATTCCCATCAAGCCAGTCCGCGTACTTACTCCATGAACAAAGCGCATACTGCAGACCTCTGCAAGTGCTGCAAGAGCTTCCTATGCAGATTTGGATAGGAAATAGATAATGTGATCAGTATTAATTTGCAATATAGGAGTCCAGAAAACTTACTATAAGATATTCTAACAATATATTTACTGTTATTGAGACATAGTGTTTTAGAAACCAGTCACTGTTATTTGATCAGTCACCCCACCTAGTTTTTATACATTGGTTCATATCACTGAAGTTTTCAACTCAATATAATTGTATTCATCAGTTTTATAGGGAGATACAAGCTAAGGTGATTGACATGCACATACAAGGACATTTGCATAACTTTTAAACCATATAGGAAAAAAAGTGAAGATATTCTGGCAAATAATAACAAAATGCATTAGTATACATAATGTTGTATGAACTGGATACTCATGCTTGAATACTATAAGTTTAGGCCTTCAATTTAAAATGATTCAAAAATAGAAAAATAATAATATGAGCTAAATTATGCTGAATGGTTTTGGTTGCAAAAACATGTTCATGTTTCACTATTACAAATTTATAACAAATAAGACATGCTAAAAGAGGTGGTATCTTTTACAAAAGCGATATATCGCCATACACTATCTGCTAAATGGCCTGCAATGGCTTATCAATCAAAAAACTTACTGGTTTTACTCCTCTTGTGCTCAAATGGCGTGATATGATTATTTTGGCAAGAGCCTGAAATCATAATTCAAAATTGGACAAGTCTGTGACAAAGGGAAAATTTAAGTATTGGTCGCAAATTCAACATTGAGATAATATATATAGTGTTCCTGTTGGATAAACAATAGGTGATGGCATTTTAAATAAACATTAAAAAAAATGCTCCTCTAAAGACTATTTGGTCATGGCACTTGGAATCACATGAAAGAAAAGTATATAGCAAACAAATGTTGAGGTTTTCAGTTTTCACCTTTTTCAGACTAGTAAATAAACTATTGGTAGGATGAACTGAAGACATAATGAGGTAATGCTGTGAACTATCATAGATTCATAATAAGTGAATAAAAAACTACTAGTGAGCAACTGTACCTATGTTGTAATATGAGCTATGCAAAACCATACAATATTCTGTTACATGGCATCCAAATGAAAGGTTATGGTAATGATATCAAGGTCATTACTAATTAACTACTAGTTCAAGAGTATCCTGTAATTGAGTACGGCTCTGTGTCTCCCAGCTATCCAGATTTTACAAATCCTGAAGCGGTATGGTTAGCTTTATTTCAAAAGGCAGTGCAGCACCACCACCTTGCCTGGCGCCTATGCATTCTCTCGGCGATTTTGCACCTTTATAAGGAAGTGAGACAAAAATAGGAATGGAAAAAGATGACTTATGGTCGTGGAACTCATAGGTGCATGATAGATGCCAAATTATTTGTTGTAATATGCCATATCCCTTTATTTAACAAACTCCAACTGAGCTGAAAAGAATACAACGGCTGCCTAGAATGCCTGGGCGCTAGGTAGAATCTGACAGCCTGCCTAGCAACTAGCAGTCTTTGAAACATTGATTGTTAGTGGCTTAATCAAAAGAAGATGTGCAGGAGTTGTAGCTGCAACGCTCAACTGGTATGGAAGCTGTACTCCCAAGTTTTTTTTTTTTTTTTTTTTCTTTTCGGGCCAAAAGAGGGGATGTATGTGCAAGCAGGAGGCTATAACTCTATGCAAACAGATATGACATTTTATAGAACATATGATACTCAAGATTTTAGAAAATAAGTAAAGAAGCTATTGCAGATATTTATAATCCTATTTACCTTCACCTCCACGCGAGAAAGGTAAGGCCTGTTCTTTGCATCATGGGAGAATCGTACATTTCCACGTCTCTCACCAGATTTTATCCACTCCTTATATACATCCGGATGTTTCCACATTGCATCCATATCAGCCTCTGATACCTTGGAATCCCAATATATCAACTGTGCTTCTGACTCAAAAAATCATGTCAAGTTAAAAGCTGTTCTTTTTTTTAAGTGGGGATTATGTTTTTCACATAACTCAATACCACGTGCATCTCACTCAAGAAATCATAGAAAACATAAATAGCAACAGAGCAAAAATCTAACCTGCGCTTGACAAATTTTCTAGGTCAGGTGTAAGCTCATGGCAAATTTCTGGTTGTCTGCCACATAAAAAAAAGGAGAGAGAGAGGAGAGTGAAAAAAAATAGTATTTCAACTGGGGCAAACTTCCAAAGGAAATGCATGAAAGTGCACAGATGAATTTGAGGAATAAGTTCAAACTTCAAACAAAAGCATAGCTTTATCTGCAAAAGAACAACATCTGGACTTTAATTTGCTGTGTAATTTCTATTGTGCTGACCTGAATGAATATGTAATGAGATGTAGGGAGTTTTATGGCCATAAAGGAAGATTTATATGACATAGGGTCCATGTAGGGAGCCTGATGTTCTGAATATGTTAGTAGTCACCGTATAGCCATCGCGGAAACAAAAGTTGCTTCTTACAAAACTGCTTAGTTCATTAGGTTAATACTTTAGCATGTCAGATGAACAGAAATGATTTTGATTTCTAGTTAGGTAGGAGCATTAAGGCTTAAGCGCAATTGTTTTTATGAGTTCAAATAAGAGTTCGAACTTGGACATGACTCCTATTGCACTCTTAATTCTTGAACCCTGTCAGCCATGTCAGATTTTAGCTTAGGGCCCAGCTACTCCCTCCGTCCCAAATTGACTGTCGCCGTTGGTTTTTTCGTGCCACAACTTTGACTAAGTTTGTAGAAAATATGTGCAACATTTAAATATTTAAATAAATTTGTTAAAAAACTAGACTTAAAAATCTTTCCGGTGATACTAATTACTTAGCATAAATATTTTATATATTTAAATATATAATTGCCGGCAGTTTTTCTCGGGAAGCGTAAAAGTTTACAGACATTTTTGGGACGGAGGGAGTATGTTGGATGATCGAGGGATCTTCTCCCAGTTTGATTTTACTAATCTCATTGATAAATCAAACTCTGTAAAATATATCCTCCACATGCCACAAGTGCTATGAGAAATAAATTTAGTTAAGGAACATTACTGAAAACCATAAGAAAGTTAGAACAGAAGTATTAAGAAAGAAACCTCATAGACAACAAGTTCTCTTTCACATAAAGATAACGCTGGAAGATGGGGAAGTTGATTTGTGAGCAGCCTTCTTTTGCCGCCCTTATATGCTCTAACAACAAATTCTTCAGTTCTTTGTCTGCAGCATTTTGTAATATAATTGTTTATTAAATGCTGAAATATCAGAGATGATAATATCAGTAAAAACATACAGTGCCAAGTAAAAATACATACTTGTCATCACAAGAGAAGAGCCATTTTGCATAAGCAGCACCAAAATAGACATTTACAAGAGGCCAGTACAGCAAATTAGTATTATCTTCGATGTCATAACTCTTGTAACCTAGTTCCCTTTGAAAACAAGGAAAATGATAAATGTAGCTTCAGAACATAGAAGACAAACATACTTGCTAAATTGTGCTAATAAGGTTTCACGATTACCTTGCAAGCCATTGAGCAACCTCAGGTGCCACCTGCATTATGCCAACCTTGGTTTCTTTAGTCTTGCGATCATAGGTATCAACAAAGAGTCTCCTTCCACTTGCAATTTCAGCAAGTGCGCCTATCATATACTGCACGAGAAGAAAGACCATACTTAGCAAGCCCACAGTGATAGCTACCAATAACAAGATTGGTGAACATATCACCACTTTGTCTCACATCATTCGTTTAGTATTATCTTCAGACTCCATGGAACCATCAGAGCGAATGTGTCATAACAATAAGATAACTTAACATGCAGTTGTATTCACTGTTGGACATGAGACTATAGAGAATAAAGGAAAGTGCAAATGCTTGTTGAACATAGAGAAATTGAACTTATACTGCATACCGGGTCTAGCTGAGATTTGAAATGTCTATGAACAGTAATTGCTGCTACTGCCTGAAAGAATCAATGGATGCACACAAGAATCAATTCAAAGCCACAGTTGCATAAACAACAGATAGAACGTGTCTATTTTCATAGCTTAGCGCCTAAGTAAAACATAATTCAAATAGCTTTGCAGTAAATACCCCTAACTAGTGATTTATTCGGTAACCACTTTGTTAAATATAGCAAAAAATACTACAATATGGCAGCAACTCAGTTTACAGTTTTGATAGTTTCTGTATGTTCGGCAAACTTGAGTGAAATTTTGGTGGCTGATACTGATAGCCTTTTGAGCAATTTTGAGTGCCATTACACAATTCGAATTATTGGTTTTGGTCAAATGAACCAAGTAACAAACAGATACAGACTTGAAATGTTGAAAGGGTCATTTATTAGCAAGTTTCAGTGTGATTCCATTATTTTAGAACTACTACTATCAATATATCATGGAATTCAACAGACTACTCACCATCATTTCAGTTTGTGTGAGATATGCCTCACCATCAGGGTCCCGTGATAGGTGAACTTTCTGTCCTTGCTCTTCCCCAGCATCAGTCCACTCTTTACTTACAATGGGATCCTTCCACATTAATTTCATATCCTCTGGATCCAAGCAGTCGTCCCAGTATTTGAAGCTTATAGCCATTTTGTACTTATCAGTAGTGCTTTGTTTTCTGCACTGTTGGGAAGAAAACCAGAAAAGACAATGAAATTTAGATGAGACATGGCCTGACTTTATATTTATGAAAAGTGAGACAGCAACACCCCATATGCCCCAATATGCATTATGTTCTGGACTTACAGTTAAAGATAAGGTAAAAATGGTTTTACATGTTCAGCAAGAAACTGTTAATTGCAAGCTGTACATAGAAAGAGTTTCCAATCATTTCATCAACAGATATCCAGCGCAATCAAGTTTCTTCAGGAAAAAGAAACATGCATTCACTTGCAGATGAAAACACTCGTTGGCATCATCCGACAAACATATAAACATAACATGAATCCAATCAATTAATAACAGTTAGGAAAAACACCGATACAGGAGAAACACAAACAACTCACTGTAATGGAATAGAAACATGCAGAATTAGCACCGTGCTCCGAAACCTGAACAATTAGAGGGAGCGGGGCTACACGCTAAATTTGGGCTACCTATGCAAGGACAAGCTTGCTATGGCCAAGCCTCCTAAATTTGAATTCGTGAGCTAATTGGTCGCCAAAAGGACTCGGCATGCACATGACACCTCATAATCAATGAATCAGACCGCAACAGAACATTCAGCACCAAACATTCGCCACAGAGACGCAGACCCCAATCCAGCACAGACGCACACACGAGGCAACAGTATACCCTAAAAAAACACTGAAACTACGAGAATCGCACGCATCACGAATGGAGGGGACACCCAACAACAGCATCACGCGGCCGTACCTGCCGCTCGTCAGGGTCACGCACACACAAACAGACAAACAGTGAGACCACCAGAACATCATCGGCATGCCTTCCGCTGCTCCGCATTAGGCACTGCACTGGCATCATCACCAAACAAAAGTAACGCGCGCAGGCAGCAAGCATCCCCTGCAAGGTAGGCAGCAACAGCGCGCTTCACGATCGAAAAAAAAAATCTATAAACGAACTCCCACGACGAGAATGGTAGGGGATTCAAACGAACATGCGCCTCGCTCCTCCCTCTCTCCCTAGATCGACGAAGCGAACGGGAAATGGAAATAAAATCGAGGAATCGAGCGCACCGGTGCGCAGCGCGGGCGCGGAAGGAGCCAGGAGGCGATTGGGAAGCCCCACCTCGAGCTCGTGCGCCCTCAGGAGCTCGGATTCGACGGGGATTCGGGAGGCGCGACGGTTTGGTGGGACGGGGAATCGCCGGCCGAATCGGGGAGGCGGGTGAATGAATTGGGGAAGGGAGGGAGGGATGGGTGGCGAGCGGGACGTTTAAATGTGGGGGGGGGGGCGCGGGGACACGTGGCGGGCAGCAGCGATTGCTAGTGGTGGTGGGTGCCTGCCTGCCTGCCTTTCTGGTCAGGTTCGCGGCGCAGGGAGGGAGGGGAGAACGGGCGCAACCGCTTTCCTTCGGAGAGAAGCGTAGGCGTTGGGCCATCGATCTGATCGCTCGCTCCACTGAATTGTGACGATCACTTGGACAACACCAGCTGTCACGTTCCAACTTCCAAGCGACGTCGGATCGATCGTCCGTCCACAGCTGAAACATCAACAAAAGCGTGGAGGATCTGTCGGTGCTGGTGCTTGGTGGTGTACCAGACTTGCACGGCGCCTGTCTGGGCTAGCTGCACAAAATCGTCATGCCCTTCGCATGTGCAGCCTAGCGTAGCTTGCCTTTGTAGTTTGGCAACAATGCAACATAGATCGCTCAGCCTGCTGCGATTTTTATGGGGATGTGTAATGTGAGATGATCAATTGATCAGTTCCCTAGTCATACATTCTGAAGTTGTGGTTTCCAAATATATTGTGAAACGATGCTTGCTTGGCCGGCCTCTTTTTGCAACGTTGCAGCAGCAACCCATTGTTACTACAGTGTTTCAATCTTTCATATGGTGACGGTAGCCATAGCTGTTGCGACTGCATTCACTGCAAACCAAACAAATTGCGATGTAGGAGTACGATCTTTGTCACGCTTCCTGAGTATATGTTTCCTTTCTCCTCCACTTGTGTATAGATACATGCATACATTAGAGTTGTCGAACCTATTTTTTTTTCTAGACTATACGCCGGCCATGCATGGAGTTAGTTTTCCTTCGCAACTTTTTTAGGAAAAAAAATGAGACCCAACCCGGGAGGGCGGGTGGTTTTTCATTAAGAAGATTGGTGCAACACCTAAGTTGCTCCCAACAGAGTCGAATCCAGGGGCGGGCGGGCGTGCTCCACACCTGGGAGCGCTACCATCGAGCCACAAGCTCGTTCGCGACTTTAGGACAAGAGAATTGGTTTTAAGGCCTTGGTTATGCCAAACCAATATCTGGTTTCAATTATTTGACTCTCATTTGATTTGAATACCATATTTGGCTTATATCACCAAATCTTTGGTGATGCTTATGCAACTAGAGGCCAACTTTTGTCACAAAGAAAATCGAAGATCCCGTTTTGGCTTGCCCAGTGATCAAGCTACCGCCCGCTAAGGTGGTGACGAAGGAAAAAAAAAAAAAAAAAATTTTAGAGGGCTGAAACAAAGGAGATATTGATTTGCATGAAGATTTCATGGTGATTTTTTGTTTTTGCTATAGTAATTAACCTTGATTACCGGATTTTAGGTGGGGCTAGAGCCCCACCCGCCCCAGTGCTGGTTCCGTGGCTGGCGACACATGTAAGTAGTTCAAATGATTTCATGCCTTTTGTATTTACCAAGCTTTTAAAGGACCATATAATCCTAAATCATAGTGTTTTACTATCCGATTTAACTATTGTGTTCCTTGCAATTAAATCTGCAATTAAAAAACACGTACACGTTCATTTTATTATATTGTAGTTCTTCAAAAACTAATGACATGGTGGGTCTACAAAAGCTAATGACAAAGGGAGCCAATGCATCATGCTCATATACCTTTGGTTAGATTTTGGTTTGGTTTGCATCCAAACACTATGGTTCAAATCCAAACATCTCGTACTAGATCAAAATTTAACATTGCCTAAATTAGTCACGACCAAATCTTAACTTTTGGCATATGGGAATATGAACAAAAACAGACCCTTCGATTTGCCCACAAGAACCGTGTGGCGCCTTATATGATATGTTGTGTGCATCGAAACCGTACGTTGAGTGTGATGCGTTAGATGAGACAACAAGGTAAAAAGTGAGACCTTGCAACATCTTGGTGTTTTCAGGGCAACCTCAAAATTACAAACATTGGGTAGTAGAGTGAGTGAGTCAGCCAAAAACACAAACACTAGGCTCTGCCCACATCAAACCGACGATGACTAAGAGCCTGTTTTGGTTTAAGATACTTTTGCTATTAGGACTAAAAAAATCCATTTAGTCCGAGAAACCAAACAAGGAGGGGACTTTTTAAAAAACATTTTGCTAAAAGTCCCGAAGTATCTCTTCAAGTGTTTTTTTTAAGTCATCAGACTAAAAAAATCTTATGACTTTTCAACCAAACAGGCCTAAAACGTGACGGGCATTTCTTTGGTCGGTGTCTCGGTGCAGGTTCAGAAAATTTCGTTCCTCAGGCGGCCTCATGAAAGACACATTCGACGTCACTGCAGCTCCCCGTCGCAGAACGCCCCGGACGGAGGTTTCTAGGCCCTTTTCAGCCCATTCCCGAAGCCACAGCACGGCTCTGATTGGGCTCTGCTGGCGAAAATTAGCTTTGCTGCCATCTTCGATGAAGACAATCCAGTTGCTGCTAATAAACTACCAGTACGCTCCTGAAAAAAGAACGACTTGTCCTAGTCTCGATCGACCGATCGAGCGGCATATGTGGAGCACTTTTCTCGTAGCGAACGAGTGGGAGCCGAATCTGCCTTTCGTGTGCTGATTTGCTGAAGAAGAACAATGGCGACCCATGGTGCTAATGCTTCTACTATTTTTTTATTAGTTAGTTATATATATTGTAGCATAGATGGAAAAGGAAATGCTATGCGTGCGCAACCAACCACGAATTTGTTCTGTCACTAAAGTTGTCTGTGCCTGCTTTCGTTGAACGCGACCTTCGTCTGCACTCTGCACGTTATGCTTCCAAAGTGCTAAAATCACATTCCACTTTAGCCCTGACAGTACATCTATCGCAGCTAGCAAAAACTAAGAGGGCGAATAACCAACGAGAAGTATCCTTTTACGATTCCTATCAAGGCACTAGAGCACTATTTCTTCTAGGGAAAAAGGCTTCAATACTTTGATAGGATTCGTAAAAGTACCGAAGCACTATTCTTCTGCAAAAAAAAAGTACTTATTGTTTGTTTTTCATCCTTGAGTTTTTTGAAATACAAACAATTCATAGAAATTGTGAAGAAATTTCATAGGAATCAGTTTAATTTCCTAGAAAAACCATAGAAATAGAAAGAACAACATTTCAAATAGACCCTGCGCATTTTAGATTATCTAGAAAAATGTAACCGTGGCTATTTCTACTACAATACACACACAAAAAAAAAAAAAACAAAGGGTACGTATAGAAGCAATTTTTAAGAGTCGCACTACCTTAAGTTAAATCATTGATGGTTAAAGATAATCACCAAACATATTGCCTCAATGTCTTCAAAGTAAATATGTTACCTTAAAAGTTATCAATAGTAGTTAAAAACTTAGTTTTACTCCACGTGATCGAAACATAACACCCCCCCACCACACGGCGCACACACACACCTTCATTTTGTATCACAACCCAAACTATAAAACCATAGTTTGAGGGGTTAAAGTAGACCGCCCTTGATAGGTGGGGGTTAAGTAGTTTTTTCCCAAGTCAAACATTCTATGACCTTGTGGCAAACTAAATTAGTACAAGTTTGATCTCGTATGGCATAACTCTAGCTTTGAGAAGTCTTTGATAAAAAATTGGGAAATGATCTAATTGATTCGATGTGTTCATATTTCAGTTGTCCTAATAAAACAAAAAGAATAGAGATCAGTTTCCCCACGAGTCCAATAATCCTAAATTTATTTTAGAAAAATAGTATCTATAGGTTTAAATAAGTTTATCATAGGAATCTGTTTCATAGTTAATTTAGTGACAGTTATTATAACAACAATTTTCTATATATATTTGACCAAACTAGAAGTTTACACTAGACATAAATATGAAAAAAGAACTTTTATTCTTTCATCCAATTAAGTGTAGTTTCTTTTTGGCTTTCTAGATCCATTTGTTTTTCTTATGTATACAGGCATGTAGTGTATAAATAGGTGCGTAAGAAAAATCAATGTATCTAGAAAAGTCAAAGTGAACTGATTTGGAACGGAGAAAGATTATTTAAACACAACTGTAGAACGCTGTCTCTTTGTTTGATTTGTCCAAAACGTCGTGTATCAATGATTGGAGGGAGTATATACAAACTAGGAAAGGAGGCGCGCTTCGCCGCGCCCGCCTCTCCTTTGCACGTCACTACTGCATAGATTGAAGAGCACTTTAGAACCAGGCTTAGAATTGTTCGTTCAGGCTTTGGTCTATTGAGCATCGATTACTTAAATACGGAGTACTACTACCGCTGCCCCTTTCACATAGCACTGAATTGCATGTCTTATTACATCATATAAAAAATTACAAAGGGCAGACTTGAAAACATTGGCACAATTATTCATATTTTTCCGCAAGTAACAAAATTCAGAATTCATGAACATTTTCTGCACCACCCTTTCAGTGAGCATGCCAAACCTACAACTATCTCCCGTGTGGCTATGTTGTCTTTAAATTGTAAGAATATCAGTCTTGGTAGCAGGGCACCTGCAGTAGGTCTACCCACAAAATTCCTCTGCTCAAGGCACCTCTGACAAAACAATGAACATCATTACAGAATTATCTATATGTCATCCTTTACTTGATGGAATAAGATCCAAAAGTATTAATACAACATGAGCATAGATATCTCTTTTTGGGGAGTGAAGGCAACTCAATTATACAGTTGACCAAGATGGCATGCTTCCATGGAGGAAGTACTTTGCAGTATTACTGTGTGGAATTTGGATGATCTGGAATTGTCCATAAGAATCAGATCAATTATTCAAATCTTGTTAAACTGAGATATATATGCACAAAGCATTTGATAAGGCAGTAAACCAAAAATAATGTCAGGACTTTAGCAGGAAGCACATCATAGACATGGCAAGAGACCAATTACCTGCAACCAGCAATGGAGCCAATGAAGATAGTGGGCACAAATAAAAATAAATATGTTAGAAAGTGTGGTTATGATACATGGAGGGATGTTCCAGGTCCAAATTTGTAGACTAATACTAATATAATTTTTTTGGTTACCCAAGGAAGGAAATGAAGCATAAAGAGGAAACCTAAAAAACTGAACCAAGCCTATTTTGCTCCAGATGTGACCTATGAAATTAAAAAAAAATCAGGCATTGTAATTGTACTGAATAGAAGTGCTAAAAGTTGATGACACCTAAAAATACTAAAATGGCACAGCACATATAGAGTTAGCACAAGATTTACTTATTCTCGAAAAGTAACATCTTAGGGCTGGTGCATAGCGCTCAGTATGGTGATGGCTATCAGGGGAGGAAACAAACTGAGAAATTGTGGAACCATAGTGAGCCAACATGACATTGTTTACCTTGTTACTTCACAAAGCATTGAAAGACAGCAGATCATCGTCATCGATAATTCAGGACCTCGGTTTTGAAGCAGACAAAAATTAACGTATACTATCCGAGGCTTAAACACTGAAACATTAAACAAATAAGTGACACAATGAGTTTCACGCGACTCTGAATGCACGTCTTTCATAAATGTAGCAGAAAAGCATGGAACCATTCTCTTTTTGTAAGATTTTGGGAAATATGTAAGTATTGACATAACAATTTGTTGGACATTGATATGAGTAATATAAGCACAACACCTTTTTTTTCTTTAGTCACAAGTTCAGTAAAATAGCCCAGAGGTAAATAGAACAAACATTATGTCATACTGATGGGCGTAACTACACTTGATCCTACCTTAAAATAAGAGAGTTCTACTAATAAAGAAAGACAAATTAGACAATTGGTGGCACTAAATAAATAAGGAAGCTTGAAGTGACTGAGATTTGTTGTCCTGCAGAGCTGCATGTAGCTACAAAATGCATAAAAGTATATGGGTAACAAAAAGGAATATTACAGAGAGGAAACAACCATTCATGTTTAGTAAAAAGGAGAAGTCAATGTGCAGATAGAAAGCAGGGAAAAAGATGTGTGCATCATGGGTACTGCTCCATCCTCCATCCTGCATAGAAGGCCAATTATTAAGCATCTCAAAGGCAGGCAATCAGAAGAATCGACTCATTATACGATTCTGTACTGGAATTGTAATCTGGAATCTTAATCCAAGGCCTTAAATGACAAATGGGATGTCACAGTTGTATACCTTCCTCTCCATGCAACTCGTCTTTCCCACCAAGCACAGCAGCAAGCATCCCTTGGTCCTCAGGCAGAGCAAACCTGTCTGCATTCTTTCTGAATTGGAAGCACATGTCCGTGACTCCCCATGGTGTGTTAAAAGTGCTGTTGTACTCTGAATCTCCCAAACCATAGCAGCAGATGAACCCAAAGCCACCGGTCCACATCTGATTCATGCGATCAAGCAAAGACAACAACATTCATCTTATTCCCAGAACTTTGTCCTCTCGAAGACTCTAATCCATTTCATTCTACATTTAATAACCAAACCAGTTGAGGAAATGTATGACACACATAGAGAGATAGGGATACTATACGTTGTACCTTTTTTGGATGACGATGGATGCAGACAGCACCACGATGGCCCTGGGCAGAGCACGGAGGGAGGGGTCCTCGATGGTGCAAGGTTGGACGCAGGGAGATGGAGGCAGGCGTGAGATCCGTACGCACCTCCACCATTGGCCGCCTTGACTTGGAGTATGTCGCCAGCGAACCTGGTAAGAGTTGGGGGTTGCTGGCGGAGATGAGGATGAGGGCGGGATCTTACCCTGTCGTGTAGCCCATGGTCGCCGACGACCCAAGCGCTGTCGCCGTCACCGCCTCTCCGTCCTGGTCTCGCGGCTGCGGCATCCTCCCCCGCCGTGATGCGGAGACGGCGACCGCGAGGACGTGCCGAGGACGACAGGGTGGGGGTGGCGCAGGCGGGGCCGGTGCGGCGAGGAGGGCGGGGACGCGGTCGGCGGCGACCGGATGGGGTGGGAGGAGGTGAAGTGGATCTGAGGAAGAAAGCCAACGGTGAGGCAGGTGGACCCGGCGACCGGTGGGGAGGAGGTGGAGGCAGAAGCAGAGGCGGCAAGGCGAGCCCTTTTCTGTCCACGGGAGCTGGGCGAGGGGAAGAGGATGAAGCGGAGGCGTCGAGGCGCTGATTTTTTTTTTTTTTGGCGGCGGCGTAGAATGAACCGGAAGAGACCAAAACGACGCGGGCACACGCACGGGACACGTAGAGGTGCGTGATTCGTAAACAGTAATCCAAATCGCTCTCGCCGCGCGGATGCTAGGCGCTATATGGAGTTGTATATATTCTAAGCAGACAAAACAGTAAATACTAAAGCAGTCAAAACTTGCATCACTAAACAAGGGCGCTTGTCCATCTCCACATTGTTATTGCCACAGTAACATCAAAAAGTAACTAAGCAACCTACCCATCGTTTTTACGTGGTGGAGCCTAAGATGTCGGTGCTTACGATCGGAGCCCAAACCCTAGATGACTTGTAGTACTTGGAAAAAACTAATCACCGAATATGAGAGGAGGAGAAGAAGGCAAAATCGAAATCTTGGGTGGTGGGAGAAACATCGATGTAGTCAAAGGTAGCCGCATAGAGGGTTACAAATTACAGACGAATGGGAATTCATCTCTTTTCTTAATCGCAGCCTGGTGGGACCCTCTCGTTGTCTTCACCGGAGTGGTTACGAGTATATTAGAGCCCAGAGTCTGGGAGGTTTGGTGGTGGTGGTAGGCACAGAACGTCAAGAGGGCGAGCCGAACGCAGCGGCGATCGCACGGGCACACCGGCCACCTACCCACCCGCACCCGTCCGGGCCGGCGGGGTGCTGTGCTGCACGTTGCGCTGCACGGCCACCCTTTTTTGTTTTAAAAAAAATTCGTTTCCTCTTCTTTTTATACGACGAAAACGAGGAACGATCACACAGCCTGAACGCAACGCTTCCTTCCCCGCCCCGCCGCCACCTTCCCCTTCCCTCAGCTCGCCTCCTCCGCTCCCTCCTGCCTGCGTTCGTCCCTCCTCGCGGCGTCGGTCAAACCCTAGCTAGCACACGTACGCGCAGGCCTCGCTCGCCCCCATTCCCGGTCCCCAGACATGGCGGCGCTCTCCGTGCCCCCTCCGCGCCGCGGCCGTCGCCGCCGGATCCCGCGCCGCCGCTCCCGACCCCGTCAAGGTATACCTGCTCGTACCCCGTGCTCTCTTCGTTTCCGGCGTGCATGCTGTTTTTTTTTCTCTCCGATATTGTTGTTGGCGATTAGCCTGACCACCTCGCGCCTTCGCGCGGGTGGGCAGCGGGTTCCTTTCACGGATTCATTGCCGCGCCTAGATTTGGTCCCGATCCTAGTTTGGTGGCGGTTCGACGGAGCTCTCAACCGTGTGTTGTGCTAGGCTAGATTGCAATATGTTTCCCTGCGTTACGGCTGTTTGTTGGGGGTGTGAAATTGCAGGTTTCAGGGAATCAGAGTTTTTTTTTTTTCACTGTACTATTTTATTTTATTTTGAAAATTCTGGGGTCGGAGTTTTGTCCCAAGTTCCTTCCAGGTTGCCCCACGGGAGGACATCAGTTTCCTGTTTGATTGATTGCAATGTCCTCCCTCACCCCTTATGTACTGATGTGTGATTCCTAGCACATTGCAGTGCCCCCCCACTGACGCGATTTGGCTGTTATGTTGTACTTGCAGGTCTCGTGCGTGAGGAGCACTGGCTCGGCTCACTTTGGCTGTGCCTTCCCCTCCATCACGGCCTCCGCTTCGGCGTAAGTCCTTACTTTTCAGGCCTTATTAGTCCCTGTCGCCCTTGTAAATGTAATTTCAGACATCAGCATAGTTTGCCTAACTTCTTGTGAATTGAAGTGCGAGGAACATCGAGCCGCTGAGGGGCGATAGCTACACAGGCACCCCCTGCCATGCCACGTAAGTAGATGTTGTACTCACCGACCAAACATTTTCAGGTGAATTCGCAGACTCGTGGATTTATAATTTCACTTTTTGCTTTGTTTCTCTGTAGAATATTCGAGTGGGGAGAAGACAAAGATTGGCATCAATGGTGAGTTCTTTTATGTACAACTGTAGGAACGAAATTGACGTGAAAACTATTGTATTGCAATCTGAATGTGACAGATCAACCTTTGACCACCTTTGGAACTTGCTGGTCAATGCGTTCTCTCTTCAGGCTTGGCTGGCCTTTCTTAGTGATATCTAGTCTGCAATTTGCAGCCAAATGCATCACTTGTGACGCCATGTTTTAAGGTTTTACAAAGGCTCCCCATTGAGTTCTTGTTGCACTTGCTAACTGCATTTAGCAAATAGATCATTCTTGGTACTCTAAAAAGTAAATCATTCTTAGCTTTCTGAGTTACTTTGATATCGGTGCTAAGTATATACTAGGTGAATTGTATCAGATTATATTTCTGATATGTTCTTTTCCCCTTTTCGTGTTACTGTAGGGTTTGGGCGGATTGGCAGGTTGGTCCTGCGAATTGCAACAAGCAGAGATGATATTGAAGTTGTGGCTGTGAATGACCCATTCATTGATGCTAAGTACATGGTAATGAAGCTAATTCAAAGTATTTTGGTTATAATATTTCAAATTTCAGGTTCTGGGACGTCTCATTTAATAACGATGAGCTAATTAAGAGTTTTGTTTGCCTTGTCCTTATGGCTATTTGATTTGAGAATTTACTCTACCTGAGCAGAGATACACAGTTACGGTCCAGACTAGAACACTAGATTATTTAAAATATTTCTCTTTAATCTGATGCAAACCATAATTCCTGTTAGCTCATTTATGTTATGTTTCATGTGCTTTCACATAGTTGCTCAAGCAAAGCTTAAGTATGATATGCACTTGTTAGCTTTACAAAAAATAACTGCTGTACTGATCCTTCATGATGTTTTCTATTTTCCTACTAGTTTCCAAATTTTGTATGTAAAGTGAATGCACATTGTCCACTGGAACAATGCAGCTAATGCGAATCTAGCAGATCTTTTAGTTCTACTATTATCCTCCCACCCACAAAAGAATGTAATTCTTGGATATTGAGGAATCAAACATGTTAAACTTTGACCAAAGATATCTAAAAAGCACTAATATTTATATTACAAAATAAATACCATTAGATTTTTTTATGTAATATATTTTCATATGAAATCTATTTGGAGACATTAATGCTATTACTATTTTCTGAACTTGGTCAAACTCGAACTAGTTTGACGGCATGGAAACCATAATTGCATTCTTTTGTGGACGGAGTACATTTTTTACTTCACTGTTTCTCTGTCTATGCATGAGCTTAGGTATTGTTTGTGTTTTTATGTTAGTTTCTATATAATCTTCCCCTTTCCAGGCCTATATGTTCAAGTATGACTCCACTCATGGCCCGTTTAAAGGTTCTATTCATGTCGTGGATGATTCAACCCTTGAGATCAATGGGAAGAAGGTCACAATTACAAGCAAAAGGTAATGTTGACTGAGGTCACATCAGTATCTTATTTGCCTATTGTACATGGCATTGTTGTATTGCAGTTGTGCTAGTAAGGTTGGATTTGGTGAATACTTGTGGCTAGAGACCTTTTTCTGCGCTATGGATGAATTGTGCTTGAGTTACTTGTAATCACTTGAGAAATGTTTATTTCAGTCTGTTTTTCGAAGATACAACTCAGCACACTTTATTGCAAGCTTGCCATGCAGTATGCCAAATTTCTTTGATCTGTTAAAATCTTCAGCATTTTATGGAGACATACAATGTTTGTAAACACTTATGCTAGTTTTGGAGCACTAGCAAGACACTTTTTGTATTTCTGGAGTACTGCACCAATACCATCTTTTGCGCTTATCATAGTCATATAATGATTTATTGTGTTTTGCATTACTATTTCTTCGTCTGCGTTTTACCATTTTTTTTACTCCAAGATATGTCTAAGAACTTGCAACCTTTTGCTTCAATATTCCAGAGATCCTGCAGAGATTCCATGGGGTAACTTTGGGGCTGAATATGTTGTTGAATCTTCTGGTGTCTTTACAACGATTGATAAAGCATCAGCACACTTAAAGGTTTGTGTACCAGACTACCAGTCTTTAACAATGGTATCTAATTAACTAACTAGATATCTTTTCATATCGAAAACATGCTGATGTTTCTGCTACCTTTGTTTGCAGGGTGGCGCTAAGAAAGTGGTGATATCTGCACCATCAGGAGATGCTCCCATGTTTGTAGTTGGAGTTAATGAGAAGAGCTATGATCCAAAGATGAATGTTGTTTCTAATGCAAGTTGCACCACCAACTGCCTTGCTCCGCTTGCCAAGGTCATTTTTCTTATTGCTGTCTGTTTACTAGTGTTCTGTTTCTGCTAACAAGTTCTTTATAATCACAATAGATAGTCTCTTGTGCTTCATATTTTCACTGTGCGTCATAATGTCCTGTTTCTTTCCAAACACTAATTTTTTGACCACGTCTGCAGGTTGTCCATGAGGAATTTGGCATCGTGGAGGGCCTTATGACAACTGTTCATGCCACAACAGGTTGGTTACTGGCTTTCATTCAGTGTCTACCTGTTAAATCATTCGCCATTTTCATGCATTTTCAAAATAATTGTCATGAAAATGTTACTTCATCATGTTCAGCCACCCAAAAGACTGTTGATGGTCCTTCGATGAAGGATTGGAGAGGAGGACGTGGTGCTGGCCAAAACATAATTCCTAGCTCCACTGGTGCAGCAAAGGTAGCTGAAGCCAAATGCTCTCCATGCTTATTTTAAACTCAAATTTTGCACTGACTGGTTTCGCTTTATTGTCAGGCTGTTGGAAAAGTCCTACCTGAGCTGAATGGAAAGCTCACTGGCATGGCCTTCCGAGTTCCAACACCAAATGTCTCTGTTGTGGACTTGACATGCCGGATTGAGAAAAGCGCCTCCTATGATGATGTGAAAGCAGCCATCAAGTATGTAGAAGTACCTCACTTGTTACTTCCGTCTGGTTTGCACCTTCTGGTTGTTCCGATGAGTGAAAGCACAACCTCCTGATAAATTAGTTATCAATAATTTGAAGCTCATAATGGTCATAGCACTTCATACTGTGGAGCACATGATTTACATCAACTAGAGGTAGTTGTAGCATTTGTTAGATCTGGAGAGAGGTAGCAAAATATCTCGGCTCAACATCTTGCTCACTGTAGGCTGCACAATTTGACATCAGGTAGCTCAATTGCATGTTCATATTACTCTGGCCACACTAGAAATTCTGTGTGGACTTCATTTGAAGTGTGTTCCGCTGCAGTATTCCTAAGATTTGTGCATAGTGAACCATGTCGCATATTACCAGCCAATCTACAGTGGATCTTACAGACCATTTTTTTTTCAGGGCGGCATCAGAGGGTGCACTCAAAGGTATTCTTGGCTACACAGACGAGGACGTTGTTTCCAATGATTTTGTTGGTGATTCTAGGTGATTACCTCAATTCAGTGATGTAACCTAATTCTTGTCCTTTGGGAGATAAAGTAGCTGAAATCACTATCATTGCCTTTGTATATCAGGTCAAGCATCTTTGATGCCAAGGCTGGTATTGGACTGAGCTCTTCTTTCATGAAGCTCGTGTCTTGGTATGACAACGAGTGGGGCTACAGGTAAGAGTTCACTACTTATTTCATTTTGTCTTTTGTTGAAAGTTAAACCTTCCACACCCCTAAGAATGCATGCTCTTTGTTCGCTTTGACAGCAACCGGGTTCTGGACCTGATCGCCCACATGGCTCTTGTCAGCGCCAAGCACTGATGTTCTTACTCGTTCCTCCAGTAGTAGCCTAGAAAAAGGCTGCAATTTTGACGGCCATTTTCTTTTAGCTGTTGTTTGGAATAAGATAAAATTGCTGGAGCACTTCGAACTCACGCAAAAATGGACTCAGAGCCATGACCTGTATTTTAGTTGTAGAAGGCTGCAGATTTGCACCGTAGTACCCTGGCATCGTTATATGCGGAATTGTTGATTGATGTCGTATGTTCGTCGACTTGATGATTTGTTATGTGTAAGCCCTTTAATGAGGTGATATTAATTAGGCAATCCGTGCTTTAATGGAAGAAAATATAGGATGGCAATGGCAATCCGTCGACTTGCATATTTTGCTTTGCGTTTATCTGTTGCCCGGGAGTCCACAATCCGTCGGGTCATGTCAGTATCCATGGAAATTCAGTTGAAATTTTTGTACTGTACAAAAAAAAGGGGGGGAAACGGGACGTTTCTGTATTTTGCAAAAAAAAAGCAGCAGCATAAAACAGACATGCAAACTAATACTCATAAAGCAGCTAAAACTATGTTGATATAATTGCAAACTAGTAATTACCAACTCAAGCGTATCTGGAACGATTGTGCCTACTGACAATGAGACGATCCCAGTAATTTAATCTGCTGACTAAGTTTAACGTAGAGGTATTCTGAGACCGCACTGTCAGAAAATGAATTATTGGGATTCTCAAAAAAAAAAAAAATGAATTATTGGCGCAAGGCAACCGCTATTCCGGTAGTACAAATACTAAACTGCTGTTAGTATCTAACCGCTATCATTTGGAAAACCCACATGAGTGAACGGTGATTTGCCGCAAGTGCCAAAGAGAAATTCAAAGGACGAATACTACTAGCTTCCTTGGGCGCGTAGGTGTGGCACCACCTGTGATAACGACACCGACTGGCCGGCACGGTCGTCTTCTGGGTTCTATTCTCCCTCGGTATAGCTGTATGAGAGGTGTTAGGCTGTTAGCTGGTGTTTGCCTGATCGGGGAACCCAAGCGCTGATAATCGATCAATTACTTTACTTAGGCCCTGTTTGGTTTAGGGACTTTTTAGTTCTTGAGACTAAAAAAAGTCCCTTTTAGTCCCTAACAAACCAAACAGGAGGGACTTTTTTGAGACTTTTGCTCTATTAGTCCCTAAAAGACTCTCTTGGAGGGACTTTTTTTATTAGTCCCTAGGACTAAAAAAAGTTTAGTCTTTGTTAACCAAACAGGACCTTACTCAAGTCCAGGGTAACGCTCTGCTGGTTGCAGAAAAAAAAAGGAATTTATTTTCCCCAGGCAATGATAGTCCGCTCTGCCTTCCACCTCTAGTTGCAATGATAGTGACTTAGTGATGTACGCAATAAACCCAGGCAATCTCAATGCCTAGTGGGTATGGCTGATCTGTGCTAGACGATGAACAGAAGTGGAGCCGTTCATCGGCAGCGCTACCTCGATGCCCAAGGGTTACTTCCTACCGATATTTATGTCTTCATTTTTTTTTAGAAAATAGTTGCTCTAAACTTTGCAATTCGCTCCACAATGAATAACAGTTGGCGTTCAGCGTCAACGAAAAGAAAACCACACTTGATTCGGGCTCCAAACGGAAAAGTTTCGTACGTTCAAGGTAATAGACCACAATTTCAGGACTCTACCACCGCACGACAATGAAAAGAGCTGAAACCTATCGATCACCTCCCAACGATCAACCTATGATAACCTACATCGAGTAAACTATCATGTGAACACTTAATTACACCAAGCAACTGAAAAGGGTCCGTCGGCACGTCGCCAGACCCCGCGGCCACTGTTGGCTGGCCTATGGGTTACCTAGGTGTTGATAGGGACCTATCAAAGCTTCTCAGGTGTTGCTAGGGACCTGTCATAGCCCCTAGGTGTCGGCATGGACTTATCGGCCCCCAACAACCAACAGGCCTGCGGACCATTTTTGGAGCATGATATGCACATTTCTAGACTTTAGCCATTCAATAAAGTTTGTTCCTTATAAAATTCTCTACACAACTTTGCTTCAAGGCTCAAGTGCGTGCGAGGTCTCTAGTTAGGACAGTTAAGCAAAGCTACTCCTAGACTCATTAAGAGTAAACTAGCATTTAAAAGCTTAATTACACCGAGTGACCGAAAGGGTCCGTCGGCACATAGCCGAACCCTGCAGCCTGTGCTCGCCAGCATGTCACAGCTCCCCAAGTGTTGGTAGGGATTTGCTGGCCCCCAGTGTCCAACAGGCCTGTGGGCCATTTTTGAGCATGATACACACATTTCTAGACTTTGGTCATTTGAACAAAGTTTGTTTCTTATAAAATTCTCCACAAGTTTGCTTCAAGGCTCAAGTGTGTGCGAAGTCTCTAGCTACGTCGTCATATCAAGTCAAGCAAAACTACTCCTAGGTTCATTAAGTGCAAACTTGCACATATATAGCATGTTAGTATGAGCTTGAACCTTACCTCTAGCTGTATAACCGGTAGAGGTAATTGTTAGCTGGTCAAATTAATTAATATTTGTTTCGATATAAATGGCTGATGGTAGAATTTCTGGTAAGAGTCTCTTTTACCCTTGGTATGCGCATACGCACATGAGGTTCGAAAGGGTCGGTAGGATAGAAATGTTCTGATATTTTCTAGGCCCATGATCTCATTCCAACCATATAATGGACTAGCTGACAATTGGCTAGGATTTGAGTTAATAATCAGCTCATTTGTTAGGTTACTCTCCTTTTAGATGGGTTAGAGCTAATTTTTATTTTTTCGAGATCACGCCCTTCGGCGCGTTTTTCATTAAGCGGAGGAAACATAAAACAAAGTTTCAAACGAAGTACAAACCGAGACGGTAGGTAACCCCGGTTACCAACCGAACCTTTCAACTACTGGATCTAAAAACTTAGATTACATTGCAACAGACTTGCGACACAAAGTAGCTGCTGAGAGGAATGCACCTAGGCACCTACCTCCTCCTCCAAACCGGATAGGTTGAGGTCCAGCATGGTGACATCAAAGCCTCCCCCAGCAGCTTATTCAGGCGCTGTTGCTTGCGCCCCGTCATGTCCCCCTTGAAAGCCGCATTGAACTGGGCCACAATGTCACTCGGCACGGTGTCTTCGTGCACAAGGATTCCGAGCTTCTTCGGCCAAGACCTTTGCGCCTGTAGTGTCGCGTTGGGCTCCGTGGCTTGACCTTAAGGCGACGCTGCCGCGCCGTAGCGAATGCACGGACACCGGTGTCTTGGAGCGTCTTACCTTTGGCGGCGTCACAAGAGGAGTTGCAATGGGCGCATGCGGACATCCGCCACCGGCCGTTCTCGCACCGAACGTGTAGCTTGGGCAGCCGCAGCATCATCCAAGGACAACGGCGGCGGAGCATTGACATCGTTAGAGGAGTCGTCCTCGACGACGACAAGCTTGATCGGGGACCTCGACGGAGCCACGACCACGGGGGCAGGGGAAGGTGTCGTAGCACCCCCTGTCGCGGCGGCCTCACCAACCAGGTCAAGCGCATCCTCACCAACCAGCTCAAACGCATCAGCAACCGCGAAGTTGAGCTGGACCACACGGGGTGGCGAAGGGAGATCCTCCAGTCTGGGCTGGTTCTCCACAAAGGCAGAAGAGCGCGCGGTAGAGAAGGCTGCGATCTCATCCAGCATGGGGTCAACCCAAACGACAGGATCCTCGGCCTTGCCCTGTAGAGTCGCGAGCGGGTCTGTAGCAGCCTCGTTGGTGAAGTTGGCCTCCAAGGATAGCATGCGCCGGCGCCGTGGCCGCGCACGGCGGACGCCGCTGGCGCCTTCGACAGACGGCTGCATTGCCACCGTGTCGATGGCGATGTCGTGAGCCCTCGCTAGCCTGCGCCGGTGCCGCTGGCGTCGAAGGCGGACGCCACATACGTCCCCCGTAGGCGCCTGAAATGTCGAAGTCGAAGAGGGGCCACCCAAGTGCGCCTGCGTCGTCGTTGCCGAGGGGGCCGGACAAATGATCTGCCCAACAAGGATCGAGGGCGTTTGCGACTCCGGCGCGCCAGGCTCCCCCTGGCGCTGAGATGGACGACGAAGGTGGTGTTGCTTGCAGTCTCTAGCCCGGTGCCTCGTGCTGAGGCAGGAGAGGCAACGCGACGGGGAGGTGCATTGGGCGGCAAGGTGATCCTCCGCCAGGCAGTTGAAGCAGAGGCCGACGAGCGAGCTCGGCACGGGTCGCCGGTGACGAGGGTGGCACGGGGCCCGGCGACGTCTGCGTCGACGGCTTACAACAAGAGTGAAGCCATCGGCGTCGACCGGCGCGGCCGTCGCGAGGAAGTGTGGTGCGAAGAAGAGATGGACCAAGGCGCGAGTCGCGCCGGGACCTGGCAGCAGGCAGCGGCGGCGGCGGACCAAGAGGGCGATGCACGAGGCACACGCTCCGACGCCGTCGCGGGTCCTCCCCTCCTCCTCCCTACGCCGCCGTCGTTGGCGGCGCCGGGTGGGCGCCACGACCACCAACTACAGCCTCCCGAACGAAGGGGCGGCGGCGAAGGCGGGGCTCACTCCACCGGTCAGGGCCGTCGATGAGCGGCGAGCGCGAGGCCAGGGCGCCGTCCTCCACCCCGTCCTCCTCATCATCGGAGGTCTCACACCGGCCACAGTGCTTCGGCCTTCCGGAGGAGGAAGGGAAGAGGACGGCCGGGGGGGCCTCGCCGTTGTCGAGACGCGTCCTCGAAGGCGAAGAGCTCCTCGGCAGCGAGGTACTCCCACATCCACCACCGCAGCGGGGGTCCGAGCACGGGCCGGAGGGAGTCGGGCGGCGAGTCGGAGAGGAGGGTCGCAAGGGCGACGTCGGGCTCCAACCGACCCGGCAACCATCGTCGGCCCGAGTAGCTCGAGGTCCGGTGGCGCACCCGTCGGCGCGGCGGGGGGGTAGACTCGGGCCTAGAATCGCCCAAATCCCCGGGCGGGGTGGGCGCGTCCGCGGCGGCCGCGGCGGCCCGGGCGACGCGGCGCAGGGGTGGGGTCCCTCGGCCCGAGGGCGGCCGCGGCGCGCGGTGAGGGCAGCGGCCCCGCCCTCTCAGGGCGGAAGGGCGTCCGGTCGCCGGCGGCGGGGCGGACGGGCGACGGGCTGGGGAGCCGCAACCCGGCTTCCGGTCGGCGGAAGCGGCAGCGGGCCGGCTCGCCGCTCCGCCGACTCCGCATGGATCGGTGGCGCCTACGGCGGATCCGGCGGCCCTCGCCCGAACGGCGGCGGATAAGCCATGGGCCGCGGCCTCGCCGGCGGCGGGCGATGGCGTTGACGACGGACTCCAGCGGATGCGGCCGGGGGAGCGGGGAGAGGGAAGTGGGAGGGCGAAGGGGAGTCGGGGCGCCGGCCCGAGGGCGGCGTCCGGCGCCGGCGGGCGGCGGCGGGGGCGTCGGCGTCGCCCTAGCGCGTCGCCGCAACGGCTCTCTCGACGCGTGCCAATACACGCAGTTTAGAGCTAATTTTTAGCTGGATAAGCATTAGCCTTTGCATAAAAAAAAGAGGCTTGTAACTTACTACCTCCGTTCCAAATTGTAGTTCACTTTAGCTTTTCTAGATCCATTTTTTTTACTATGTATCTAGACATAGTGTATAACTAGGTGCATAGCAAAATCAATGTATCTAGAAAAGCCAAAGTGAACTACAATTTGGAACGGAGGGAGTACAACTGTTGTAATTAATCGTGTCCTGACCCTCCAGCTAGAAATTTAGAATGCACCCGGACCTTTGTCCCGGTGTCCAGGGATCTTGTTCCTAGCCTGTCTCTAACTCTCTAAGGGTCTGTTTAGGCAAAATTTAGAGTTTCTGGGTGTTCTCAGCTTAATACTTTTTCATGAAGCAGAGATTGTGGAGTTGAATTGAATCCATATATTTGTCTAAAAAATCATACAGTGGAGTTTAAAAAAGGTGAAGCACAGTAGTAGTTCCAAACAGACTTTTAATGGAAAAAATATACACCGAAATTCCGATTGACAGCAAGATTTTTACAAATGGAGCAGCAGATCGAGCAGAACACTGCATCATGGACAGATCATTTTTTACCTATCCTGAATATCTCGACGCGATTGCGTGCATATAGATGCTAATATTGGTAAATTCAAAATGGAACGAGGTTTTACATAGCTGGCAAATAAATAAGAAATATTCTTTTCACTGGCAAATAGATAAGAAACATTTTTTTTATATATATAGGATACGTTACCATATATCAATGTCTCCCTAGAGCAACTCCAAAGGGGCCCCTACCGAGCTTTAAATATAGGGTCTCAGGCAAAAAACCAACTCAAGTAGGGCCCCTACTGCAGACCCGAAATTTGTTGGTCCAACAAAATCCACCCTCCAGACCCAAATTCTGTTGGCTCTGGGCCAAGCCCCAAAAAGTCTGTTTCACCTCAGTTTCCTCGCGCGCGCGATTTCTTCCCTCCCGCGCGTGGTTTCCTCGCCCCCCGGCGCTCGAATTCTTCCCACTCCCGCCCGCTAGGGTTCTGCTACTTCCAGCCCCAGCGACTCTCCCATCGAAGGTAAGATTCAATCCTACTGTATGAGATGCGACTTCCAGCCCCAGCAAATCTCTTGCGAGACGCGTACAGAGAATAGGCTGCTGCTAGTGTTCTTTTGTCAGTTTCCTGAATGAGCTGTATCTGATTTGGATTGTACTAGTGTGCTAGAATTTTTTGATCCTATCAATTGGATCCAACGAGTGTGAAATAAATTTGGTTATGTGATTTTTTAATCCTATTCCATTCGGATCCAACTAGTGTGAAATGTCTGATTTTTTTAATCCTAGTTTGTGCGTATGCTGTGTATGTCCGATTGAGGCCGCTGCCTATGTCCGGTTTGGATCCAACTAGTGTGCAGATTAGAGGTTGCTGTGTATGCTGTATTTTTTAAGCCTCTGTAAAAATGAAATGAACAATTGTCCAAAACATTATTTATGCAGTACTGCAGTGCATAGGAATATTAGCATATGGCTGCAGCTTTGATCATATTCATAGTGCAGATGGCTCAGCTTATGAACTGTGTGCTTTTCTTGTACAGTTTGTGATATGGCGAAGGGAGGTGCTTGGTCATAGATGATGATGTCTGACGAAATTGATGATGACATTGCAATTTTACCTAGTCAATGCAACTTGTAGGCTTGCAACTCTAGTTTAAGATTATTATTGCAGCTCTAGTCTTTTGAACTATCACTATAACACAAGTCTTTTGGATATCGTCAAATTTGGACCAAATTTATGTTTGAATTTAAATTACAATATTTATGTTTTTAATTATTTTTAGCATGGTGCTTTCTTGATATAGTTTAAATAAGTTACTGTACCATATGATATTCTCTAATACATATGTTACATATGGTGTCTGAGAAAATAGAGGAAATTAAGAAGTAGGGGCTCCGTTTTTGGGGCTATTGCTGGAGTTCAATCCAGAAAACAGAGACCCCAAAAGTAGGGGGAGCACCCAAATAAAAAGTAGGGGCTCTTTTTTAGGGGCTATTGTTGGAGTTGCTCTTAGACCAACGGCAAGTCAAACCCCCATATATCACCCCTGGTTCCCTCTCCTCCAGAGACTATAGCCATGGCATCCGGCACTTCGGCGGTGGCGTTGCTCCTTCCTCTACTTGTCTTGGTGCTCTTGGCCGCCGGTAAGTGTGTTGCACGAATTGCATGGATCGAATGCATGCATGTTAACCAGTGGCGGACCTAGCTTTCGAGCACAGGGGTACACCAAAATTTTTTGTATATACAAATAGCATTCATAATTGCTAATTTTTTTTACAATTTTTATTAATAGTATGTATGTATGACATGCGGGCCAAGGGGTCGGTGGACCCCCTTGACCCCCTTTGGATCCGCCACTGATGTTAACTGACGGAACGACCGTGGCTGCGCTAAAACTCTTACACTACACACTCCATTTCGCGCGGTGCGAGGCGACGACGGCGCCATCGTCGAAATCTCGCCGGTGACAGCTCGTCGCGGCGGCCCCCCGCCGCCCATTATCGGTGCGTTACCTGGTTACATGCATGGTTATAAAAATCACCTACCTCTTGCATACACATATATAAATCCTTCAGATAAAACTAACTTAATCTGATGCTGCTGCATGGACATGGAGTAGTCCGAGCGGAAAAAGAGAGCTGCCCGCTGATTCGGGTGCCGGACCTCGTGGACGCGTGCCGCAGTCCCCCCGGCCTCCGCGGCTGCGCGGCGCAGTGCGTCGTCTACCACTACCGCGGCGGGTACTGCGACATGTCGAACGGCAGGCCCGGCGACTGCTACTGCACCAACTGCCTATCCACCACACGCCCAGCTATGCGTAACGAAGACATGAGAAGCCACTATTACTAGGCTCTGGCCGGCGGAGCCGCCTCGCCGTCTCGGTCGCCGGCCGACGATGATATGATCGGAGCTGGCAACCCATCAATGACGACACGGTCGCGAAGAAAAGAAAAATACTTATTAGTCCACTCTTACTATTTGTTATTATACATCTGCATTTTGAGCTACTGCATGGGATCCGCGGTTTCTTCGTCAATTGATGGTGTATCGATCTCTTCCTGATTTCTTATTCATTTTTTTCCTAATATTATTGTTTGATCTGCAGGGCAACCAAATTTTGTCTATGTTTGGATTAGTGAAATGAATGAATAAAAGAAAACAGGGTTGGGTGGTTGTATTCCGGCATTGCCCGCTGAACTAGAATAGAATAGGCCACATTTATATGTTCAGATTTAGGTCGATCCGATCCTAAGGTAAAATGAAAGTTAATTAGGAAGAGAAATAACAATGAGGGATCATGTTCCAAAATGAGATTCTAAAAGTCAACTATCTACTCGAAACTTGGGATGTGGAGAGATTCTCACAATTCAAAGCCAACAATCACTATGAGAATAATAAGATATTTAAAAAAAATATACAATCCAAATTCTACTCTACAATTTAGAATCATTATGAAAAGAGGTACAAACAGGGTAATAAGGTATTAGCCAAGTTCATAAAATAGATACTTAATGAAATAAGGGAATAAAATGGATGATGCTTCTCGAAACATATGAACCACATGGATTGAACATAGTTCCAGTAGTAGTTGAGTGGGGACGGATACATCCAATTTTCCAGATTAAAGGATAAAAGACACTTTTCCTTGAAAAATAACACCAAACTTAGTTTGCATCTTGCTTCTCCTCTAGGTCTGGCACAAGCCTGTTGCCTTTGCCACTGCCATTCACCGCTGCCGCACTACTCCCAAGCTTCTCCTCTTCTTCCAACCTCCCTGACGACCTTCGAAACCCCAAACCTAATGTGATGTCTAATGAGTTCTTTTACATTTTTTTTAAACTTTTAGCGTGTGTGTGATGAAGTCTTTTTGCACGCGCATACAAAAAAAAAAAAAAAAAACATCCGAAAAGTTTTATGATAGCCCTTCAATTTAAGAGGGTCTCTAAACTTTCTTTACCTTAGGCAACTCCGACCAAGAGTGTCTAAATTACAAAATCGTTCTCCAACTGGTATCCGACCCTTCACGGATGAGGGTGCCTGAATCCCTCATCCATCCCTCATCCATCGAGCGGGCCAACGCCCATCATCACATGCCACCGGGGAGTTCTCCGAGCTAGAACGACCTTGTTGCCCTCTTCTCGTTGCCTTATCAAAATGAGACAAATAGTCTGGTTTCTAGATGGATGAGAAATGGGGATTGGAATGAGGCCTGAAATCTGGACTTAAGGACTCTCATTTGTGGGAGTAGTGTTTCAAAAATTTGAGGGATTGGATCCCTCAAAAATCCTTTTGGGCTGATTTTGCTCACGCGGTCTTTCGTCCCGTTCGCGCTGCTTCCTCCCCGTCGACTCAGCGTCGACGCGCCGCCCGCATCCTCCGCCTGCTCACGCGCGGACCTTCCCCTCCCTTGCATGTGGCTCGCGCGCGAGCCACATCCAGGTCCTCCCGCCGGCAGGAAGGAGAGGACTGCGCCGCCCGCATCCTCCGACGACGGCGCAGCGCGGTTCTTCCCCTCCCCGGCTACTTCCCCTCCCGAGCGCCCCTGGATCTGCTCGCAAGCGGCGCCATCCTCCGACCTCCGTCATCGCGTCCGGCGGCAGCAGCAGCATCTCTGCTCGCGAGTCTGGAAGAGCCCGGCGCCGCATCTCTGCTCGCGAGCCCGGCCATCCCTGTCCGCACGCCCCCAACTGCTGGACCACCAGAGGTACGTGCTTCCCCTAGATATGCATCGGATTCCTTGCATTGGATTGGTTAGACAGTCTACGACTCCAGATCAGGCCGGCGACAGCGGATTCCTCTACTGGCCGACTGAAATATCAAATAGGAGCTGTTTGTTTTGTTCTCACTTCTCAAACAGAGTTGATGTTGCTCTGCTGAATGCTGATGACTACTCACCGCAACACTACTTCTATCGTGACAATAAGAAAAATTTTACACACGTGCAGGCCGTCAAAGCTCTTTGCGTTGCTGTCTCTGTTCTTTTTGTCCATTACTAGTTCTGATAACTACCTTCTCTGATCAATGGAGGTAGTACATCTTAAATTCACTGGGAAACAAAATTTTCCATTGTTTTAAATTTCTTTATTTCTAGTTTGAATTACGGTGCTCCTGTCTTGCGTCCTCAAACTTCAGTTAGCTATATATATTTTGGTTCCCTTGCCGGTTGCTGTTAAGGACTCGACTAGCTTAATTATATGTGTTGTTTTCCTTTTATTACACAGGTTGCGGTCACAGGGAGATAATTGGCCATTGGTGATGTCTGAGGACACTGAGGTTGATGACGCTGCTATTTTACCATTTGGTACTGAGGCAAATGATACTCAATCAAATGGTGATGCTCAACCTAGTGCACCAAAGAGGAAGCTATTCCGTAGTTGCAACTACTCTCAGGAGGAAGATCTTCAGTTGTGTAAATCATGGGAGAAAATAAGTTTGCATCCTATCACTGCAAATGATCAACGTAGCAAGGCATACTGGAAGCGAATTCATGATAACTTTCATGCCAACAAAACATTTGCATCTAATAGGAATGAAAATTCTCTAGAGCACAGGTGGGGGATAATTCACAAGGAGTGTCAGAAATTCCAAGGCTTATTTGAGGAGGTTGAGCGTCGTCATCCTGATGGAGTGCCATATGAGGAACATGTAAGAATTGTTTTCATTATGATATTGAATCATTTTATTAAGAATTTGTACTGACACATGTCTTTGATTTCAGTTGCTAGAGGCTCAGAATGCATATGCAAACAATGATTCAAAGAAGAAGAGGTTTTCTTTCCTTCATTGTTGGTTGAAGATTAGGCATTCCCCGAAATTCAAACCCCCTACCACCAACAATAGGCCTAGGGAAAGCAACTCACCACCAACAATAGATGTTTTTGATTTAGAAGATGATGAGAGTATAAAGGGCTTGCTTGGTTCGAGGCCACAACTCGCCTCGCCATGTGTGTCCCCGCCACAGAACAGTGATTTGGGTGTGGCGGACGAATTCATTGCCACAGGCTGTGGCGACCGCAGGTTGCGCGTGGCAGGTGGCAGTGGTAACCAAGCAGGCCCAAAGAGTCAAACCCCTGACTTTTCCATGCCTAATAGTAAAAGACCTATGGAAAGGGAGCAAGCAAAGGAGAAGAAGATGAAGAAAGCGGGGAAACAAACAAATTATGCAAGGTTGCTAGAAAATTGGCTTACAGAGAAAGAGAAAATTAAAGAGGATAGGTGGCAGGAGAAAAAGATGATGCAAGAGCGCAAGATATCACTCGAAGAGCGCAAGTTATCACTTGAAGAGCGCAAGGTTGCAAATGAGGAGAAGAAGCTGCTATGGGAGCAAGAACAGAAGATTATGTTTTGTGACCTCCATACATTAGAGCCCTCCCAGAAGACATATGTGATAGCAATGAGGGCTCAAATTGCAGCTGAAAAGAAGGTGGCCTTCAACAGTGCTTTTGGTGGTAGCAGTGGAGGACATGAAGCGAATGGTGGACACAATGGCAGAGGCTGAATTTGATAGATGTTTATGCATGTTGTGTTTTGGTGGGCGTGTCAATGGCGCAAGTTAGTTGTTTAGTTGCATTGTTGGACTTTATGTTTGATGATCATGTCATTTAATTTGCAGAGATGTTATGTACTATGTTGTGATCAAATATCATCAAATTCTGACCAAATTTTTGTGTTTGAATTTAAATCTGAATATATGGATTTGCATTCGTATTTTAAAATATGATACTTTAGAGTTACAGTTTAATTAAATCATTATATAGTTCAGTGTTCTCAAATACATATACATATAGTGTGTGAGAAAATAGAGGGAATTGAGAGTAGGAGTTCTATTTTGAGGGCTCGCTAGAGTGCAGTCCAAAAAGAGGACCCTCAAAAGTATGAGCTCTCAAATAAAAAAAAACCTTTATTTTAAGGATTATTACTAGAGTTGTTCTTTAGCTGCTAATAATTATGTCCTTGTCTAAGCGGGGCCAACTAATAGTGTAGCTAATTGTTAGCTGAATACCAACTAACAACTGCTATTTCACTAGTTGGGTCATACCAGCTAAGAGCAGCTAATAGTTAGCTATCAGCTAAGCTATCTAACTGTTAGTGGTTAACAGATCGGAACAGAACTTTAGTTATTCTTCATTAGTAATCAATCTGACCTTCACCATCCTGAGATAGAAATCGTATCTTATAAGCCGGGAAATGCTTCTATTTTCTTAGAAGAAAAATGCTTCTATTTTACTGTCTAACAAAACTAGAAGGACATTACTCCCAATCAATACCGTGCCAGGTTTAGGGCTTCTTCTAAGTCTAGTTAATTCTTGGTTACCCTCCGTTTGCATAAAAGCAGCCACTCTCGGCAGAGATCCATCTCAGACCTATATATTCAGTATCCAATAAATCCACCACACTACACTCACTGTCACTACCACACTACACTCAGCCCTCGTTGCATCTGCCCTGCTACTACTAGCAATAGCCTTCCTGTCTCATGGTAAGCTCGTACTGAAGTACAGAACACATACTATATATTACCACTATGATAGCCTTCTCATGTAAAAAAAAAAAGATAGATATATATAGCGAGCACTTTGTGCTTCACATCAAACATTTTTTCTTTTTTGTTAAATATAAAGTCTACATCACCCCCTCAACTATCGGTGGTAGACTACATAACCCCCCAACCTTTGAAGCGGTCTATATCACCCCCGAACTTTCGAAAACCGGTCAAATTACCCCTAAAGCAGTTTTGAAAAATCATAGTAAATCACAGAAAAATCATAAAATAAAAAATCAAATTGTGTTAGACTCTAAATGAGTAGATCTACACAATGAACATATAATATGGTATGCTTTAGTACATTTTTTTTACACCTATGAGGAAAAACAGAAATTTAAAGCTGCAGCAAAAAAATGAACTAAAGCATACCATATTATATGTTCATTGTGTAGATCTACTCATTCTGAGTCTAACACAATTTAATTTTTCATTTTACGATTTTTCTGTGATTTACTATGATTTTTTAAAACTACTTTAGGGGTAATTTGACCGGTTTTTTGAAAGTTCGGGGTGATATAGACCGCTTCAAAGGTTGGGGGTTATGTAGTATACCATCCATAGTTGAGGGGGGTGATGTAGACTTTTTCCAATATAAATACAAATGTTTGATGGAGATGCTGGTGTGGAAGCCTGGTGCCTGGAGTACCCGGCGGCCGGCGCCGGACCCCAACCTCACACAACCTCTGAATTAGAGCTGAATAATGTGAATTCACGGAGGTGATGTATTGACAATCTTAGCTACAATATCTCCGATCTTCTGTTTCCCATGTACTCTATTCAATCACACACTGGCTCGTGGGCTATTCTTTTTTTTTTTTGACCGAATCGGCAGGGGAATTCCCTACCTACTTTTTTTTTGATTTTCAATTAAATAAAAGAATGGGGGTACAACATGAAAAGAAATTACAAGGCAAGCATGCCCAAAAGAAAAGAAAATAAAAGATTACATATAGTTTTGTCTCCAGCTATCTATTAAGGCTCTCTTGATCCCCTTGGCCTTGATATAAACCAGGCCAAGCTCTTCTTTAAGGTCAATTTTCCAACGAGGGAAGCTCTTCTGCTTGTTGTCAAAGATGATAGAATTTCTCATTTTACAAATACACCAGCAGGCTGTAATAAAGATCTCTCTGAATATCATAGAGTTAAAGTCTTCTCTGGCTTGGAGAACCATGTTAAGGGGATGCAATTGTAGGTTCCAGTGTATGCCAACAGAATTCCAGCAATCTTGACTGAATGCACATTCAAAAAACAGATGAAAATTTGTCTCCTCAATTCCCTGGTTACAGAGCACACAGCTATAATCATCAAGATGCATGTTTTTCCTCCTCGAAGATTTCTGGTATTTAACCGATCTCTTACTAGAAGCCGAGAAAAAGAATTTCTGATTGCCCAAGTTTGCAGAGCCCCATAGCCACTTAAAGATAGGAGAGGCTGCAGAATTTCCAACTAGAATCTTATATGCTTTTCTGCTACTGTATTTTGAGGACCCCCACGAGTAACTCCAAGAGTCTGAGTTTTCAGGAATCATACCTCTGTCTTCGAGATGCTCTTCGACCGTGATAAGTTGAACGGCCGCTACTTGTGACAAAGTGGTAAACCGAAGAGAGCCTCTCTACTTTGATTCATGAAGTGGAATACTGAACATTTTGGTTTTCTCGCAAAAAGAGTAAAGCTGGGGAAAGTTCTGTGAGAATGGCATACCATTGATTTTCATATCCCAGACAGATGGAATCACCCATGTTTGGATCACAGTTAGCAAATACTTCAAATTTGTCATATAATTTCAGTACATCTCTCCACCAAAACGAACCAGTGGTGGATCTGAGATGAGGAGGAGTTTGTTTGTTGGCATATAATTTTTCCCAAGTGAGCTACACCCATGGGATATCCTCTTTGGCATAAAATTTCCCAAGAAATTTCATAAGGAGAGCTTCATTATGTGCCCGAATGTCCAAGATTCCTAGTCCACCTTCTTCTTTGGATTTGCAGGCTTCCTCCCATGCTACCAAGCATCCCCCTTTTCTATTAATGTCTCCCTTATCCCATAATCCATGCTTTCTGTATATGTCAATCTCTTTGGATGATCCGAGGAGGTATTCGATGCAACACATATAAAAAGTTGGCAGAGTAGAGAAAACTGAGTTGACTAAAATTAATCTCCCATTATATGACAGCAGCTTACTAATTCCATTTAGTCTTCTCTCAATCTTTCCAAGGAGTGGGGTGAAATCATTGATAGATGGTCTAGTAGTGCCCAAGGGGAGGCCTAGGTAGGTGAATGGCATCCTACCCACCTGACAGCCAATGGAAGCAGCCAAGGCAATTGTCTGTTGACTATCCACATTGATAGGAACCAGATTTGACTCCAAATAATTGACATGAAGTCCAGAAGACTCAGAGAAGGGCTGCAGCAACTCTTTGAGACTAAGAAGTACCTGTGCATCAGCCGGTAAAATCAATAAAGTGTCATCAGCATATTGAATTATGGGAAAATCACCACCAAAATTATCATCCAGAGGGTGCTTGTGGTGGCTATTCTTCAACAGCATACTTTTTAGGAGGTGCTTGTGGTGGCATCTCTGTTCTTGGAGCGAGTGACCAAGGAATTTTTTCTCTAGGCACATGGGTGACAATCTAGTTTTAGGATTGACAGTCATTAGTGTGTGTGGTTATTTCGATCTATCATAGGTTGTGTGCTCCTTGGCAGAGGTCGGGATTTTTCAAGGTGTTGTATCACCTTGATGTAACTACTTGAAAGTAATAAAAGTTCTCTTTTCAAAAAAGAAAAAGGTACAAACTATTCCCTCCGTCCTAGAAAACATGCAATTTCGCTTCCCGAGAAATCAATAGATTTTAACTTTGACTAAATTAAATAAAAGATTACTAACACTTATAATACAAAATTAGTATCAATAGATTCGTGGACGGAATATATTTTCACAATAAATTTTATTTGAAACAGAAATATTAATATTAATTACTATAAACTTGGTCAAACTTCAGTCAAGTTGACCGCACAATTCCTATATATAGTTGCGTGTTTTTTTGGGACGGAGAGAGTATATATAAGGAAAGATATTGTTCCTTCATAGGTGAGTTTCCTAACGACTACTTATCCTCCCAAAACCTCCCATATAGTTGCAGATGTATTAAATTAGCAGCAAGAAGCTGCTAGGACCCTTACCAAGGTAAGGGTTACAGAGTGCTTGAGCCCCTCATAAGAGGGCACTGATGACAATGTTGCTCATAAGAGTAGCCCGGTACATAGTCTATGTCGTGGTCGTATATACCACGGTCACAAGAATCGACCTGGCTAATGTGTGCAACGATGGCCTAGCTCAAGGACAATGACACAAGGATTTATCTTTGGTTCGGGGCAAGCGAGCACCCTAGTCCAGGTGTGTGGCACTATCGAGCTCAAATTGCTCGTGATCGGGGCGAATACAAGCGGGGCGGGAGAGAGGGAAAAGTGCTCCCGTGTCTCTGTGTGATGAGTGGAATCGAGCGGTGTGTGTGTGTTTTGAGTGTGCAGAGAGCTTGTCCTCTCCCGGTGGCCGAGCCCTCCCTTTTATAGTCACAAGGGGAGCTCACAGGGCCACCGAGCGGAGGACCTAAAAATAGAAGGAATACAAGTCTTGGGGGTGAAGAGGAAAATCCCTCCGGGCGATGTTCCGCACGCCGGGCTGTCCCGGCTGCGTATGTGCGCCGCCGCCCTACTTTCCCCGCACGCCGCCGGCCGCCGTAAGGAGTAGTAGAGGGGGCTCCGTGATCCCGATACGGAGTACGTGACGGGGCGCCGAGCTCTAAGCTCGCCGGGTCGGCGTGGAGGGGAACAATGAGCTCATCCCGCCGCGGCCGTCCTCGCTGCGCCATACCGCCCGTCCGCACGCTCCGGTGTCCGCGGCCGAGGTCGTAAGGCGCCGCCAGCGTTAAATGTTTGTACTTGGTGTCGCAGAAAACGCGGTGGGCGAGAGAGTTTCGACAGAGGGCTCGACTTTATCCGTGAGGTCATTCTTGTCGCGTAGTGGTTGTCCCTTGCGCTTATCGTCATTTGGCGTGGTCCGACAGCCCCATGCCGCGCGTGCCGCCGATGACCCGCGCAATGGCGCAGATCCGGTCGTCGTAGGTTGCGCGCCGGGCAGTGAAGCCGCGATTCTCAATCTTAATCATCGCGTCCCGGACTCTCCCCCGATCGCCCTCGGATTTGGTGCCGGGAGCTCGCTCGAGACGGAAGAGAGGTCGCCGCCAGGCGGAGCCGTTATATCTCCGCTCCTCGGGGGAGCTCGCTCGAGGCGGAGTTTTCTCCCGGACGAGCTCGAGCTCGTCCCTGGGCCTTGCATTCCGCGAGTTCTCGTTCGAGATGGAGATGCTCGTCGGGTCTCGGCTCTTATCGCGGGTAATGTCCCACCGCTAACGAGCATGCCCTCCTTCTAACACTTTGTTAGGGACGGATTAGGATGATTGACTTGGTCCGGAATATCTCAAGGCCCCACGTGAGCCCCCCGAGCGCGCGGAGGGGAGCGGGCCCCTCGCGGCGAGCTGACTTGTCTTGCCGTCATCGTTAGGGGACCAGATTTTCGCTTGGGGTGCGCGCAAGCGCGCACTGGGTGTAGCCCCCGAGGCCGCCGGAGGACGTACAGTTCTGGGGAGGCTTGTTATAACGAACGCCCTGCGGCCGCCACGCGTGTTCTAGATCCCTTTGGGGAGGACGGCGAGCTCGAACCCAACTTTACCGCGTAGGCGGAAGTCGAGCGCTCTTAAGAGCTTTAAAGCGGATATGTTTGAGTGAGGTCCGAGCTCGCGTTCGGGCTTAACTCGTTCGTCAGGCCACCGGTGGACCAACCTCATGTTCCGAGACCCGCCCCTCTATAGTCACCGAGGTCCCAAAGGATCCTCCGCGGCCGTGCACCTCCTCTCCGCTGAGGATGACCAGGAGGTCGTTCGCGATCGCCGGGCGACCTCAAGCGTGGTTGGTGGAGTCCCCGAGTCCGCGTGGGACGTTTGGGGTATGGGGCCGATGCCCTCCACCGCTGCACTCCTTGCTCGGGCTGTCCGCCGAGCGGCCTTCGAGCTCAGAAGAGCCACCCTTCGAACCTGGAGCTCGGCTTTGTTCTGAAGTTCGACGTCGTGATGAGGTCGTCGGAGATTTGACCGTTGGCGACGAGCCGCCGGACTTTTCGCCGCAGTAAAAAAAAGAGCCGTTGGGAAAAGTTACCGTTGAGGAGTTAAAGATTAGGGTGACCATATCGCTCGCGCGGCTTTTGCCTCCCGCTTTGCCACGTGGCGCGCACGCCGGAGGGCGTGGAGGGGCTCAGGTGGAAGTGGTGGGCCATCCTGGCCCGGCCACGTTGGTGAGTCTGTCCCGAGCTCGTCTTATAAATAGGTGGCGGGGGATCAGGGTTACCCCTTCACTTCTCCTTCCGCCGCTGGATCCAGTATCGCCTTTTCGCCCTAGATGGGACTGCGCGCGCCGCCGCCATCACGAGAGAGGGAGAGAGATACTCCGCGGTTCCCGAGCATTGCCGTCGGATTGGGAGGGAAGTCATGGGCTCGTGGTCGCCGTCCGGGTTAGCGAGGACATGCTGCTAGAGCGCAGGACGATCGGCGGCCTTCCGCCGCTGACCGAGGCGCGGGAGTGGATCGTGCCATCTCCGACGCACGCCTCTCCCGAGCCCCCCCCGAAGGCCTCGTCGTCTCTTTCGCCTCCTTCCATGACAGGGGGCTAGGCGTCCCGGCGTCCGACTTCTTCCGGTCGTTGCTTCGCGTCTTGGGCGCCGAGCTCCGGCATCTGAACCCCCAACGGGATCCTCCACATCTCGGCTTTCACCGTCTTGTGCGAGGGATGGCTGGGGGATCGAGCCCACCGGGAGAGCTGTTCAAGCATTTCTTCCACGCGAAGGTCACGCGACAGCTCCGACGCGCTTGAAGGAGGCCGTCCCCCATAGGCTGCATCGTGCTCCAGCCCCGCCCCAGCGTGAAGGAGAAGTATCCCACCATCGTCTCTCGCTCGTCGAACACCGGGTGGAGAGACGAGTGGTTTCACTTGAAGAACGACGAGGAGCATCCCCTTCCGCGGTTCACCGGGCGGGTCTTCCTCGACTCCGACAACCTGTGGAGGGAGCTTCCCCACGCCAACCTGCTGCATCAGGTCAAGGAGGTCGCCCGAAAGGTGGAGCTCCTCAAGCGCGCCAACCTCACGAAGCCTCTCCTGTACACCTGGGCCCTGGGGCACGGGGTCGTCCCCCTGAGGCGGAGAGTCCTCCGCATCTGGGAGATGGTCGAGGAGAAGAAGCCCTTCGAGGGCACGGTGACCGCCGTGCCGCTTCCGGCCGACAAAGTAGAGTACATCGTCGCGAGGGGACCGAAGCCTTTCAAAATCCGGCGGACCCCAACGATATACCCATGGCGTTGCCCGACGCGGGGACGCGGAGGCTGGTGAGTTCTTTTCCTCGTTCGTTTGATGATCGGGTTGATTTCATCGTATATGAAGAGTCAGGCTCCTTTGATTTCGCAGATCGGGTCGGTGTACTTTGAGCCCCACCTTCCGCTAGCGAGGCCTATCGCTTCCCGGTGCGTTCTACCGAGCGCCGCCCGTGCTGACGCCGCCGTCGATGCCGAGTCATCGGAGGAGAGCGAGCCACAGGAGGTTGATGACGTGCCGCCAGAGACCCAAGAGCTCGCGGGTCCAGGCGTCGAGGAGGATGTTGGTAAAAGTTATCCTACAGAATTATTTATAATTTGTATAGTCTGCAAGCGAACAGAAACGATGAGCACTTCACCCGGGAGAGGGTTTTAAATATCGAATCCACAGGGAGAATGGTGTGAGAATAATGAGACAAAACTAATCCCTGAGATAATAGGAAGGAAACAGGAGTTCAGATAAAAGGTGAGAAGATTTCTATGGTTGTCTAGTTTATATCCTTGCATGGCTCGAAGATATTTCTTAATGGGGACGTACTCAAAGGAAAGTAAGGGCTTAAACTTACTATTCCCCAAAGAACTATGTCCCTACGTGTCCTATCCTACGGGAAGTGGAATCCAAAGGAATCAATGGTACTAGTCACTACCACGATCTACCACGCTCCGACAAGTAGGGTGTATTTATGAGTTATCTAGTCCAAACGCCACGCCCAAGCACTAGGGAAAACAACTTCAATTCAAGAGCGACAAGAATTAAAGTACTCTAATGAGTCATAAACCGAAAGAAATATAAACAAGTGAACTTACTCAAATATAAGGTTGATCCACCAAAGAAGTCTCAAGATCAAGTGCAATGAAGCCTTTGATCCCAGAGGTACAAGTTTAAGAGAGTCACCCGGCACAGATGCGGTACTTCTCCTTTCTTCTCCTCAACTCTACTTCTTATCTCTCAAGAACAGATCTAGAACTCTAATTAAGTTCTTTTGATCTATCTCTCAACTTTCTACTAATCTCTCAACTTGATCTAAGCTCTTCTAATTAGAGAGGTATGGCTCTAGCTATGATCGAAATGAAAGTATGATGAATAATGATTTTCATGCCTAAGGCCGAGGTAGGATCATCCTTATATAGTTGTGGCCGATGAATGCCGACCCTTGGATCAAACCGACCTTCAACAACGGTGTAGATACAACCTCAAAGTCGGTTTGAAACCGACCTAGGAAGATGACAACGGCGGTGGGATTTTGGCGGCCGGCCCGATCTTGATTTGGCGCCCGCCAAAGCCAAAGCCACAAGGGCCCAGTCAGCCGTGTCTTTCCCCGGTGTCTTCGGTGTCTTCTAGAATGTTTTAGTTTACTTTTCGGTCGAAATTCTTCAATGGTAAATCTTCTTATTGTTTGGGGGTTTTTCTCTAAGTTTTTAGGCATTTACCTGTCAAGTCCCCGAAAAGATATAAATCACCAAAACTTGTGGAACTCGTGGTCAAGATAATACCTATTCTATGCATTTATTCTTTTTATAACCTTATTATATGTTTAGTTGACACATAAAAATAGGGCTTAAGAGGTGTCAACAAGCTCTCCCACACTTAGGCTTTTACTGCCTCGATAAAAGGATGGTTATAACAAAGTTGCAAGACAAGTATAGCAAGCATAAACAATTTCATGGTCAAAATTATATTTTATTAATCTTACCAAGAACTTTAAGTAATTGAGAAACAAGATAGTTGAAATAGAGCACCTTATTCTTTCAACCAATTCATTTGGAGTTTTTACAATGATTTTTGAAAAGAAACATAGCTTACTTTTTTTCTTCGTGGTACTCTCGAATCACTCAATAATTATATATATATATATGTAGTATTTTTTGGATCCTCACAAAGCACATGTAATTAAAATATTTACTTCTAATAAAGTCAGACTGAGTTTCAGGTTTGTCAAGGATGTAGCATACTTACCTTGCATGTATTTGCAATGTCAAAGATGGATCCAAGGAAAGACATCCTCTTAGATCAAGATGTGCATGTGTGTGCTAATTCTACTATGCTCTTATTTACTTCTCTCTTTTGAAATAAATATTTTTGCAAACAAGATCATGGGCTATTATTATTATTTTTTCTTTTTTAGAGAGGTGGGCTCTGCTCACCCTAGACTTTTGTCTTTTATTTCCTCTCTTTAAAGATGTGGGTTCTACTCACCCCGGACACTTGTCTATTTTTCATCTTTATTATTTTTTTTCTTAGGGAGGTAGGCTCTACCCGTCCGTAGGACACTTGTCCATTTTTCATCTCCCTTTTTTTCTTTCTCTCTCTCTTTTATATATATATATATATATATTATTTTTGCACAGCCCATGCCTTGCCGCATACAAAAATTATTTATTGAATTTAGAGAGATCAACAACTGGAGCATAAATATTTTATAAAAACAAGTGTACGTGATCTTGATCTTTAGACAAGTCTCTCAACTTGGGTCACAAAATTTGACAAAGCTCAACACAAAGTAAATAGCTTTTACTTGGTTTTAATATTCATAGCATGGCTTTAGTAGGATATAACATTTACCACAGAGATGAAGTAAAGCTATTATTTTTAATATTTTCAAAATAAATTCTCCAAAGAAAAGATATCAAGAATTAAGTTCTCATCAAACTTCTATCTCAAATTTCACAACAACTTTTAGTAACTTGGGATCTTTATTATTTTTCAACAAAGAATTAATCTAACTATGAAAAGTATTATGTGAATCTAACTTTGAACAAAACATATCAAAATATTTTTATTCTCTTTTATTATTTAGCATATCGCCAAAAGGTTCAAACTGACGTAACAAAAGCCAAAATATGAACTAAAGCAAAGTTCAGAGATCGAACCGAGGGTCGAAGAAATTTGAGGACGAGGCGAGGTGATAGCCCGGGCGGCCGGCCTGGATTCTTCGGGCGCGGCCGCCGAGCCCCGCCGCTCCTTGGCCCGGATTTTGTCGTGTTGGATCTTCATTCTCAGTATTTATTGTTTTGCTTCGCTTTTGTTCAGCCACCGTTGTTCTTGACGCGTTGCATCGTCTCCCCACACTATCCTTTATTATCCTTTATTCAAAAACATGGTGGAGACAAGAAAACATATACAAAAGAAATATAGAAAATAAAACCTGAGATAATGGATCAACAATTTATTTAAGCAAGAGCACTCTTTATTTATTCAACCAAACTTATTATTGACTCAAACAAACTTGACTCGACGACCGACTCGAAACTCTAATTTAACTCAAAGTAAAATTGACTCGATAACTGACTCGATATAATGAATGCTCTTATATTTTCGAGCGTATTACATATCCTTAGTACGCCTATTCAGGATGCGCCGAGAACTCCCAACTTCTTGAGTATCATTGCATTTTTCTTCTCCGAGCGTCTAAACGTCTAGAGATGTAGCTAATCTCACGTCGTGCAGCCATCATCAAGTTCTGTGCAATCAATTGTCCATGTGTAAACTTCGGATTCAAAGGTGGTGGATTGACTGCAACTAATGGCTTCGGCTTATACGGAACTATAGCCATGGAGTTGGACAAATTGGTCTTCGCCTTTATTTGGATCATAGACCACCATACAGGTCTCGGTGTTCTTCATGATGAAAATATATGGTGCTGGTCGTCGGTCTTAATGGAGGATGAATAAGATGAGATTAAATGATCGATGAGACTTGTTTATATAGGCAGAGGTGCATGGAATAGGATGGAAAGGCTCGCAAGTACTTTCCTACGTAAATGACCAGAATGTTTCATTACAATGGGCAAGTTCTAGAGTATTCCTGGGACAAAAATGGAAACGAGGGGAGGCTCAAGCCCGGCGGCCGCCAGGCCCATTCCGGCCCGCCGCCGATTGCCCTGTAACCGTGCTGTGCTTCGTCCTTTCCTACGGCCTAATATCCCCATTCTTATTGTAATGCTTTTACTTTTGGTCCACAAAAACAAGTTCTACGAAAATTAATTCCTTTGGGTTGGATAAATCATAAAGCCTATTTCATCTAATTCATTTAATTTATTTATTTCATGGGGCTTATCGGGCTCATAGAAAATTTTAAGACGTTGGCCATTTACTTTGAATAACTTACCTTCGAGTCTTGAAGAGTGATTGCTCCATGTGATGATGAATTTACTACCTTGAAAGGTCCTTCCCACTTGCTCCGAAGTTTTCCATGCCCGAATAATTTCACCACGGAATTAAAGAGTAATACCCGATCTCCCGGAGTGAAAGTCTTTATCTTTATCTTCTTGTCATGCCATCTCTTGGTTCTTTCTTTATAAATCTTAGCATTATGGTAAGCTTTCTCTCTCCATTCCTCCAATTCAGATAATTGCATCTTCCTCACGAACTCCTGCGCAAAGATCAAGATCCATATTCCATCCCTTGATTGCCCAAAGGAGCTTTGAACTCAAGCTCTACAGGCAAAATGACGTGTTTTTCCATAGACAAGTTGATAAGGTGTCATTCCAATTGGTGTCTTGTAGGCTGTCCCTGTATGCCCATAGTGCTTAGGAAGTCTATCTTTCCATTTAGTTCCCATTTCTTCAACTGTTTTCTATAAGATGTTCTTGATTTGTTTATTTAAAAGTCTCGCTTGTCCACTTGTTTGAGGGTGGTAAGTCTGTAGCAATGTTGTGACGAACTCAATATTTCAATAAATATTGTCGAATCTTCTATCAATGAAGTGGCTTCCTCCGTCACTAATTACCATTCGAGGTACTCCAAATCTTGGAAATATAGTTTCTTCAAACATCTTGATTGAACTTCTACCATCCGGCTGCTTTTTGCATGGCAAAGCTTCTACCCATTTCAAACATAATCCCTTTGCTACTAGGATATGTTCATAGTTTCCGGATTTTGAAATGGTCCTATGTAATCAATTCCCCGGACATCAAAAGAGCTCTATCTCGGAGATTGGTTGTTAGAGGCATAGCATCTCTTGCATTTATATTTCCGTGCCTCTGACAAGCTCTACATCTTCGGATGAAATCTTTTGTGTCTTGATACATGGTTGGCCAGAAAAATCCTGCTTGCCAGATCTTCGCATGTGTTCTCGAATGCCCCATAATGTCCTCCATATGGTGATGAGTGACATCTTTCAATAATCTGTAATCCTTCTTACGTTTTCGGCACACATCTTCCGAGTAGCCCCATCGAGCATACTCTAAAGAGATATGGTTCATCCCATAAGTGATGACGACTTTCATACATAAGCTTCTTCTTATCTGCCCTTGGTGCTACATATCCTGCAACCATAAAATTAACAAGATCTGCATACTAGGGATCGGTATGGGTTATCCGATAAAACATATCGTCCCCGAAGTGAGTCATTAATAGGCAATTCATTTGGTTTTTCAAAATGCATTCTTGACAAATGATCAGCAAAGAATTTTCTACTCCTTTCTTGTCTTTAATTTCTAAATCAAACTCTTGGAGTAACAAAATCCATCTTATCAAACGAGGTTTAGCATCTTTCTTGGTGAGCAAATATTTCAAAGCAAAGCATGATCAGTGTAAACAATCACTTTAGCTCCTACCAAGTAAGATCAGAACTTATCTATAGCATAAACATCTGCTAGCAACTCTTTCTCAGTGGTAGCATAATTAAGTTGTGGTCCAGTCAAAGTTTTACTAACATAAGCAATAGCATGATGTTTTTTGTCTTTAGTTTGCCCTAACACTGCCCCCACAAAGATAATCACTTCGGCATCACACATAATTTCAAAAGGCAAAGACCAATCGGGGGGTTGAATAATTGGTGCGTAAAACAAGAGCCTTTTTCAAACTTTCAAAAGCTTTAAGACAAGCATCATCAAAAACAAAGGGAGCATCCTTGGCTAACAAGTGGTAAGTGGTCTAGCAATATGTGAAAAATCTTTTTATGAATCTACGATAGAAACCAAAGCATGGCCTAGAAAACTTCGTATCCCTTTAATATTCACAGGGGGAGGTAAATCGTTCTATAACTTCTATTTTTGCCTTATCGACCTCTATTCCCTTTTCGAAATAAGATGACCAAGCACTATTCTTTCTCTAACCATAAAATGACATTTTTTTCCCAATTAAGGACTAAGTGCTTTTCCTCACATCTTTGTAAAACCCTGTCTAAGTTTTCTAGACAATCATCAAAAGTTTTTCCATAAACAGTAAAAAATCATCCATAAAACTTCCATAATCTCTTCAATCATTTCTTTAAAATATCGACATCATACATCTTTGAAAAGAAGCGGGTGCATTACATAACCCAAAAGACATTCTTCTATAAGCATAAGTTCCATATGGGCATGTAAAAGTGGTTTTGCTTTTTGATCATTAGGATGGATTGGGATTTGGTGATACCAGAATATCCATCAAGGAAACAAAAGTAAGAATGTTTTGCCAATCGCTCTAACATCTCATCAATGAAAGGCAATGAAAAATGATATTTCCTTGTGACTTTGTTTAGTTTTCTATAATCTATGCACATTCTCCATCCCGTAAGCAGATTCTTTGAGGAATTAATTCATTTTTATCATTTTTAACAACCTGTCATGCCTCCTTAGGGGCACGACTTGTACCGGGGCTTACCCACTCACTATGTGGCACATGATATATAATCCCCCGTGTAACAACTTAAGAACTTTCTTCTTAACTACATCTCTAATCGCATTATTAAGTCTTCTTTGAGGTTCTATAGATGGGGGTATATCCGGATCTGTAGGAATACGATGGGTATAGAGAGCAGGACTAATTCCTTTTAGATCATCGAAAGTGCGTAGCCTAAAATTTGGCGATGTTTTTCTAAGACAGTTATCACTGAGAGTCTGTTTCGATGTAAGTTTATCATTTATGATCACTGGAGACTCTGGATCTTGATTTAGGAAAGCATAAGTGAGGCCCGGTGGTAAAGGTTTAAGTTCAATAGGAGGTCTAGGTGGGTTCTCAAATTCATCTAGAGGTTTTGAAGTAGTAGGATTTTCATCCTTTTCTTCAATAAAGAATTTTGAATCATCTTCTTGATTAGACTCCACAAAATATTCTATAGTGGCCTCTTTAATTTCCTCCATAGGATCAGGGTTCTCGACAAGACTCGGATTTAGCATGAATGGCTTGGACTATAGGTAATGAAAATTGAAGATCTTTGTCTAGCTGAAAGTCTAAGTCTCCCGGGTTGTCCTTTAAAAAGTAAGCCTTTCTATTGGTTGTCCTATCAGCAGGTCAAACTCCATGATATCAAAGATATAGAAGCTAAGATGTACCATGATGTTATTAACCTTGATTGGTAAGACATAAAGAATTCTCGAGCTTTGAATAATTTGTCCTCGAAGGGCTTAGTAACAATTTTATAGTGGGACTCAATGGCATGTTTTTGAGAAGTTCATGAGCAAAGGATAATGCCATGATGTTTATCCCCACTATAGGATTGTAAAGAGCATCAAAAGGATCTTTATCAATTTGGCAAACGAATAGGTATAGAAGGTGAATCCAAACGGATCACATCGGAGGAAAGCTCGATTCTTACGTCCATTCGCTACTTATGATCGAGACAAGTTCTTCTCAGTAGTTCCTTTTAAATGTGTCAAATCGTAAGAGTCTAAAGGATAAGATTGTGATGTTCTAGTCTTTCGAGATGTTAATCAATATTTTGAGGTATTTCCATAATCTGTAAAGAGATCATCCACTTATATCAAGCAAGAAGTCGAGATTGAAGTGACCTCTCGGTTCTTCTAAAGGTTCGGATTAGCCGGAGTTTGTGAAGAATTTGGAATAGAATTGGGTTCAGCTAATCTTTCTTCTTTCTATTATTTCTTTTAATTTTAATCTTTTCCTCGCAGCTTGGATCATCCTCCTTGTTTTCCACTATTTTATTTAAGACAAAGAATGCATTGAGGGGTTGAAAGGTGAATGAAGGATCCATTCGCAGAGGTGTTCAAATGTTTTCTAGATTTTCTATTCGGACCAATATAGAAGTGTTGAATTAGAACATGGTCCGTATGGCGAGATTAGGTCCAGATTTGGAAAGAAGATCATATCATTCCCAATAGGCACTCAAAGATTCATTATCATTTTGTTTAGAGGATAGGATTGAGGGCCTAAAGTTAACTAGTTTGGACATGGGAAAGAAATCAAGACAAAATTCATTTAAGCAAGTTTCCCAATTGCCACCCATTCTTTCTTTATTTCTATTGTACCATCGGGCGAGCTTTTCCTTTCAAAGAGAATGGAAAGAGCGCCCAACGGATAGTTTCATGGGACATGCCTTCAATATGGAGGCATTTACATGTCTCCTCAAAAGTTTGGAGATGAAGGAAAGGATTTTCGTCTAATTCTCCCGAGAAAGTATGGTTTTGGACCATCTCTATCAACCTTGGGCGAAACTCATAAGAACCAAATTTTGATAGGTTCGGATGATAACACGTGTCTACAAGCTTGCCCGTTGGGTGCCAACTATTTGTAAAGAGGGGTAGTATCCATTTGGATAGTGATTTGGAAAAAGATAAGATAAAAAGAAAAATCTAAACTAATGATATGATACAAGATTTAGTTTAGCTCACGTAATCAACAAACCGTTTCTCCAAGAACGGCGCCTTAAAATGCTTGTTGGTAAAAGTTATCCTACTGAATTATTTATAATTTGTATAGTCCAGTAGTTTAACGTAAACGATGAGCACTTCACCTGGGAGAGGGTTTTAAATATCGAATCCACAGGGAGAATGGTGTGAGAATAATGAGACAAAACTAATCCCCGAGATAATAGGAAGGAACGGAGTTCGGATAAAAGGTGAGAAGATTTCTATGGTTGTCTAGTTTATATCCTTGCAAGGCTCGAAGATATTTCTTAATGGGGACGTACTCAAAGGAAAGTAAGGGCGAAACTTACTATTCCCCCAGCAACTATGTCCTACGTGTCCTATCCTACGGGAAGTGGAATCCAAAGGAATCAATGGTACTAGTCACTACCACGATCTACCACGCTCCGACAAGTAGGGTGTATTTATGAGTTATCTAGTCCAAACACCACGTCGCACTAGGAAAACAACTTCAATTCAAGAGCGACAAGAATTAAAGTACTCTAATGAGTCATTGTTGACACTTGTTATCATATAAATTTATTAATCAAATAAACATGAGAAAGGGATATAAATCATAATAACAACCTAGAATAGGGTGTCACTAACATATTTCCACCGGTTTTGGTAAAGTTGTGAATTGCGGGGGACTAAACAGGAAAACGGCGAGAATCGCGAGCCGCACGACTACGCGACGTAATGCAATCCAACTCGAGAAAGACTCTAGAAAGCTCCGGACTAATCCCGACGTGATCAAGACTTAACACCCAAGAAATAGGAGTCCGAAGGTTCGAGAAGGCACCGTCCCGCGGGACCCACGAAGTGGGCCTCCCCGGGCCGGCCGGCCTGTTATTTGGGGCCGGCCTCCTTCCTCTCGGCCACGTCGCCCACGATTCCTAAGCTTCCTCCATCGCCTCCGAGACGCAATCTAATCCGCTTGTTTAATGTCGGTTTGATCCGATGGTTACGGTGGAATACGAGTTGTATCTAAGTCCAACACGGCACCTCCTCCCGCTATATAAGCGGCCCCCCGTGCTCCCTGTTTCATAATGGATCACGAAGCCTCAAGTCATCATCAAGTAGAAGATCAAGTTGAAGCCAAGACATGGGGGGAGAAGAAGAGGAGTCACCAAGAGATAGGATAGCTAATTCGTCGCTCTATATATAGATCTAGAGCCTAGTTTAGATAGAAAGTTAGAGTTTAGAGAAGAGAGAGCCTCGCTCCTGGTTGGATCCGTAGTTACTATGAATCAATATTATTGTTTTCATACACCTTCGTGCTATTTCATTACTATGCATGCAATTAGTCTATTTTTACTTTATTCTAGTCATAGCATATTTGATATGATCATTATTCATGATAATTCAACGCGCTTATTCGTAGAGCTCCTAGTATATTACTCGAAAAGCGCTAGGTAGTAGAAAGTATGTAAGCATGGTGTTTAGATATAATTTACTTTTGCGGATTCACCTTATATGCCGGGTCGTGTGGTAGATCGTAGTGGTGACAAACACTATTGAGTCCTTTGCAATCCATCCCCCGTATGTAAGCCTAGTCGATAATGGTTCTTAGGATAATCTTGTTTCGTTCCTCGATTTTCTTAAGTAATCTTGGGTGCACATTCTTATCTATGGTTTTGATATATATATGATTTTATGCTATGATTTGTTTAAAACCATTTAATAGATTCTTTGTATGCTACCTAAGAACTGTCCCCTTTGTCTTAAATCCAATCCTAATCTCACTAGGAATTAGTTTTATGCTATACTCACCACGTGTGTGCCTCTCACTTTGTCTCATATACCTTAATGCTATTTATTATTGGCTTACCTTGTTTAAGTATATGCTGATTACCAAAATCTCATTAGTCTTCTATCACTTGTCTTTAGTCAATTGAACCAATTCATATCTTCCTTGTGGATACGATATATATTTAAAACCCTCCCGGGTGAAATGCTCCTTTGGACATCCGCGGCGCTTGCGGATCTCAGTAAATATTTTCTGTAAGCTAACAAATACCAAATGGTCATAAACCGAAAAAGAAATATAAACAAGTGAACTTACTCAAATATAAGGTTGATCCACCAAAGAAGTCTCAAGATCAAGTGCAATGAAGCCTTTGATCCCAGAGGTACAAGCGAAGAGAGTCACCGACAAATCCGGTACTTCTCCTTTCTTCTCCTCAACTCTACTTCTTATCTCTCAAGAACGGATCTAGAACTCTAATTAAGTTCTTTGATCTATCTCTCAACTTTCTACTAATCTCTCTCAACTTGATCTAAGCTCTTCTAATTAGAGAGGTATGGCTCTAGCTATGATCAGAGCTGAGTATGATGAATAATGATTTTCATGCCTAAGGCTAGAGGTAGGATCATCCTTATATAGTTGTGGCCGATTAATGCTGACCCTTGGATCAAACCGACCTTCAATAACGGTGTAGATACAACCTCAAAGTCGGTTTGAAACCGACCTAGGAAGATGACACTGACAGGTGGGTCCCACCTGGCGGCCGCCAGGCCACAGTGGGCCCAGGCTGTCAGGTCTTTCCTGGTGTCTTCTGGTGTCTTCTAGAATGTTTTAGTTTACTTTTCGGGTCGAAATTCTTCAATGGTAAATCTTCTTATTGTTTGGGGGGTTTTCTCTAAGTTTTCCGGCATTTACCTGTCAAGTCCCTGAAAAGATATAAATCACCAAAACTTGTGGAACTGTGTCAGTATAATACCTATTCTATGCATTTATTCTTTTTATAACCTTATTATATGTTTAGTTGACACATAAAAATAGGGCTTAAGAGGTGTCAACAGAGGAGCGCGCGACGTCGTCGTCCTGGGTGGCCCCGACGACCTCGAAGGAAGAGGGCGCCGCCGAGCTCCGCGCAGGAGGAGAAGAGGGAGAAGAAGAGGCGCGTAGCCATCGGGTAAGTGCTCGAGGCTCGCCGTTCGGGCCCGGCGGTCGCCGTCGGCTGAGCTTTCTCCTTTTAATGCTAACCTCGGCCTTTTTCGCCGTCGTGTAGGGCGAGGGTTAAGCCCCCGGGCGCTCCAATCCCTTCAGCGGCCCGGGACGACGGCCGGTGTCGAGCTCGGCGGCCGTCCTCCCTCCTCCCATCGTGCGGGCCCTCGGGTGGTCGTTCCCCAAGCCCGGGGAGGGGGAGGAGGTGAGGCAGGGTCCGCGGAGCGCCGCCGTGTCGTCTTCGAGCTCCATCCCGGTGGCTCAGGCGATGGCGTCCTTGGTGCGCTCGTTGCAGAGGCTGGAGGACTGATGCCCCAGCACGGCTCCTGACGCACCGGTGCGAGTCGAGCCGGAGGTACCGATCTCGGCTCCCGAGAAGGTAGAGGGCTGTGAGGACGTGCCTCGGACCCCGGGCGCCTGTCAGGCTCCGGGGGAGAGGCAGGGTCGAGGGCTGCCATAATCGGCGCGGATCGTCTGGGGAGCGAGTTCGCCTCGGGCGCGAGGCGTGAGGGAGACGCTTTTGGGACACGGCCGCGCGCTGACGCGGTCGTCGATGAGCCTTCCTCGCAGACCCGGGTGCTCATGGGGACCGCGGGGCCGCCTCCCGACCTCGCCGCCCGTGGGGAACGTCATCGAGCTGGCGCCATCGGAGCGTCGGGGTCGAGGCCGTCACAGCGGCGTGGGTGGCGCTCAAAACGCACCGATCCCGGCCCGCGCCGGGACATCGTCGGCCAGGGGCGCTCCAGAGAGCTTTGCTGGAGGCCGGCGAGGGCCGGCCGCGCGTCGTCCCGGCGTGGTGGTCGGCGGGGACAACGTCACCCGCCCTGGTCATTTGCGGAGGTGCCACCACTTCCCACGGAGGGGCGGCGTGCCTCCACCATCATCGAGGTAGAATCTTCGTCCGCACTCGCTCTTTAATCACGATCTTGAGCGGAGGTACTAACTCGCTTTCCCACAGGACTTTGAGGAACGCGGTGGTCGGCTTCATCCGCGTGGTGGAGGCTGGGACCGAGATCGAAGGTCTGGGCGGCAGGCTAGGCGTGGCTGGTCCCATGCGACGGGGAGCTCGGCCAGGTGTCCGCCTCACACCGCGAGCTCGAGGGGCGACGTCAACGACATTGCGGAGCACATCCGCGAAGTCCGTGAGCATGCCAGCCGAGGCTCGGGAGGGAGTTGTCGACGAGGTCCGCCAAGTGGAGGCCGCGGCGGTGCGCGGAGGAGCTCGTTGTTGGAGCCGGCGTCGCGCGCGAGCTCATGCAGAAAGAGCTCGACGATCTGCGTCGGGCTTTGGAGAACAAGGGGAGCTTGAGCGCTCAACGCTTGAGCGTCGAGCCATGTATTTGGAGAGGGAGCGTGACGCCAAGGGGAAGGCGCCGGGATCGCGACGCCGAAATGGAAGGTGAGTGGTTGCCTTTTGAGCTCGTTGTCTTTCTCCTCTGCCTTTGAGCGTTTAGGCTAATAGGCGAGTATTCTAGTCTACGACCACGAGGCCGTCGACGGGTCGATCCTGTTCCACGCTTTCAGAGGCGGAAAGAATCCGGCTTGATGCGAGAATCTTTCTTTGTGGGAGGAGCGGGAGGAGCTTTATCAGCGTTGGCATGTAGGCGCTTCCTTTTTCTGCCTTTTGAATCTCATAAGTTTGATTTGTTTATCCCTCGTAGCTGAGAAGAAAAAGTCGTCGGGCCGGCTCGGGAGCTACAAGAGAGGGGGCAGCTCTCAGGCTGCGGCGAAGTCTTCGCTCAAGCACACCCAACTCGCTCGACCGAAGGAGAAGGACCTCCGGCGGCGAACACGCGAGCTCGTGGTCGTGCAAGACGGACTTCGGGGAAGAAGGCCGAGGAGCTCCAGTCAAAAGAAGCCGAGGCCTCGGTCTCCTGGAGCGGGTGGCGAAAGCTTCGAGGTCGCGGCGCGAGAAGGCGGAGCGCGAGCACACCAACCTCGTGCTCGATGTCGCGGGCGCCCGCGAGGCCCTCGGAGTTGAGGAGGTGGAGGGACCAGCAAGCCGGTGCTTCGTGCCGGGCCGTGGTGAGGACAATGCCGGCGTCTTTGTTCATAAGGCGCTGGGCGTGGTCCTCGCCCACTACCCCGAGCCCAGGCCTCGACCAAAATAATGGGCAAGGGCTGGCCCCGAGCCGGTGAAGGCGTCGAACCGGACGACGTCGTTGCCCCGCGGAGGTGACTCGATGAAGTTGGCGAGGAAGCTTTTCCGCTCGCCGTCGAAGAGCTGAAGTGTTTGAGCCTACCGGGCGAGGAGGAAGTGGAGACGGACTCGTTCGGCGATGAGGAGTAGGCTGCAAGGCTAGGAAGCTTGAGGCCTCTTTGTTATGAACCAAAGTCCCCGAGCTTGGGGCAAAATGTAAATATGACAAGTTGTCTATGTTATGGACCACTCGTTTTATCTTCCCTATGATTGTACTTCCGACTAGCTCGTAGTTTTCCGACTTTGCATCCTATCGATCGAGACAACGGGCCCTTTTTCGTTGGCCACGGGGGCACTAGAGTTCGTTGGGCAAGCGCGTTGGACCTCATTGAAGGTATTACTCGGAACCCTTTAGTTTGTCGGATTCGATGCTTACTTTGGAAAGATAGGTGATGAGTGCGAGTTTGAGCTGGTCGAGCTCTTCCTTGGGTGTGTTTTTTGAAAAAAAGAGTTCGTAAAAGGCGGGGTGTGCGCCTCGCCCCCTCAGTAGCCCCCCAGCAAGGGCGGGCCTTCTTTGGAGGTAAAGGGCAGCCTTTGCTCAATAGCCGTGCGGAGGAAATCGGATGCTTGCTCAACTTTTGCATCGAGGTGTGTCATTATTGTTTGAACTTCATTACAAGAGCGATTTTTACAAAATGAGCTTAAGGGTAAAAGCGACGTAGCTATTCGATGTTCCAGGAGTTGCGAGCTCGCGACGCGGGAGTCTTGGATCTTTGTACGAGCCGGGACGTAGAACTCGAGCGATGGTGAACGGTCCTTCCCAGGGGGCCGAGAGTTTGTGTTTCTCCTTCGTGCCCTGTACGCGTCGCGAGGACTTGGTCGCCGACACCGAAAGCTCGTCCTCGAACGTGGCGATCGTGGTAGCGGCGCATCGACCGTTGGTAGTTGGCCGGGTGAGTGTACGACCGCGACCTCGTGGGCTTTGAGTTGGTCGCCGCGTCTTCTAGCGAGGTCGGTTCCGCGGCGTCGTTATGCGCTTGGACTCGCGGCGCGCCACAGTCGAGGTCGGTGGGGAGCACGGCCGAACCGAAGACGAGGAAGAAGGAGTGCGCCCGTTGCTGCTCGCTCGTAGTGGTCCCGGGCTCCATATGATATGCGTGAGGGCGAGCCATCGTCCTCAATTTTTCCAACCTCTTGAAGATCCGTGGCTTCAATCCTCGCAACATTAAGCCGTTGGCCCTTTCGACTTGCCGGATTCGTCCTCGGATGGGCGGCGGAGGCCAGTCCACCCGGATGTTGTAGTCGTCACACCGGTCGAGGAAGATCTGGCCGGTTTAGTTGGTGCCGTTGTCGGTGATGATCGAGTTCGGTACCCGAAGCGGTGGATGATGCCGATCAAAGAACTTGATCGTCTCTTGCGACCTTGTGCGTGAGATGGGCATCACCTCGATCCACTTGGTGAACTTGTCGATGGCAGCGAGGAGGTGAGTGAAGCCCCGGGCGACCGTGAAGGGTCCGACCATATCGAGCCCCCGGACCGCAAAAGGCCACGTGATGGTGATCGTCCGGAGGGCCTGCGCGGGAGGTGCGTCGCTTGGCGAAGAACCGGCATCCCTCGCATTGTCGCCGCGATCTGATTGGCATCGGCATACGGTCGGCCAATAAAAACCCCGGGCGGGAACGCCTTGCCCACCAAAGCTCGTGGAGCCGCATGGTGTCCACATTCGCCCGGCATGGATCTCTCGATGAGCTCGTGTCCTTCCTCGAAGGTGATGCAGCGCTGGAGTACTCCGGACGCGCTCTTCCTGTAGAGCTCGCGTTCGATGATGGCGTAAGACTTGGCTCGGCGGGCGATGCGTCTGGCCTCTTCCTTCTCCGTAGGAAGCTTGCCGTCCTGTAACCATGCTAAGATGGGGAGCCGCCCGGTCCGGGCCTCGGGACTTACGGCTCCGGGGTTGCGAGGACTTTGGAGCCGGCAGAGTTGACCTGTGTCGACCTCCATCGGCGAGCTCGAGCTCGGGTGATCCTCGGCCTTGGTGGGAGAGGGAGCGGCGGGGTCCCCGGCAGGTCTGTGCGTGGGTTCGAGCCTTCCCCTCAAGGCGGATGGAGGGTATGTCGTCGGTCGTCTTGCGAGACGCGGGGCGGGACTAGGTCGATCGGAAGTGAGCTTGGCGGGGACATCGGTGTCACCGTTGAAGCGGCCCACGGATGTGTTTGAACTCGAGCCCGTCGAGCGTTCTTGAGCCTCGTACCTTGGCGAGTACACAATCATCCTTGGGCTGGCGCGGATCTGCTTCCTTCGTGGCACGGTGCTGCGACGAGCTTGGAATCTCCTCGATCTCGGCGCTTTGATGGGAGGGCTCGACGGCGATGCGCATGCCGTTCACAATGCCTCATACTCGGCAACGTTGTTGGAGGTGGTGAAGTGAAGGCGGATCAAGTACCTCATGCTCACGTTGCGTGGTGAGGCGAAGACCGGGCTTTGCTCCGGTAGCCGTACTTCTTCAGCGAGCGTCGAAGTAGAGGCGTCCAATACTCGGCGTCCTTGGGTGCAGGCGGCAGCTGCGTCTCGAATCCATTCGCCACGAAGTCGGGGAGGACACGAGACTTAATGGCGTCCCTTGGGGCGTATGAAATGTCCGATCCCATGAGCTCGATTCCCCACTTGGCGTGCGTCCGTAGCCTCGGGGCTGCGAATAATCTCACCTAGCGGGAATTTTGAGGCGGTAGTGTCGGGTGAGGCGTCGAAGTAGTGCCGCGGCTGCGGCGTGTGATCGGGGAGCACATAGGCGAAGCCGGAGTTGAGGATATCGCGTCTTTGTGTCGGAAAGGACTTTTTGGCTTTAAGTAGACCGGTCATTGCACTCGGGTGCGTGGCCTTCTTCCTCCCTTTCTACCCACGGGCACCGTGCTTACCACTGCGAGGTGGCCGCGATGTACGGCAACATTGGCTCGTCCGCAGGCGGAGTGAGTATGGGTGGGTTCGTCGGGAGCTCTTTTAGAGAGCCGAGTGCGGCTCGCGCCTGTGGTCCAGCGAATCGCTCCGACTTCTTCGGGAGCTTGTACTGGGAGGCTTCGTTCGCCTAGCCAGAGCAATGAATCTCGCTAGGGCGACCGGGCATCCCGTAAGCCGTGACGCTCTTGACGTTCTTGATAGGGCCCATGTTGCGGATGGCCTCGATCTTTCGGGGTTGGCCCGATCTGCCGCTCGGATCACGATGAAGCCCAGGAGCTTTCCACGAGGGACTCAGTCACGCACTTCTCGGATTGAGCTTTACCCGAATTCCCGAAGCTTGTCGAAGACTTCCTTGAGGTCGGGGATGAGCTCTCGGTGCGTTTCGTCTTGACCACGATGTCATCAACGTATGCCTCTACGCGCTTCCCCGAAGCTCTTTGAAGACTTTACGCATGCACCCTCGAAGGTGGCGCCGGCGTTAGCCCGAAAAGGCATGGTTACGTAGCGAGAGCACGCGGCGAAGGGGGTGATGAAGGAGGTGGCGAGCTGATCGAGCTCATTCATCGCGATTTGATGATAGCCGGAGTATGCGTCGAGAAAAGGAGCGTCTCGCACCGGAGGTGGAATCAACGATTTGGTCGATGCGCGGCAAAGGAAAGCGGATCCTTTGGGCATGCCTTGTTGAGACTCGTATAATCAACACACATTCTCCATTTCCCATTCTTCTTCTTAACTAGTACGGGGTTGGCTATCCACTCGGGATGATACACCTCCTTAACAAAGCCCGCCCGTTAAGAGCTTATCTATTTCCTCGGCGATTGCTGCCGCTTTGCCGTCGAAGCGTCGGGCCGGCCTTCACCGCCGAGAACCGGGCTTGATGTTTAAGGAGTGCTCGGCGACTTCCTCGGTATCTTGGGGCATAAACCAGGGTCTCAGCGAATACGTCGAGATTCGGCGCGGAGGAAGTCGTGAGCTCGCTTTCCTATTTGGGAGTGAGCTCGGCACCCGATCCGAGCGGTGCGCCCCTCCTCGTCGACCTTCACCGCCTTAGCGTCCTCATCCATTTTCGAAGGATCCTGCCGCCTTCTCGAGCTCGACGGAGGAGCTCGCCACCTGCTCAATGTGCTTTCGCGGTCTTCTTGACTCGGCGGAGTCCTGCGCGTACCACGTGAGCATCTCGGGGATGAGTTTTCGACTCGATGAGGGCGTCGTCTTCGCGGCCTCCTTGTCGCGATTGAAGGCGCTCGAAGGTGGAGTTGGCCCGGTGATTATGCCCTTCGGTCCGGGGATCTTGAGCTTGAGGCGCGTAGTTGGGGACTGGCCATGAACTTTGGCGCGTGGCACGGCCGCCCTAACAGGCGGCGTGGTGCGCGCTTTTTGTGCGGGGAGCACCTCAAAGGTGAGCACCTCCTTTCGGAAATTGTTTGGGTCGCCGAGAAGGTGACGGGGAGGTCGTCCGGCCGGCGGGGAACACTGCTTCCCGGCACCACCCGTGGATGGGGTCGGGTGGAAGGTCGGGCCGAGCTCGCGTGATCTTAGGGGCCTCCATGGTGTCGGCGTGGGGAGGTTGAGGGCGTTGCCGTCCATCGGCACCTTCCGGCGCTTGGTCCCGACGATGGGGTCGACGACGAGCGGGAAGCGCCACTGGATGCGCATCGCGTGCGGGGATGGTCCTTCTTGTCGAGAAGGTGATCGGGGCCTCTCGGCCACTTGAGGTAGGAGGCGTCGCGGGCTCGGTGAAGAGAACCTCACGGCAGAGGAGTGGCGGCGCTTTGGACTCGTCTGGCCGGTGGTCGCGAAGACGCGGCGTTGACGGCGCCGTCCTCGAAGAAGACGTCCTTGTCGCCCGCTGATCGTCGAACTTCGCCTTCGCGGTGCTCGTCACCAGCGCCCTCCCCCCTGCGCGCCCGCCGAACTTCGCGAGGGAGGACGGTCCTTGAGCTTGTGCTTGGCCCAGGACCTTCGTGGTTTGGGCGGGGGAGCTCGAGCTTCTTCTCGAAGAAGTCTTTGGGAGTGCCGGGCCGGCGGCCTTGGCGCTCGGATTCCTCTTCTCGGCGACAGCGGCAGTCGTCCCCGCCCGCGATGGCGCTGTTCTTGTTCTTCTTCTTGGGCCGCGAGCTCGACCCCGCCCGGGCTTCATCGACCTTCTCCTTGCCCTTGCCGGTGGTGCCGTGGAGGGCTCGGAGATGGCCTCCTCGCTGGCGTGGTTTGTGGCAAGGTCGAGGAGGTCCTTCACCATCTTGGGCTTGCGGGTGCGAGCTCGCGGATGAGCATTCGCGGGTCGTCTTAGAAGGTGAAGGCGGTGATGATCTCAGCGTCGGTGGCGTCGGTGAGCTCGTTGCGAGTTTGGAGAAGCGGCGGATGTAGTCGCGGCGGGGCGTTCGTTCCGCCGCTTGCGAGCCACGGAGATCCCACGTGTTGCTCTGGACGCCAGTAGGTCCCTTGGAAGTTGCCCGACGAAGGCGTCGCGGAGATCCCTCCCAACCGCCGATCATCCCCGCAGGGCGTGCTCGAGCCAAGATCGGCCGTGTCAACGAGGTACAGGGGAGGTGGCGGATGATGAAGAGCTGTCGTCGGCTCCTCCCCGCACGCTGAGGGCGGTAGTCCTCGAGCCCGACGGCACGGGTCCGAATCCCCATTGTAGTTACGGACGGAGGTCGGGGCTCGAAGCGGCCCGTGGGAGCGGTGCGTCGTGGACTCGGGAGCCAAACACTCGAGGGCGTCTCTCAGTCCGGTGAGGGCTGCGACCTCGAGCTCCTCCTCGAGCCGGGCGTCGCGTGCTCGGGGGAGCGCTCTCCAGATCCCCCGACCTCCGGCGTGGGGCCGCGGCTGCGGTCTTCACGGGCCGTCGTGGCGGCCACCCCCCTCTTGCTGTAGGGACCGTGCGGGGCGGTCGTCATCAGCGTCTCTCGTCGCGGCGTTCGCATTTTTCGGCATTGGGACGCCTCCCGGGCTACGCGTGTCGTCCGCCGTCGAGGGTGTCTCCACGCGTCGCGCTTTTCTCCCTCTGCGACGGCGGCGCGTGGACTCGCGGCGACTCTCCTCGGTTCGGCCTCGGGTTGGGGAGGCCTCGTGCTCCTCGCGGAGGAGGCGTCGATGCGACTTCCAGAGCTCTCCCATCTGCTTTGCTCATGACCCTCTCGATGAGGGAGCGCGATTCTTTGGTGGAGCCTCGACCTCTCTGGCGCCTCGGGCTCGGGAGCTCGTGGAGCTTCGGTGGTGGCGGCCGGGTTACGGTGGCTCGTCCGAAGGCGGGCGGGAGATCGTCGGCCTCGTCGATGTCAGCGCCTCCGGGTCTCGGGCTCGGACTCGCCGCCGTCCTCACCTCCCTCGGGGAGGCGTCGCGCTCTGAGCGATCTCGCGCTCAGCCTCTTTGAGCTCGTCGGCGCTCGTGAACCGTTTGGGCGGGCGCGGATTGAGCGGCCGTCGGTCTTGACCGGCGCGCCGGGGTGTCTTGGAGAAAGATTAGTCCCTCGGCTGGTAGGCTGGCATACGGCACCATCAGGTGCTGGCACATGTAACACTCGCGGTGTGGGGTCGACCCCTGCCGGGCTTAGGCTGCCAGTAGCGGTACCGAGACCGGTCGCTCAGCCGGTCGTGCGGCGGCCTCTCGGGCGGGAAAGCGCTGCCTGCGGGCACATCTCGTCGTAGGCCGCGAGGAACTCGTCGGGAGAGGCGGCTCTGCTGGGCGTCTTGCAAGGCGGTTGGCGGTGGAAGGTGACATCGCGGAAGGCTCACGGTCGGCTCGGGGCGGATGTGCGGAAGCCCCGGAGTCGCAATGGCGGCGAAAGTGGTGTCGGCCCCGCCGCTGCCGTGTGGGGCTCGGCGGGCCCGGTCGGATCCGGCCGGAGCGGACCAAAGACGGCGTCGGCGGCGCCACGGGGACGAGGGCGGGCGCCATCTCGCCCCGCACCACCCGAGGAACGTGGCTCACGAGAGAGCCCCTCGAGCTGGTGCCGGCGAAGTCCGTGGTCCCGGCGCATCGGTGGCCGGACGGACGGGACGGTGGTGAAGGGAGCCATCGGTGGTGATCGCACACTGGCGCTGCCCTTCCCGGCGGCGCTAAGAAGGCCGTGGTCGTGATACCACGGTCACGCGATGTCGACCGGGCTAATGTGTGCAACGATGGCCTAGCTCAAGGACAATGACACAAGGATTTATAATTGGTTCGGGCAAGCGAGCACCTAGTCGGTGTGTGGCACTATCGAGCTCAAATTGATCGTATCGTGTATTTAATACAAGCGGGCGAGAGAGGGAAAAGTGCTCCCGTGTCTCGCAGGTGATGAGTGGAATCGGCGGTGTGTGTGTGTTTGAGTGTGCAAAGAGCTTGTCCTCTCCGTGGCCGAGCCCTCCCTTTTATAGTCACAAGGGGAGCTCCACGGGGCCACCGAGCGGAGGACCTAAAATAGATGGAATACAAGTCTTGGGGGTGAAGAGGAAAAATCCCTCTACGATGTCGGGCACGCCGGGCTGTCCGGCGCGCGTCTTGCTGCCGCCGCCCTACTTCCCGCGCTCGCCGGTCGGCCGAAGCGTAGTAGTAGAGGCGGCTCCGTATCTCGATATACGGAGTGCGTCGGGCGTCGAGCTCTAAGCTTCGCCGGGTCGGGCGTGGAGGGGAACAATGAGCTCGCCCCGCCGCCGCATCTCTCCTCTGCGCCACCGCCCGTCGGGCATGCGCCGGTGTCCGCGGCCGAGGTCGTAAGGCGCGCATGGGTTTTAAATGTTTGTACTTGGTGTCGCAGAAAAAGCGTGTGCCGGGAGAGCTCGACGGAGGGCTCGACTTTGTCGCCGAGGTCATTCTTGTCGCGTAGTGGTTGTCCCTTTGCGCTTACGTCATTTGGCGTGGTCGGCGACCCCATGCCGTGCGTGCGTGCCGTCGATGATCTCGCGCCCGGGCGAGATCCGGTCGTAGGTTGCGGCGCCCGGCAGCGTAGGCTGCGATTCCGAATCCTAATCATCGCGTCCCGGACTCTCCCGACGCCCTTGGATTTGGTGCGGGGAGCTCGTTCGAGATTGAAGAGAGCTCTTCGTCCGGGCGGGCTTCGTTATATCTCAGCTCCTCGAGGAGCTCGTTCGAGGCGGAAGTTTTCTCCGGGACGAGCTCGAGCTTGTCCCTAGGCCTTTGCATTCCGCGAGTTCTCGTTCGAGATGGAGATGCTCTCGTCGGGTCTCGGCTCTTATCGCGGGTAATGTCCCACCGCTAACGAGCATGCCCTCCTTCTAACACTTTGTTAGGGACGGATTAGGATGATTGACTTGGTCCGAATATCTGCGCCCCACAGTCTAGCTAAAGCATCTACGGTGCCATTTTAGTCTCTATCAATTTTGTAGACTTTGGGCCCTCTGTTCATTGTAGCATTGTCGAAGGCCTGCGAGACAAGCTTCATTCTCCAGTCTGGCGGGTGAGCGTGATCTTCTGAGTTGAGAAACTTCACCAGCTGGCTGCAATCCGATAGGAAGGATACATCACTGAAGCTAAGGCCATCAAGGAGTGTGGCTGCTAAGGCTATAGCAGCTGACTGTGCAGAAATGACCAAGTACGTCTCCTCCAACTTCGCCCTAGGAAGATTGTATTGACTGGTTCGACCTGCTCATTGACAATGAAAATACCCAGTCCTGCTCTTCTAGGTTCTGGTGATGCTGGTCAGGAGTGGTGGAGGCATCAACATAGCATCTAATTCCTGGGAGACTTCCTGGGGATCTTGCAATGTATATGTCCGTCATTGTTCCCCGGGTGTGACTTGCAATTGAAGGATTTATAACTTGGGATTGTACGGTGTGGATCTGGTCAGCTTGTTGTGTTGCAGGCACCATCAAAGTACTTGCCATTGGCCGAGCTTGAGTAGTAGACACCAAGTGTTGCCGTAGGTGAGTGCCTCTCGCTTGTTGTGGAGGATCATGCCCCTGGGTCTCGGTTTGGAGGGCCGTCCATGTTGGTGTGGCAGCAGTTAGGTCGGGCACCTCTGTACTGCTTCTTCTTGGTCAAATTGTTGTAATGACTGCATGTGAGAATTAAGGTGTGCCTGCGCCGCCCTGCGAACCTGAAAAGGAGACCAAGATTTTCTCTAAAAGCGATTGTCATTCTTGTCTTTCCATAAATACCACAGAGTAAATAATATATTGCATAAAGTATCCTCCGAGGGAGTTGTGGTGATAAGCTGAGGGAGGGCAATCCGAACTCCATCTTCTTGCTCACAGATAGCATGAGTAGAAAGAGGGGGAGTGAAGGTAGCCCAAACTTGAGTGGCAAGATCACATTTGAAAAATAAATGAACATCATTTTGAATTTAGCCACAATATGAGCAAAGTTTATCTATGTAAACAGAATATGTACCAGCTCGAGCCCCAGTTGCCAAAGCCCTTCTAAAAAGTCTCCATGTAAAGGTTTTAAGGAGTGGAGGAATTAACTTGGCTTTTCCATAAGCACAAACTTGAGACCATCTTTGATTGTGAAGGACCCAAAACGGAGAAAATCTAGTTTCAACTTCATAAAACTAGCCTAAAAATGTGAGTCCCCACTTTTCGTATACATGTGGGATAGAGGTATAGAGCTAAATATATTTTCTGCATTAATTGCTGACACGTCCCATTTGTAGTAAGACACTTGAAAAGCCATTTACTGAGAAGTGTAGTATTTTAAATATTCAGATAGATCATGAATTGAATTCTAAAAGCTATTTACAGAGCATGGACGCAAATAGAAGCATGATTATGAATATAATATTCAGATAGATCATGAATTAATTTCTGAATTCAGATCATGAATTGAGTTCTAAAAGCTATTTACAGAGCATGGACGCAAATAGAAGCATGATTATGAATATAATGCACCTCCATTTTGGCTGGCAATCAAGATTCTCGTTGCCTATCTTTGCAAGCACACATGCAGCACCGCTCTGATGGATGCATATATATAATAAGGAGCACACGGCAATATCCTCAAACGTACCAATAGCAATCTCGCCTAGTAAGTTTTAGAGTTTTTCTAGACGAGAACAAATTCTGAATATATATTGAGCTCAAATTGATCAATCACTATCACTATCAGCCATGGAGTTGAAGCCCTGCAAGATCGCAAAAGCAGTTTCCCTGATCTTCATGCTCCTATTCCTGACAATCGGTACGTACATACGTAGTCAGATCAGAACAGATCTCTATATATTTGCGTTGGTCTATTTCTTCAAACAAATAGGATAAAAAATGGGCGTAATGTTTTGTTTGAACTGGATGCGTGCGACAGGTGGCCATGGCACAGCAACCGGCGATGAGTGCTCCGTCAATGCCCGCAGCAAGACGTTCAGGGGAGACTGCCAAAGCAGAGACCTCTGCGTCGCGACGTGCCAGGGCGAAGGGTACACGGCCGGCTACTGCTTCATGGACGTCGCCGACCCGGACCACCGTGTCTGCTTGTGCACTGCGCCGTGCCCGCCGGTGGTGGTGGCGGCGGCGGCGGCGACGTCGCGGGGAAATATGGTGCAGTAGTAGCTTATGGTCGAGAATGACGCCGCCGATCGTGTGTCGATTTTTTGTGTATCAACTGCGTGCGATTGTGAACGAATTTCCACTGCCGCCAATAAGATAAACAAAGAAAAATCTTCAAAAAAATGGCAGATAAATGAAGAAATGAGAATGCCGTGTTGCCATGTTTGTTTGTGTTTGCGCATTTCACACCCTTTGTAGCGATCAATGGCTTGATGATGTGATCTTCTGAACCTAATCACGTATTCATATGGGTTATATGGGGCCCTGATCACCACTCCACCAAGCAACGAGGCAACGAGACGGCAGTAACATTGTTTTGAGCAGAAATGCATGGCAGACCCCAGTTGGCAATCAATATAAATATCAAATTATCAACACTGCACGCGACTTGAGTTGTTTGAAAACATTCTTTTCCCCTTCTTAATCATCATCAGTCCCAAAAGCTTATCGCCATGGCTCTCAAAAATCATTTTACAAGAAAATATTCTTGCTATCATATCATACTTTCCAGGTCTGTAATCCTGAATATGACGGTGCGGGGACCTCTTCTGGGTGGCCTTGAACTGTTGATCCCCTCGACTAGGTTACCTGGGTTAGGCCTTTAGTTCCAATGGGGGTGGTTGCATATGGCGTTCTGATAAAAGGATGAACTCTGTAATTTCATGCATCTTCAAAGTAATGAATTTTCGGTTTTGCCGTTGTGAAAAAAATATGAATCACGTTGTCTCTCTGGTAACTTGAAGTGTTTGCCAGCCATCGGCACCCTAGCGATAAAGTTGATCCACGCATGTCATTGGAGTTGAGGTTACATGTGGCTTAATCTCAGGCCTTTAGTGCTAATACCAATGGTAAAAAAAAAAAAGGTGCTCATTAAGCATATGCCGGTGGGTAGATTTTTTTAATAGATCCATCCACACTTTTGGCACCTTCATCGGTTAAGAATTTTGATACGTTCTTGAGCTAGAATAAATGTGTGGCAAAAGAATGCCAACATCTCCTGTGGGGGCACAAATGATGGGTATGCCCACTATGGACCCCTGTTTTTTAGACGTGAAATATTTTTTTAAAAATATTGCAAAAGTTGTTGATTTTTGTAAAAATACTTTGGTTTTCCAAAATTGTCGCACATTGGATGCAAATCATGGTTTTGCACATCTTTAAGCTTATTACCATACTTTTTAAGAAAAAACTACAACATCCATGCCCTAGGAGAGCATGTTGGAGCATGTTTTTTTCTAAAATCTTAGCAAACCAGACTACCAGAGAAGGCATGACTTGCTGACCGGTGGCTAAAAGGAGTCGCCAATAAGTTATGTCATTCAGGATCTCCCCATCTTGCTATGACCCTAACCTCTGGCCAGTTTTTCGTCATGACGTGGGCCAAAAATTTTAGACCATTGCTCAAGTTAAATGTTGATTATGTTTTTTTTTCAGTGACCAAGACATAATTTTGGTCTACTTTGTAGTCAAATCACTTAAACTACAAACCGAGTGTTGCTCAACTGGTTGGCTTTCTTGTGTTGGAAGGTCTCGACTTGATGTGGATCCTCGTATGTTTTTTTCATTTTCATTCTAGGATTTAACGACATTGTTAATTTAGTGGTAATAAGCAACGTGGCCGTCGAAGAAGATGAGACACGTTTTATTGATCACCTAAGATAACTTTTCAATCTCAAGATCTATCACCTTAGTCTTACGGAGATACTCATAAGAGTAAGTGGGTCTTCCTACTACACTATCTTTGGGAGGTGCTTAGAGAAACAAGGGGTGTTTTCTTAAGGTTAATGTGCAATTCACAACAAAAATGACTTAAACCTTGATGATGTATTCTTAAAACGGCATTTGAATAATTAAGTACCTTTACTAATAGGTGTTCTATAATTCACAATAAAGTTCACCTCAAGGAGATCTAGATGAAAGTATTTTAACAACCTTCACATGGCAGATGGGTGTTCTATAATTCACAGTAAAGTTCATCTCAAGGAGATCTAGATGAAAGTATTTTAACAACCTTCATATGGCTAGAAGGTTTAACGACATTGTCCTTTTAGTGGTAGGCAACACGACAGTCGACAATGAGACACAACGAGGCACCTATGGTAATGTCGATCTGGAGATTTGTTAACTTAGTCTTTGGAGGTGCTCGAAGTAAGTGGCCATGCTTAGCTCGGTCTTTTGGATGTGCTGATACAGGTCATGGGGTGTTTTCATAAGGTCGAGTCCACGTGCACTGGTGCATTATAACTATCTCATCGAAATGTGTATTTCACAAAAAAATCACTTAGGCCCTGATGATTTATTCTCAAAACAGCACTTGAAGAAATACCTTCAATATCCAATTCTGATATGATCTACCTTGAGGGCCATTCATTTCGACAACTTTTTGCTAATATATCAGAGTATGGATGCAAAAGCATGATACGAACGTACTTTCGATCCATAGGTGGCCATCAGCGATATGAGTGCTCCGCCAAAGTGGCAGCAAGACGTTGAAGGGCCATGCCACGTGGGCAGGTCACCCGAAGATATCTCGATCCTACGTGGCCCAATGCCGCGCGGGCACACGGATATTGCAGCCAATGGCGGGCGGGTTTTGGATATCCCCATCCCGCTTCGTCTCCGGCCGCTCGTGCTCGTGCTCTTAATAGCAGCCTCAGATTCTGCTCGCCTCTCAAACGCCACTTGTTCTTCTCCCTAGCTCTCTACTCTGCCTCACCACCAGGATCAGCGGCAATGGCGATGGCGTCGTCGAGCGGGCTGAGGAGCTGCAGCGCCGTGGGCGTGCCCAGCCTTCTGGCGCCGTCGTCCCGGTCCAGCCGTCTGCCGTTCTGCGCCAACGCCACCACCTCCGGCCGCGTCACCATGTCCGCCGAGTGGATGCCTGGCCAGCCACGCCCCGCCCACCTCGACGGCAAATCGCCCGGGTAAGCAAGCAAGCTAGCTAGCGGCTGACGACGGCGGCGCGCGCGTGGCGTGCTCTGATCTCTCGATCTCTGACGAGTGATACACATGCAGGGACTTTGGGTTCGACCCCCTGGGCCTGGCCACCGTGCCGGAGAACTTCGAGCGGTTCAAGGAGTCGGAGGTGTACCACTGCCGGTGGGCGATGCTGGCGGTGCCGGGGATCCTGGTGCCGGAGGCACTGGGGCTGGGCAACTGGGTGAAGGCGCAGGAGTGGGCGGCGGTGCCGGGCGGTCAGGCGACGTACCTGGGCAACCCGGTGCCGTGGGGCTCGCTGCCGACGATCCTGGTGATCGAGTTCGTGGCCATCGCGTTCGCGGAGCACCAGCGCACCATGGAGAAGGACCCGGAGAAGAAGAAGTACCCCGGCGGCGCCTTCGACCCGCTCGGGTTCTCCAAGGACCCCGTTAAGTTCGAGGAGTACAAGCTCAAGGAGATCAAGAATGGCCGCCTCGCCATGCTCGCCTTCGTCGGCTTCTGCGTGCAGCAGTCGGCGTACCCCGGCACCGGACCACTGGAGAACCTGGCAACCCACCTCGCCGACCCGTGGCACAACAACATCGGCGACATCATCATCCCCAGATCAATCTCCCCTTGAGCTGAGCTGAGATGCATGTTTTGTGTGTGATTGCCTGATTGGTTCAGTGCTAGGAGGCACTGCCTACCTGCGCGCCTGCGTGCAGGAGCTGTGTACAACGACAACGGCGACTTACCGGCCGCCGGAAAACGAAAACCCTTGTAATGTAAAGCTTATTATTAAGTAGCGGCTACTCTGGTGTGGTGAATCCACCCAACTGTTTCTTTTGTATCAAATCTAAACTGCCTATCAGCTCGGTTCAATGGCATTCGATCTCACTATGATTTCTGCATTGCTTTTCAGCTTTTTGGATAGTTCATTGCTGTTTGTAAGGAGTACATGAAATTTTTGGCATACAAATCATGTGCTTACTCTTTCTAGCTAGTTGCCTTCCTAGATTCATTGAGAAATTTGTGGAGATGGTCAGTATTGTGTGCTTGTCTTGAGTCCTCATACAACAACTTGTCAGATGGGTGCAGATTAGTCCAATAACTTGTAGTATGCTCAATCTAGTACAATAACTTGACATGTGGGTGGAATTGGTACAACAAGTTATAAAATGATCAATCTAATACAACAACTTCATAGTTGGGTGCAAACTAGTCCAAAAACTTGTAAAATACTTAACTTAGTGTCCAAATCGATGCAGTCCAAATGTTATCACAAATAATATAGTTTCTAATATGGACAATAATATATTCACGTTGGAACAAGTTGTGCATTATTTGACAATTGATATTCTTGTAGTGATGGTAACATATTCGGTAAGGAGTAGAACCTTCGGTGTTTTCAAAATTATTGTATGTCTTTGTTAACTATTTTTATACAAAGATTAAATTCTAATTAGGAATTTTTTAATTTCATATTCAATATTGATTTCAAGTTTGATTATATGCATTTCTCTTCGGCTAAAAAAATCAATTATGATAATATGTACTAACAACTAATACCTTTCAGAAGTTATTCATAAATACTTTTAAAGTCTCAAGTATTGGTTTAGTCTCTCGATAATCTAATCTAAAAATTGATTCAATTTTAACTAACGAATAAATAAGTAAACTACATAGTTGATTCATGATTAGCAACTTAATTAACAAAAAAATATTGGTTGGAAGAAAATTTGAACTATCTGAATTGTTTAATATGTTGCCATTTGTAATTTTGTACTACAGGTGCACTATTTTTCCAAGGTAGTACGCTAAATTAAGTATTTTACACAAATTTTTGAACTAATATGCACCCACCTACAAAATTGTTGTGCTACATTGATGATTTTACATGATTGGACCAATTTGCACCCATTTGACAAGTTATTGTGATAAATTGAGCACTTCACAACTTGTTGGACCAATCAACACCCACTTGACAAGTTATTGTAGTAGATTGAGCATATTACAAGTTATTGTACTAATATGCACCCACTTAACAAGGTGCAATTTACTCTTTTTTTTTTTACATCTGATTTTAGACGTTTGGAGGTCAGGATTGTAAAATTAAGCCTAAGGGGCATGCTAATTTACATGTGCTTGAAAAGTTATCATGCATTTAACAGACTCAAGAGTGATGGTGCATGCAAAGCAAAACACAATCAACGGTTCCAACATTGCTTGAATGGAGTTAAATAAATCAGGCAACTGATAAATAGGAAAAGTGCAGAACTAAAAATAAATATGAGAAATAATAAAGGGTCATTTGCAAGACTGTTCTTGTTTTGAGGTCTAATTGCTCGTTTGTCCTTGTTTTTTTAACTTTGCATGTTTGCCTGTATTTTTAATCTTCCAATTGCATAGTTGCCCCTAAAAACGTACAATTAAAGCTCAAAATAGGAGAAAACATGAGGCAACCATGCAATTGTGGAAGACTAAAAACAGAGACAAACATGCAAAGTTAAAAAAAAAAAACGAGACCAAACGAGCAATTGGACCTCAAAAAACAATTTTCCCAATAATAAACCAATAATCAAACCAAAATAAACTAGAAACTGGAGAAAGAAAGAGAACACTAGTAGTAGGTACTCTTCACAACCATCCTATATTCTTTCTATTCTTGTCAAATGGGTTCGCCGTGGCGGTCAATGTATCTTCCCTCCCCACCCCAAGAGCCTTGCTCTCTCGCCCGCACTTCGCTCACCACCCACCTCCACCTACACTGCCCAGCCATGGCATGCAACCAACACCTTCAAATGCTCCAAATGCGCCCGCATGCACCGCCTCCGGCCTTGCATTGACATTGACCCACGCGGCGTGCTGCGGCGCAATGCCACCCGCGTCAACCGTCGCCGCCGCGTCGTCGTCGTCGTCGTCGTCTTTGCCTTCGTCACGAGAACGGCGGCGGCGGTCCAGGCCCCATCATCGGCGCCCGCGGCAGTATCTCCCCGCGGACCCGATCTTGCTTCACGGTCTCGGCGATCTCTGCCGGTGCCCCCCCTACTCCCTCGCGCCGCGACGCCACCGCGCCGCCGCCGTGGGCACACACGCTGCTTGTTGCACCCGACCTCCTACATCACCGTCCTCGGCATCGCTTCGGTTCCCTCCTCGTCATCCTGCTCATCTTGTGCGCCATCCGGTGGTACCTCGTGCGCCGGTCCGCGGCCGGGGACGCCGCCTGCCGAGGCTACCAACGCGCCCGCGGCGGACCCGAGAAGAAACAGCCCAAGGGGACCGGGCGCCGATGCCATCGCCAAGGTTGCCGGAGTTCGTGTACCGAAAGGAGGATGGCCGGCGATGGCGAGGAGGAGCCGAGCTTGAGTGTTCTGTATGCCTGGCCGCAATGGCGGACGGGGACGCAGCGCGGCGGCTGCCCTCGTGCATGCACGTCTTCCACCGGGGCTGCGTCGACGTGTGGCTGAGGGAGCGTTCGACATGCCCGGTCTGCCGTGGGCGAGGTGGACGTCGTCCGATCATCGTCGGCGGGGGCTGTGGCGGGAAGGTCGACCAAGAAGGAGGCCCGTCACGGGCGCCCACGTCGATGGCGTGGACGGCACTGGAAGAGTTCGTAGACGACGGGGAAAGGGACCTAGAGGCGCAGCTGTAGAGTGTATGCCAGAGGTACATGCTAGGAGTATCTTTATGTTGTTGTTATTCTTTTCTTGGTTAGGAAAAGTGAATTAATTAGAAATTTGGATATGATTTGTTTGGAATTTGTGTATTAGGATATAAATATATTGTATAGTATTTTACCTACGGAGTATCACATATACCACTGCTGGTGAGAATAAATATAACAAAAAAGGAGGAAATGTTCAAGGTTTATTTTTCGTCTAGTGAGAATAAATAAGAGAAAAGGAGGAACGCTCAAGGCTTCGTGTTGTATGCCTGACGACACGTTTGGTTGGAGGTAATTGAAAGGAGAAAGTGTGAATTTGGTGGGAGCGAGTTTTAAAATATTTTTGTTTGTTTGGTGGGAGCGAGTGTTTTGATGGGGAGTTTTAAAAAAAGGATTCCTTGTTGGTGCAAAATGACGAGGCAATGAATAATGATAAGAGCTTGAGGGCACCTACAAACACTGATGTAAAAACAGGATTCCTTGTTGGTGCAAAATGAAAGGCAATACAAATTACCATAGATAGGAACAAAATAATGGACATACCTAAAATGATAGGGAAAATAAATTTGCCGGAAGGAGCACTGATAGAAACAAGGACCCTTGTTAAAATTTTATCATTTGGGACAGAGGAGAGGGGAGCATCGTCCGTGGTATATCCGTTTGGGATGATGATCCTAGATGGTGTAATTTTTAAGTAACTACTTTAAAAGTCTTTCTTGTATCCCATCAATGGATGAATAATTTGAGTAGTTTGATATATTTTTATAATGATAGAGGATGTTTATTGCTTTAGTATAAATGTATTTTTGTTTAGTGAAAAAAAAAAATTCATTAGACGTCATGACTTATTTGGATTTCTAAAACATCATACGAAAATGCATTTGAAAGTCATCAAGGAAAAGCTTTTCATGTCGGTTCACAACCAAAAATACCCCCTACCACTTTTGGTTGTTGTCATCAACCAAGAATAACATTCACAGGTTGAGATTGAACATTTGTTCCCTCACATCATCTCTTACACGATTCTATCACATTTATTCACATGTTCCTTTTTTTTTTGTTAATGTCTTATCATGATCATCGGGCCTTAAGGGCACCTACAATATAATTAAATGTAAAAACATTATTTTACTTTTGAAAGTTATGTTAGTCTTCTAACTAGAAAAAACAATGAAGATATGATCAAACCAGTATGCTAATATCGACGTATTGGTTGCATAAAATGATAGCAAAATAAAACCACCGGATGGTTCGTCAAATCACTAATCCCCTTGTTTTTCTCATTTCTGTTGAAATTCACTCATTGGACCATATACGATGATGTTTCCTCTCATACGAAACTTATTTGCAAACATAAAATCCTATAGTCGTCTTTACTTCATTCGAAAAATCATCATTGAATTTTTTTCAAGTTGTTTTCAACAAGAAAAACGTCACATGGCCCATGATGAAAATATGTAATAAGATCAGCTTTAAAGATTTGGTGACATTTATTCACAAATTGGAAAATATATTTTTTGTTTGACTTATCATGATCAGGGGCCTTAGGGGCAGGCACCCCCAATATAATTATGTGTACTTGCCATTATAGTTTTACTTTTGACAATTATGTAATGGTGTTAATTAATTAGAAGCAAACATGTTTAATTTGTATGATCTAAACCAGTATGCTAATAGTGACGTATTGGTTGCATAAATGGTATCATTTTTAAACCACTAGTGTTCGTCAAATCACTAACTTGCTCGTTTTCTCATTTATGTTGAAATTCACACTCATTGGCTAAAAATATACGATGATGTTTCCTCTCATGTACTTATTGCAAAAATAAGATAACCTATGAAGGTATTTAGTTCATTCGAATAATTATATTGAATTATTACAAGAATTTTTGGAACAAACAAAAAAATGTACTGGCCCATGATGATAAATATGTAGCTAATTAGCTTTTAAATTTTGTTGTCAGAGACTCTAACTGTTTGCATTGGACATGACTATATTTTTCCTTTATTAAAGAAATAAATTATGAGGCTTAAATTTATATATTTTATATAAACCTTGGCACTCTAATTTTTTTGAATCCTAAATTTGAGAAAAAAACTATAGCCCCCTATGGTTGAAGCTCCGCCCCTGTTCAAGAGTTTAGAAAAACGTCGCATGGCCCATGATGATAAATATGTAATAAGATAGCTTTTAAAGTTTGGTGAGAGACATTAGTGTGGATTACATATTTTTTTATTATTAAAGAAATAAATTATTGTGATTTACGTGTTCTATACAAAAATTATAATAGATGTTTTAGTTTTCTTTGAGAAACATACATGTTTTTTTTTTTTTTTTGCAGAGCATCTGTATGTTTTAAGTAGTTCCATCTACAATTAGTTTGGGCCGAATAAACACAGTTGGGCCAGCCCAATGGGCTTCTATCACTCATCAGGCCTCTCACCCAATCATCGTTCCCGGCCAGATGCCCAATTGCCCACCACCGTAACACCGTCCAGTCGTGTCATGTCCAGCGGCGCCGCCGCCGCCGCTTTCCGCCTGGGCCAGCGCGTGCACGCCGCCGGCGACCCCCGCCGCGTAGGCACGGTGCGCTACCTGGGAACTGTAGAGGGTCACGCCGGAGACTGGGTCGGCGTCGATTGGGACGATGGCGCTGGCGGCCGGCACGACGGCTCACTCGCCGGGCGCCGATACTTTGTCGCCGCGGGAGAATGCTCGGCCTCCTTCGCGCGCCCCACCGCGCTCAGCGGAGGGATCTCGCTCCCGGACGCGCTCCGCCTACGCTACCGCGTTCAGGACTTCACCAAGGAGGAACAGGGTTAGTGCAGTGCGTGCCGACCGATGGCTCCCTGAATTTGCTGCCTTCACATTTCCTTTGATCCGGCAATGGCTCACTTCCTTTCAGCAGAGTAGAAATATTTGTGAATACATAATCGCAGTTTGTTGAATTGCCTTCGCAATGACCATGATTACATGCTTTGCTGCACTGTTTTCAGATGAGATGTATGTCTTCTCGACAAGCCAGAAGCGTGTCTCGGTTGAATTTGTTGGCACAGCCAAAGTTCAGGAGAAGCTCAACAACTTCAGTGAGTTGACCAGCGCATCCGTTTCGTACATGGGAGTGAGTTCAATTGGAGCGCTGGATGAACTAAAGAGTTTGGTTCCAAGTAAATACTCTCTTATGAATTATCATCATCTTGTCCATTTTACTACTTGTTTTTATTGCAAATAAACCATAATTTGTGTAGCAATTGGAGCAGATGGTTCTGCTCAATTTGTTTCTTCAGTGAGTTATTAAAGCCTAGGTTTCCATTTGTTCTGACAGCTGTTTTGCATGTTGCAGATCTCAGACTTCTTGACTTAACTGGAAATCTATTCTCACAGTGGCAAGTAAGAATTCCCACAGAACGATTCTTGTTATTTCAATTGCTGTACTTTCAATTGGTGTGGCTTTATATAACATCAAAGCAACAGAGAAACAGAGTTGGTTACTACCAAATGTTTGCAGCATATCCCCTGTCCTTCTGTGTTTAACTGTTTGTTTGCTGTGTGTCTAAACATCTTGGTTCCCTCTCAGGATATATCCTCTCTTTGTCAAGCACTGGCATCCCTGGAAGTTCTTAATTTGACAAACAATACCATGGAGAATGATGTTGCAGAAACTCCAATGCTTGAGAATATCCGAATTCTTGTTCTCAACAACTGTGGTGTAACATGGGAACTGGTATGCCCAATTGCTGTCATTTCGAAGTTTTTGTTGTTAGTCATTGCCAATCACACTGTTAGCTCATTTTAACTTCTTTATAACAGGTTGAAAAGATTAAATTTTCCTTTTCATGTATCAGTGAACTCCACCTGATGTCAAACAGGCTCAATATGATCACGGTTAGTGTTTCTTCTTATAACGCAGATTCCATGTGCATCCGATGATAATAAAGAACACATCTAGGTGTTTTTGGATTATCCTTTCCAATATTTCAAGCGCATGTTTTTCTTGCTTCTGCAAGGTGTACATCAACATTACAAATTATTATTTTTAACTGTATCTCGCTTTCTTATCTAGACCCCAGACAGAAAGTTTGTAAAAGGTTTCAATACACTGCGGCTCCTAAATTTAGAAGATAATCACATTGATTCATGGGATGAAATTGTGAAACTTTCTTACTTAAGAAGGTAAAAATGGAAATAGTAATGTTTCCAGCCTTAATTTGATTGATACTCCTGCATTTGAGTTGGGTACTGTGAATATTTATGATCTCTCTCTCCCTTGTCTCTCCAGTTTGGAACAACTCCATTTGAACAAAAACAGGATAAAGCATGTGAAGTATCCATCTAATCTTTCACCAGATGGACCTCTTGATGACGCAGCTTCTGTGCCATTTGAAAATTTGCAAGTTCTTTTGTTAGGTATATGCCTTCTGTGGGGTGTAGATTTGTTTTCTTTGCCATATAAAGAACCCAAGATTCAAGCATGATTCTGTCTAACTTTACTGCACTAGTGCTTCCTGCTTTTCAAATGGAAAACTGAAGACATTGTGCTAATATTGATTTTTTTAAGTTCACCAGGATCTAATGACATAGATGACTTTTCTTCAGTGGATTCACTTAACCTGTTCCCAAGTTTAAGGGTGAGCTGGTTTCAGTGAACTACACTTGTTTTTTGGAATTTTGTTGCTGATCTATAATACATTGGCATGACTATACTGATCTCTAATTTTTTGAAGGATGTCAGGCTTTCTGATAATCCTATAGCTGATCCTGCCAAGGGTGGTGCTCCTCGTTTTGTGCTTGTTGCTCGACTTGGGAAAGTTGGAATACTAAATGGCAGTGAGGTTTATGCCAACTCCCTGTTTTTTTTTTTGTTTTTGTCGAATGGACAGTATGTTGTATAGATATATGACATCCTTAATCCTTCTTGCCATGCCTAGATAAGCCCACGTGAACGGAGGGAATCTGAAATACGGTCAGTTGATCCTTTTTATCTGTAAATCATTCCAACTAGTATATGACCATATGAGGTTTCTTTGTGGTATGGCCAGTCAAGCCTATTTAGGATATCAGATCAGTATTAATGGAAATCTAAAGATGTTTTCCCCCCTCAATCTGAACTGCAGAGTTTTCTTCTGGTTCTCTGAGGAAATGCTATTACATTCTTTCGGGCTTTTTTAATTAAAAAAAGACCCTTCAATTGCCTTTCTAGAAGTCACACTGCAATTCTGATACAAGCATTCTTTGTAGATATGTCCGCCTTGTTATGGGAAAAATAGAATCAAATGACCCAGAAGAGATCAAACGGCTGCACCCTAGGTAAGTTTGTGGCATTTATCTCATTCTTAGGTTTTTAAATTGTATATGCTGACACGACATGTCCAGAGGAAGAAACAGCCCATGAATCCATTGATGATATAATTCTTTTTAGGGGTGGGCAGGTGGGCGTTCAGTCTCTTTTTTTTGTTTGTTTGTTTTTTTTTTTTTGAAAATTTGACTCCTGACATTTGAAAACCAAAGAAGCAAAGAAATTTTGGTTTCTGAAATTTACAAAACAACAATAGTTCTGAAACTTCTTGGTTTCCACTGATATTTTCTCTAGCGTGTTTCATTAAGAAAGGAAAAACTTGCAAAAATGAGATGGCTAGAAAAAACCCTACCAACACACCCACTCGTCACTACATATGCACCACAGCAAAAAGACAATAAAAACCCCACCATAACCAATTTGGCATACTAGGCCATTAAGGGCTTGGAGCAAGCGACCCCTGAACTCTGTCTTCAGTGGATCAGTGGATCTTAATCTAGCTGATGCCTGCCACACCTCCAATGCCCGAGCCTGACTATTGGGTATGAGAGGGATAGATCAGACTGAGCAGCACACAAGCGAGAGGGGGAAGAGTAATATAGAAGATAGGGGGAGGGAGAAACCTTCTAGAAGGTGGGAATCGATTTCTTCACTGCATCGGTGAATCTCTCCATGGCACTGCTTGCATTTGTTCTAGAGGGAGAATGGCAGAAGACTGAATTAGGGGAGGGGGCTACAAGAGACAGTTGCCATCTGTTGCCATCGAGAAATTATGAAATTTGACCCGGTATTGACACGCCCCCAGAAATATGACCCGAAATTCGCACGTCTTATGAAATATGACCCATGTGTTGCGAACTGTTATGAAATCTGACTTTTGACCGTGAACGCGAACGGCGTGTGACGGTGAACACGAACGGCGTGTGGTTGGGGCACAAGAAGCAGCCTTCTCGAGCTCGGCGCGCACCAGCACGCTGCTGCTCCACTGGCCCATGGCTGCCGCCGCGTGCGCCGCTCGGCATGTGCTGCGGCGGCCATGCGTGTGCGCTACCTGCTGTCTGCTCGCGGTCTGTCGATGGTGAGCTCGTGGATCCCAGACGGCGTGCTCCTGCACCTCCTCGCCCACGTGCTGGCTGCGTGCTTCGCCTAGGCCTGGAGCTCCGAGGGCATGGACGCTGGAAGTATGGTGCTGCTGAGATGAATGCAACTTGGTACCGCAAGCAGCTTCCTTCCTTTCTTGTTGGCCTACGAATGCAAATTGGTTTTGCTTGCTTGCTGCTGCCGCTGAGATGCGTGCGTGCCGTTGCCTGTGCTGGATCTGGAGCAGATGGACGAGTCCGGCTGCTGCTTGTGCACTGGCTGCTGCTTGTGCGCTGCCTGGAGGTTGAAGAACGAGCTGACATGTGGGTCCCACATGTCAGTGACAGGAGAGAGATCAGTACTGCCGCCCCAACCACACGCCGTTCGCGTTCACCGTTAAAAGGTCAGATTTCATCACAGTTCGCAGCACATGGGTCATATTTCATAAGGCGTGCGAATTCCGGGTCATATTTCTGGGGGCGTGCGAATACCGGGTCAAATTTCATAATTTCTCGTTGCCATCACCCATCAGACCACGGATGGCAACAAATGGTGCTCGGCCTTCATGTCGAGGTGGCATCAGCCTAGCTTTCTTCATCAGTTATGTCGCAAGAAACTACAGCTGAACAGAAAACTGAGGATATATATTTTGTTTGCCTTCAGCGTTTGGTGTGTTTTTGCCACCCCTAATCTGTTGCTTAAATGATCAAATTCAGTTGTTGCGCTGAATACAATCATTAGCAACAACAAAACACATCCATTCAATATTCAATGGAATCAACATTTAGGATGCTGTGTAACATGCTAATGCAGTGATCATCTCTAACCACGAGAGGTGCAACTGCCATGATTTCCTATAGGATATGCAATGCAGAATATTTAAGGGTTTTATGGATAGCTTTCATCTATCAGTTTTATTCACTTCTGACATGTACTTGCATCACTAGTGGTAAGATTGTTAATGATACTTATACAGGTTAAAAAAAAACTTGATGCAGATTTGCTGAGCTGAAGTCATTTCATGGTATTGAAGATGAGAAGCCAACTTCAAGCATATCTGGGCCACAAAAGATGGCTTCTGGTCTTATAAGTACTGATCTTGAACTTTAATCCTGACAAGATTTACACAATTGACGGGTCAACTGAATGAACTGGTTCTTTTTTTCATTGCATGCAGGTGTTACATTGAAATGTGTGGGGCCATCGATGGGTGAAAAGCAACCACTGACAAAGAAACTTCCTCCTACAACAACTGTGAGTACTTGTCGGTACTACATAGCTATCCTTATTTATCTGGTTGTTTTCATTCTCTTGGGAGGTCCTAGTATATTTCAGTGCAATGATAGTGGGACATAATTTCCTGATTTTTGTTGGGAGCTATCTCTTAGCAATAATTGATATGTTAATTTGACTTCTGGGAACTAGTAAAAGTTGTGTTGCCTAGTAATTCGAAGACCTTTGCTTGTTTCTTCCATGTATCTAGATGAAATAATGTCTAGAGTCTATATGTTACAGGTCGGGAAGTTGAAATCTTTGTGCGAAAGCTTCTTTAAACTGAAGGACATAAAAGTGAGACTGTTTGTCGAAGAAGAGGTATGAATTGTAACTGTATCGTGATTATTGTCGCATACTACCTATCGAAAAGATCTGGGGCTGTACCTTTCATGCATAAAGTCGTGTCTGATGACTAGTGCATTTACTGGAACAGGGATGCCCTCTACCACAACTTCTGGAGGAAGACACGGCCTCTCTGATGGAGCTAGGAATTGGGTCGGGCGCAAGCATTGTTGTGGACGAAGAGAGCTAGCCAGTCGTCTTCAGAGAAGTCGGCAACTGTGTGATGCAAACAACAGCTGCTATTAGTCTGTGAGAAGTGAAGAGAGAGAGATGATGCTCTTCGTCATCCTGTATACTATGTATTTCTCTCTGCGGAAATGTGCACTTGATGAATATTGTTGCGGTTTTGGGCTACAAAATGGATCAGCATAGTAACAACATTGTGAAGACGGTTATTTGTTTTGGACAAGTTAAAGTTTTCTTTTGTTTTCGTCAATGTAGGGAACTGTATCAAAAATCTAGTAGGAAGTTTGGAACGCACTTCTCAATCTTATTAGAGGGAGCTTCCCTCTGTCTCCAAGTAAAGGACTTGTGATCTACATCTATAATCGAGTGTTTTGAGCCAGTAAACAACATTGGTGCTTACTTCTAAAACTCATGGTGAATTCGGTACAACTATCTAAAGGACCAAAGGATGTTCAACTTCAACCTCAACAGTGTAAAAATTGCATATATTACAGCCATCCTTACTCAATAAAAGCCTTGGCTCGAATTAATAACAAGTACAAAGTCGTTGTCGTACAGACACTGTTTATAAAGTTACACGTGTCGCCCGTTGGTTGTCAAACAAGGATGGCCGGTGCCAAAAAGTCCAAATCCCATTTTTTTTATATGTTTTTGTTTAAAACCATTTTCCGCAGCAGCAGGATTTACGATTTGCACTCCACTCCACCTGACCTTGACGTTGCTTTGCCCGCAACTTTTGGTTGCCACGAGGCCACGACGGAGGCCCGCCAGATCCAGCTTCCCCGGGTGGTCGTCCTCCTCCATTCCGGTCCTCTCTCCCTCCCCGTCCCTCGTCGGAGAACGAGCACGAGCACCAAAGCGCCCGGACTGCGTTCACCTCTGCTCTCCTTTTCTTCTCCAGTTCACCACCCCTCGTCCGACAACTGGGCGACTGCAGCTACCGCCCTAAGCCAGGTGCCCAGGTCTTCGCCGACGACGAGCACCCGCCACTCCACCAGGTATGCGCACGGCGCCACCCCTTCTCTTCCCTTCCTGCTATTTGACTATTTGTATTCGGATCTGAGCCGATTTTACAAGTGTATTTTGCCTACTAACTAAGAGTTTTTTGGGTTTATTTTTGCAAAAAAATAAACTCTTGGTTGCCCATGTCCTTTGCTTCTCCCTTCAACTCCACCACCAGGGGATGCGCCGGGCTTAATTGAATGGGCTCTCTTCTCACCAGAGCTGGCGCATGGATCCAGGCCAAGATTTTTGATCCCGTGCTGCAGGTCATCAGAAGGTAGGGACCCCCACTCTTTCCCCCACTTGCTGCACTTCTTCTCCCAATTGCTTCATTTCAGTCGTAATAGTAGTTATTGAGGCGTCCTACAGAGGAGCATTTCAGGCTAAGATTCTGGCATTCAGCTTGGCAGTACCCTGATTCTTTGCATGCATTTCTTCTCCATCTCTTGAATGAGGTTGTTGACAACCTTTCTGTTGGAATGCCGTGCAGGGGAGCAGAACCCAAGCAACTGGCCTTCTCTGCTGCCCTTGGTGTCACGATTGGGATCTTTCCAATATGTGGTAAGGAGATCCCACTTTCTTTTCTATTCTTCTCTCTTTTTTTTTAGAAGGCATGATTCATTCTTACTCTGCCAAGTTTCCCAGTGATTCAGTGTTGGTATTCTGTCGAATGTCTTCTGGTTCTTGATTCATCCCAATCATCATGTTATTGGCTGTATGGGAGGCCAAAAAGAAAAGGACACTTTTTTGCTCTGGCACACGTATAAAGTATGTCATGAATTAAATTGAGTCTAAAAGTTTCTCAAAAATTTCAGTGGTTGTCATGCTCAATCATGCCTGCAAACCAATCCGGCAGTCATGCTTAATTACCAATCCTGCATTATATCTATGTTGCTGTGTAACAGGAAACAGTAACCATCATATCAATTGGCTATCTAGCCATATGTTCCTCAAATAATCATCACTTATCCTCGAGTATTTTGTGATTCCAGGGACCACTGTTATTCTTGGTGCTGTTGCTGTAGCAATGTTGGGAAGTCGTTGCAATGCTGTTACTGTTATGGTTCTAAATTTGGCTGCCACTCCAATTGAGCTAAGGTACAATAGTCAATCTCATGGTGGCCAAAGCCATACCTGATTGCCTACAAAGGTCTCAACTCTCACGTCTCTGTGAGGTCATTGCATAGATCAAACTTGGATATACCAGATGAGTTTCTCTATTGAGTCTAACTGAATAGACCAGCAAATTCTGCCCGGTGTCAGTGATCTGCTTCAGTTTGCTTTACAATTCAACTGAGACATGCTTTTGATATGAATAACCAAACTGTACAGCTGTGGTTTAGGCTTCTAATCCGTCATGTTTTTAATTCATTTGCAGCTACATGATGAGTTTCTCAGTTCACCAGATTCTTTCTTTCTAGTTTTAATATGTTTGGCTGTACTAATTGCTTATCCCTTTTTCTGCAGCTTGATCATCCCTTTCTTGCGTTTGGGGGAAACCATCACTGGCAGTGGGCACTTCCCCTTGACGGCCGACGCATTCAAGAATGTCCTCACTGGTCATGCCTCAAAGGATGTGCTACTGAGCATCGTCCGTGCGGTTAGTGAACAGCCTTTCCACAATCAGTCCTGCTTATTCATAGTATAGGAGCACCATTTTACTCTTGCTTTGCTGTGACATTGACATAAGACTACTACTTTTGTCGACAACAGATGTTGGGTTGGCTCATTGCTGCACCATTTGTATTGGCCGTGCTGTACGCTGTTTCGATCCCTTGTTTCAAGGTCCTGGTCAACAGGTTTGGCGGCATTCCTTCAAGCCCCAGGACCCCAATCAAAGCGGTGTAACTAGTGTGGCTGGTTGAATGCTCCTGAAATTGTGTACAGCATATTATTTGTGATGCCGTCGGGTTGAGATGGGTTCCAGCATGTTGCTCAGCCATCCCAGGCACTGGCGAATAAATATGACTTGAGAGCGTGTCCTCTATAATTCTGTATGCTGGCTTCACAATCATATAGTGAGACGTAATTTATTTACAAAATCTTTAAATAAATCTAGGAAGCACAAAGGGCACAGACCAATGTGCCGTTTTCGCCGTTGTATGCCATGGGCTCTGTCCAGGGCACTGTACATGTTTGTACTTCAGAGGCAGCTGTTTGAAATTTGAATCATAGGCAAGGTAACCTAGTGCTTAAGAATCCTATTAAAATGTACTCTTTGTTCAAATTATGACTTTTTAACTTATATATATTGCTTTTATTATAGGGATGCCTAGACATAGTGTATATCCAAGTGTATTGCAAAAACTACATATCTTGAGAAACTAAAATATCTTATGACTTGGAATGAATGGAGTGCGTAACATTGATGATTACACATTTTAAGCTATTTAAAGTGCTCATTTTTGTTCATTAAAAAAGTAAAACATAGATATTCCCAAACCGTACCTTGGCAAAATGCTCTAGAAGCGGTAAAAATAAAACATAGATATTCCCAAACCGTACCTTGGCAAAATGCTCTAGAAGCGGTAATATGGATGCCTCACTATACGTGATGAAATTTCTTTTCTGAAATGAACAAAGCATGAGGACGGCCTCTCAAGACAGGCTAAGATACAAGAAAAAAAAAACATTGGTAAAAAAACTGTATAATGAGTGTAAAAAAACGCTCATAGTCTATCAGAATCGCGAGATGTTCTAAGCCTGCCATGATCCACATTCTGATCCCATCCATAATTTTTCTAGAGTAACTGATTACAAGCGAACTCTTTCCAATTGAAAACCCAAGGATTTTTAGGTATAGATAAGAAATATAGAGATAAACAGATAAACATAGATAAAGAAGTAGAGAAGCGAATATATATAGAGAGAGAGAGATACAAAGATAAAGAAGTAGATAAGCGAATATATAGAGAGAGAGAAATACAGAAAGCAGATAAGACAAATCAATGAATGAATAGATATAGATTGATATAGGAAGAGATGCAGAAGAGGGAGAAATAGATGTAGAGTGCACAACATAAAATATTTATGTTTTATATAACTCAGAAAGTATAATATTGTTCATACTATATATGCATAAATATCTTCGGGTGCACTGTGGACTCCATAAATAAGACACCAAGTGCTCTTTGCTTCTCCCCACCCAACAATTGAACAAAGCAGCTCTTTAATTCAACTCAGCCATGAAGGGCGAGATTGCAGCAACAACCATGGTCTTGCTCCTCCTGACCTTGGGCGAGTGACTTCATCCAAACTCCATGGCATGCAAGCGATGATCGTCATTTATACTACTACATGTAGATCATTGATCATCGGGTTAGATGTCCTTGCACCACCGAGCGTTAGATGCGTTTGATTGGTCGCATTTAAAGAGTAAATTGGTTGTGGAGAATCCGCCCGGCCACGGCGTCCACGTCGTTTTTTTTAACGCTGCGCGTCCGATCTCGCATCAAGGGTTCAGCGGCATTGACTTTGTGCCGCACAGTGCGTCGGAGGTGTTGCAGGACCATGGCAATGCGAGTGGTCGTCCAGTCGCCGCTGTCGTCCGACATTGGCGGTCCGCCCCAGACGCGTTATACCGTGCCCGGGCCGCGCTGTTGTGTGCTCATTGGCTGAATCGCGAGGGGCCCGCCTTGCCGGTCGCACCTAGCCTTGTGCCCGTTGCGCCGGTCGCCGTGGACCGCAGGGGCATGCCATAGGGCCCGCGGCGTGGTCTTCCCTCCTCACTTCTATGGCGTTGTCGCTCCCTCGTTCACCGGGACCGCGCGTGGGCCGAGTCCGCTGCCACGGTCGCCGCAGCGAGAATGGTCGGCCATCGTGCGGTTTTGTAGGATGCCTGTCTGCTGGTGGGGACGTCGCCTTTAGGTGTTTAGTGGAACCCCGTCGGCCTCTGTTGGGGCCGCGGCCGTCCTCGGTCCTCGGCGTTTTCACATCCTGATAAAATCAGCTGCCCCCCTCCTCCGTTTCGGCCGCCCGCCGTTCTTTCGTTGCTTTGGTGAGTTCCTTCGGCTTCTCCTCCCCACCCCGCCGTCCCCCTATCCTCCTCCTACCTCCCGCCGTTCCTCGCCGGATCCCGACGCATTTGTTGTTCGCGGCGTCGTTGCTCGGTCCGCTCCTCGGCAAGCGGTCTTCGCGCAGCGTTTTCTGTGTCCTTCTTGTTCATCTGCGCATCCATTTGTTGGTCGCCGCGGTCCGTCTTGCGCAGTCGCCGTCTGGCCGCGCTCCGGAAGTCGGACGAGTGGCGGAGAGCAGGTATGAGCGCGCGATCGGCGTTTGGCGTGCGCGAGGGGCGAGCGGCGGTTCAGCGTGCATCCAAGGTCTAGGCGGCGGCGAGCCACCCCGAACATCACGACCAACACGCCGACAAAGAAGTGGCGGAGGCGCCGAGGGGCCGCCTCGCGTGGCGCCGAGGGAGCCAAGAGGCGCTCGCGCAGCCTCATCCGGCGAGGAGATCGACGGCGGGCGCTCGCTCATCGACTCCATGGCCTCCGCGCCGGCGGCGGCGAAAGTGCTGCCCCGCCCATTGTCCCCGCAACATCCTCATCAAGTGGTTCGGGGCGGCCGCGTCGCCGCCGACGCGGAGCGCGTGTTCAAGGGCGCTTCGGCAACTCCGCCGTCGGGGCCGTCGCCCGAGGTGCGTATACCGCCCCCTCGTTCCCTCTTTTTGGTGTGTGGTTCGTTGGATGCTCCATGGGTGGCATTTTCGTCTCGGGTACATTGTTGCACGGAGCGGCCGGTTGTGGGGGGTCGGAGTCGGCCGGCTCGCCGCATACCGCTCTTGCGGGTGCCGGGCGTGTCGGCGGCGTTCTTGAGCTGGGTGCGTTGTCGCATTTGTTTGGCCCGAGGAGGTGTTGGTGGGTGTCACGGTGGGATGCTTGGCGCCATAGATGCTCGATGGAATGCTCGCCCCGTAGGTGTTCGATGGAATGTTCGCACGGTGTTTGCCGGTGTCTTGGCGCTGGGATGAGTGCCGTTGTTAGGGTGCCGATGTGGTGTTTGTGTTTGAGGTGACGAGCTGCTCCCCTAATTTCTTTGTTTGTTCTCGCTTTTTTTTTTTTGGGTGCTGCTACCGGGCGTAGGGCCTTCTCGTCTTCTTCGCTGGATGACACCGAACGGATGGTATGGTTCCCGTGGATGTTAGATCATTACCATTTGCACTATTGTGTTCTTTTGTTCTCCACGCTTGTAGTCCGATGGGATCTTCTATGATGCTAACGTTGTTATGGATTTTTGTTGGATTTCTTATCTTGGTCCGTTGCTAGGTGGTAGAGCGTCCGTAACTTCTACTGGTGAATGAAGTTGGACAAGGTACCTAGCTGCTCAGCGAGGTCGGCGGAGGCCTGTTTTGGTATGATTTGCTCATACCGGACCCAGAGTCATAGCGAGCTGCTCAATTTTGCTTGACAGTGAACCGATGTTCTCCATTGCATCCTTTCCCCCTCCTGAATTCTATAGATTACTTAAATGAAATAATATAAATCTACAAGCAAATATGTCTTAGTTTCAGTTTTATATGTTGTAGCAATTTCAATTTTATATGCCGTAGCAATTTCAATTTAAAGATAACATATGATTGAGAAATAGTGTTGGTAGGCTGCCACATTCATCTGAGCCGAATCTTTATGCAGAGTTATGCATAAAAATCCAGCATGTTTTCGAGTGCCAAGTAGTTCTATGTTTGAGAGGATTTATTTTTGGTAATTGATATGTGATGCAGCACTAATATTTACAATCTTTGCCAAATTTATAGGGTGATCTCTCAATATGATGTGATGGAATCTCGGCAATTGGCTCAAGGAGTTCCCCCAATCTGTTCAGGTATCTTCCCGTCTGCATTTGATCTGTTCAGGTAGAGGCTTTGCAATCTTGTGATTACAATGAGTCTACATGCTTTCACTAATTAGTCATTTGCATAGATCCTTTTTTAGATTAAGCTATGTTGTTGATTTTCTCTCTCCACAATCACTGGATTCATCGGAGGAGCTGCCATTGTTATTGGACTGCAGCAGTGGAATTTCTTCTTCAAAATAAAAGGGTCATCTCAATTTTGGAAGGGTTTGCATAAAGTCAAGCATTTCTTTAAATGGGGGGCAGAATATATAGTGAACAAGGGGGATAGAATTAGATTCGGCATGGCTCATGGTTGGAAGGGATCCTCTTTGAAATTGCGTTTCCATCTCTCGTATGAGATAAATGAGAATCAACATAATCAAATATCTGATATTTTTTTTTGAAATGAACTAATATCCGATATTTGGGATGGAGAAGAGTGGCAGTTAACTTTTAGGAGGAATCTTACTGGATCTTGGTTAGAAGGGGTGCTTTTGGATGTCTCAAAAGAGGATACCATTAGATGAGTGCTTGATAAATCACAATAATTTACCACAAAATTTCTATACCAACAGATTACTCATGGGGGTCAAGGATAAGGTTGAGGACCTGATTTGGAAAGCAAATTGCCTCTAAAGACTAAAGTTTTCGGAAAATGATTCATGATAAATTGCGGTGACAAGAAACCTCAAGAAAAGTTTCAAAAAAAAAAAAAAAAAAAAACCTCAAGAAAAGAAGTTGGCGGGGTAGCCCGCTGTGTTGTGCTTGTGGGTGTTTGGAAACAATTGATCATGTTTTCTGTGAATGTGTTCTTACTCAGTACATGAGGTGTTGTGTTAGAGATGCCTTTGATTTACATATTTTCCCTGTTAGTATCTCTGATTTCTTATATAGGTGGCTGACTCGATGGCCAGGGGTGCCACGAGGGGTTATATTGTTCTTCTTTGCATGCTTTACTTGGGAAATCTGGAAGAACCCAAATAAGACGGCAAAAGAAAAGAGGTTCCCTTCGAACCTGGATGTGATTATTCATGCAATTGTTAATGTGATGCAGATGTGGGGGGAGAGGCTTAAGGAGAAAGATAGATCCAAGGCCATGGAACTCGCTGCGCGTCTTGAAGAAAATCAAGCGGACCCAAAGTCAAGCTCATAGTTAAGATATAGTGTACTTTTAAAATCCGCTGTAATCTTTTGGGCTAGAATTTATGTTGGTCGGGGTGCAACCTTCTTTCTTTGTTTGCTTGCTTTTGGCACTGGCTTCCCCAGTATGTGAACCCCATATTGCTTTCTCAAAAGCAGAGTTAACCTCATTTTACAATAGAAATTTGCAATGAGAATTTGCTATCTTGGCTTGTCTTTTGTAAGAGCTACTTTTTCCGGATAGCATGTCATATTCATTATTTGGTAGTATTTATTTCATTTTCCAAATGGAGCTGTGGCGTCATATAAAACTCCAGGCAAGATTAGGGCTCAGGCTTCTGGACAATTCCATCTCGGTTTACATATTGCAACACTATACAAAATTCTACTGAGTATGCAGCGCGCATGGGGTGTTTGAGCTGAGTATGTTCATAGCTGGGTTGTGTATGCCCCATTTGAGCTGAGTATCTCGCATTTTTATCTACCTGTAATTTGTGTACGCCGAACTCATTTGGCTCAGGACAACAATTAAAGTACCATCTATGATGGATGTGTACATACTTTGAACAAGATTTAGTTTCTTTTGTGAACGTAGCATCCTTCCTTTGTTCCATTCACTGCGCGCATGGGCGCGCACCATTCACTAGTAGATAACTAAATTTGATTGTGCATACATGCAGGTGCCGAGGCCTACCTCCTCGTCACGCCTAGCAAGACCTTTGTAGGGTGGTGCGACTTCAACTTTCGCTGCGCGACAACCTGTGTAAACGAGGGCAATACTGGTGGATTTTGCAACTACAAGAGCGGGGCTTGCATGTGCACTAAGGAGTGTGTTGGTGGTGGAGGCCTACATATGGGAGGAGCTAGTAGCTGAGAGTTGTGCTTGAATTGTGTGCAATGGAACTACTATCTCTTGTGCATGCCCAAATTTCAGTTGATATGAATAATGATAAAATGGTTTTGTTGCTAGCTCTAGAATTTGAGGACATGATGACTAATATTAAATGGTTTAATTAATTACTTATATGAGTGAATATATATGAGTTGTGTTGTTCTTAACAAATCCATATGATAAGGTTATTTATTGATTTTTAATTCTACCCTCAGAGCAAAGTTGAGCATAAACATAATGTCGCACAAAGAAAACTAATATACGGATTTAAACATAACGTCGCACGAAGAAAACTAATGTACGGATTAACAATGCGATGAGGCTGCATATACACGACTGCTATATAAAATTTAAAAGTTTACAGCGACATTTTACTACCGATTCACCCAAAAACCGCTTGCAACAAATTCACTATTTTCTCCATCCCAAATTGTAAGTCGTTTAACTTTTTCGACAACAAGTTTGACCACTGCCTTATTCAAAAATTTATGCAAAATATCATTTCTTTTTGCCGTGGCTTTCTTTCTTAATATAAGTTCTTAAAGAATGACTTAAATTTAACTATATTTGCGCGAATTTTTTTGAATAAGACAAATAATCAAACTTGAAGCCAAAAAAGTCAAACGATTTACAATTTAGGATGGAGGGAGTACTATATAGAACACAAACCAGCAGTCATGGTACAGTATCTTTCTCTTACAACAAATCAGCATCAGTCGGCTTATCAACCGCATAAACCATCCAACGAACAGGCAAGTGCCATGAACCGGTAGTCAGAGGGGAATATCATTGCCGTGAAGGCTTTTCTACACCATGTTGACGCTACAATGACCTTCGCCCCTTTTTCACTAGTAGTATCTTAAGCCCAAACTTTCTCCTCAATATAAATAGACCCTATTAGATAGATTTCCATTTGATATTTCTCATATCTTGTGTTTGAGAGTAGTGGTGAAGCTCCTCGAAGAAGGAAGCAACTTTGCAATAATGTACCTAGACATAAACATTTTAATTAGATACAGAGTATGACACAATGAGTTTGAGTTTCTTTGTAATGCACTATAGCTCAAGAGCTTACTCGACTATAGATAAGTTAGGGATCCACCATCTTGTAGTCATAAAAGCTCTTTATGATGTATTGATATTCAAAACCACTTTTGCATCTCTATCCCCTGGATTTAGTATTCAATTCATCCTAACAGGAGGGATCCCCCCCACCCCACACACACACACTTCATCATAAGTTAATTGTATTTAAGAACGCGCCGGCCAAGTATTGGAGGCCCTAGAAAAAAAAACTCTACTTACTTATTTGGCCCGTTTTTTTCGAATTTGTGTCTATCGCGTCAAAATAAAAAAAATATCTTACTTATTTGGCCTTCTTTTAGCAAAGTGAGCAGATTCTGTTAGGTCTCCCACTCCCTCACAAGCGAACATACCCTAGTGCCCTTGAGGTTCCTTCACATCGCACTTTCGGCCGAAAAACGCCCCATCGCACTCGATCGAAAAACGTCCTAGTCGCCCCGAGCCTTTGAGTTTCTTAGGCCAGTCTCAATAGGGAATTTCACCTCTCGGTTTCTAAGACATGAAGTTTTGATATAAAATAGACCTCTCTCACAAAGCAAAAAGTTTCATCACGGGTTTCATAGATCACGACGCTAGCGGGGATGAAACCCAATCTCTTTCTCAATGCGGATTTCACATGGTTTCTAAGTCATGGTGCTAGAGGGATGAAACCCAATCTCTTTCTCAACGCGGATTTCACACGGCATCGAAGTCGTTGAACAAGATTTGCTCAAACGTTTCACCATGGTGAAACGCGTTTTCCTTCTCTCTCTTTAGAGTTTCATGCAAAAGTGAGTTTGTGCCGATGTGACACCATATTTAATGTGCACGAAATCCTTATAAAACTCCCATTGAGACTAGCCTTAGTACATCAATTTGATGTCTTTAGCTCGAGCAACTCCAAAAGTTCCCAAAATGTCTTCCCAATCTATTTTTTTGGGGGAATCAGTTTCCAAAAACCCTTTCCACTCTATTGTCACTTTGACAAATACTGACACTTGTGTGCAAAAGTGTGCACGTGAGAATCACGTGTATCCATCAGCCAATCTAGAGGTGGAAGAGTGTGGAAAAGAATAAAAGTAGAAAAGGGTTCCTGATGCAATTGCATATAAGAGAGACAAAAAAAAAAGTGGTTATGACAATTTTGAATACTTTAGGACTCCTTATGTAAAATTGACTCCTATATTTTAGAAGTGAATTATTAGAAACTGTTGAGATTATCTTATTTATTAATCCTAATACTTTTTTTTTTTAATTTAAAAAGCATAATATTTTTGGGAAGAAATTATTAGGTACTCTTGGAGATGCTCGTAGACGCAAGGTTAGGCTCATATTAGCAAATCAGGGCCTGCATATCGCCATGCATTCCTTTCGTTTAGGGAAATAGTGATTTTCGTTACTCATACAATCCTGAATCCTCAACAATTTTATTACTACTAAAAAGCCTCAAATGTTATCTACGCTGCTAACTAATCCGTCCGCCCGGCGCTAATCGCCTCTCATTCTACCCGCGCTCCCCGGCTCCCCCGCGGCCCACTCACACGAGCGGTTCCCGTCAGATGAGAACCGCACGCTCTGTGCTGTGCCCGGTCAGACGAGAAGCGGTTCCCGGATGCTACCACGCTGTCCGGTCCGCCTGCTGCTCGTCATTGAGGCTGCTCCACGGCGAAGCCCACACCACCGCCTACTACACTGCCGAGATTTGCGAGGAGACGTGCCGTCCCTGCTCTACGATGGAAGCCGCCACGCCGCCGGGTCCTCCTGCTCCCGGAGCCCGAGGCGGCGGGCCTCGTCGCGCAGGTCGCGGACGCCCTCGCAGGTTGCCACCGCCGTGGGGTCGCGCACCGTGACGTCAAGCCCGACAACGTCCTCTTCGACGCCACCGGCGCGCTCAGGCTCGGGGACTTCGGCTCCGCGGACTGGTTCGGGGACGGGAGGCCCATGACGGGGCTGGTCGGCACGCCCTACTACGTCGCGCCTGAGGTGGTGGCCGGAAGGGAATACATCAAGAAGGTGGACGTCTGGAGCGACGGGGTCGTGCTACATGATGCTCTCCGGGACCATCCCCTTCTCCGGCGCCACCGTTGCGGATGTCTTCCAGGCCGTGCTTCGTGGTAACCTGCGGTTCCCGCCGCGTGCCTTCGCCGACGTCTCGCCTGAGGCCAAGGACATCATGCGCCGCATGCTCTGCAAGGACGTCTGGCGCAAGCTCTCCGCCGACCAAGTCCTAAGTAAGCAACACATGGATTGTCCTTCCGACTCCACTAGAAAACAGCGCGGCGTTGCCGCGCTAATCCCTTATATGCCCATTTATATTAGTTTTAGTGGCCATTTGGGATATAAAAATTATCAGTTGTATGGCTGTTTTTTTTTGAATAAAGAATTACATTTAAAAAAAAATTAGGAGGTTATGATTTATTTTGTAATTAGGGACGCATTATATGTTTTCATTTGATAGCCGATTAATTTTGAACTAACTCGAATAGCACAACTCTTCAAAAATAATATGGAGCTAACTAATTTTTGTTCCTGTCGACTATGTGTGCTGTAGTGATGTATGGACGCATTATATGTTTTTATTTTTCTTTATTTTCAAATGTGTGGTGTAGTGATGTATGGTTTGGTTAATCTGGTAGTACTTATTAAATAGAAATGCTACTCTTTTTGTTGAATTTATTTATACATTTATATAGAATATAAAGTATGCAACATGGGATTTTCCGCTTGTACCATGTAACCATAGTTATTTTAGTTTGAACCAAATTTAGTGTATTATTTTAATTTGAACCAAATTTAGTGTACTTTTTGTTTTTGGATTTAATTTTTAGTCCAGCGCGTATACTTACAAAAACTATGGTCAGCATAACCATAGTCTTCCAATCCTACGCGTGTTCCAATCGGATGCTGACCATGAAGCCAATTTTCTGAAACGTCCATGCCCCTCGGGCCTCGTACCCAAACTGGTCATCGTGTCAACTTTTATCCATCCTGTGCTCGCCACAGCCGATGCTCCTCGCCGTCGCCGCCTGGGTCTGCAACGGGCCATTGGCATATGCAGTCGTGTGATACGCCGCGAGAGCCACGTTCTTCCGGAAGGCGCTGGAAAAGGCCGAGTACGTGACGTGAGCCTTATCAAGAGCTGTGCACCTGGCCTTGCACGATCCGGACTGTCCGCGTGGCGATCCGATGGCCGAAAATGGCGAGCGACGTGGCCATGCTATCCGGCCGAGCTTGAGCTCTGGATTCGATAGTGAAAGATTGCTCCCTCCCCTCATCCCCACTTCCCCAGCAGATCTCCCCGCCTGAACTGAATTGTCTAACTGCTCCGATCTACCTGCAGGGCACCCATGCATTGTGACCTGCGTTTTTTTTTTACCGCTCGGTAAACCGCGGGCTTATCGCGGTAACGGATTTTACCGCCCCGGTCCGGTTACGCGGGGCGGAAAAAAACCGCCAAATTCAAATTTGAAAATTTGAAAAAAATGTTGAAAATATTCTATAAAATAGTTCATGATTTATAGAAGCCAATGGTATAAAAATTTGTCAAATTGGAGTTGGTTTGGTATAAAAATTTCAAATCTAAGTTTGAAAAAAAAAGAAAAAGAAAAAAATACAAACCGCCCATTAAGGCCCATTAAATCATGAAGGTCGAAAAACATACTAAACACACTCAAATTTAAGTAATTTTGACATCATTGGATTCTACAAATCATGAAGTATTTTTAGGAATTTTTTAGCATTTTATAAAAAAATTACATTTTGAATTTTGAAAAAAACCGTTCAAACCGCTTCAAACCATTTCGGTAAACCGCTCAAACCGGCGGTATAAATTCCAAACCGCCCGGTAAACCGGATTCGCACCGATCACGGGCGCCGTTTGAATTCAATTGAATTCAAATTTAGAACCGTCCGTAACCGCCGGGTTTACCCGTAACCGGTCCGGTTTACCGTTTCGGACCCCGGCGGTTTCCTTAGTCCGGTCGGTATAAAAAACGCAGATTGTGACTCGCGGTGGAAGTGTGGCGGTGAACTGATTCAGATTAGATGCTTGGCCGGCCAGCCACGTCATCCCAGGACTCAAGTGTGGCGGTGAACTGATTGCAGATTACATGAACTGCCGCTTGCTCGATCCGCACACCTGGTGGTGGTGATTTGCTGAGAGCACCAATTGGCGAGGTTTTCAGGTATGGATTTCTTAGTTGTTCCATGTGATTGGTTCAGTTCATCACAGGTTCAGTTCATCACAACGGCGCCGCTAAAGCCCTCTGTCCAAACTCAGTTGTTTTCAATCAAATGGAGCAAGTTTATTTGTTTCAGTAGTTTATATGGTGATCTCGTCGGACATGACGAGCGCTCCTGATATCTCCTAACAAAACAACCAAGGTCTGCTTCTTACTGTTGTTACTATAATCTGGATCATGCTATTTCTTCCCCTTCTTTTAAATTGAAGCTTGAAAATGTGCCTGATTACACACATATGTCGAACTAATTCCATGAACAACGATTTTTTCTTCTAAAAGACCGATAATAGTAATGCTTTTGAGTGATTACTGATTAGTGAATGAATTTCTCTGTTTTCTTTGTTTTTCACCAAAATATTGTTGTTTGTGCAGAAAGAACTGGTTGTCAGTGTTGCGGTGAGAGGACTAAATAGATGTGTTGATGTGGGAACTGGATCAGAACCTTGATGAGACCATGGACGAGCCACGAGGAGGCACTCAACTAAAGAACATGTAACGAGAGAAAAGGTATCGTTCTGATCCTTGCATATCATCTCTGAATATTTATTGCTCAAAAGGATGCTCCCTGAGCACATGGTATCCTTATCGTAATATATGTGTGAATTTGAATGTTTATTGAAAAATAAACAGATTCCCCACATGTGGCATCAGAGTTAATTTTTTTTTTTTTTTTTTCTAATTGTGTTGCATGGCCACAGCCTAATGTTATGACTGTTTGACAGACAACAGACTAAAACATAGAAGAGATTCCAGTCATTTCAGCTTAATCGTTTGATGTCTCTAATGGGTCAAAACTGTTAATTTCAGGAAAGTATCCTAAAGGTCATAGAAGAGAAGGTGATTGAAGACATGCTTGGAGTAGAATCAAACCATAGTTCAGCTGTCTATTCCAAATTTCTGTCATTTGAATTTCAGTGCTTGATTGCAGTCAAACTTATGGTGTTTTCCTTGATTGCATTCTTGTCTGCCTGCTTTGCTTGCTTGCTGTAATTTTTCTTTTTCTTTGTTGTTCTTTCCTGTACTTAAGAGATTTCTTTTGTTAATAAAGTTCCCTGCACGGTCTTCGGCCCCTCCAGTTTTCTCCAAAAAAAAAAATGGTGTTCATCACTTTGCACAATCTGGTAGGTGTCATGTTTGTTTCATGTATTCTCTTCTGGTATGTTCCAACTGATTAGCACAAGGGAAGTGTTCTGGCTAGCATTGACCGCGCTCTACTATATGAAAGACAGAAGGAGCATTATATTAGATTCGGCAAATCTTTTGATTGCTGATGCTTCAAAAAGTTTTGGAAACCCCATTGTCCTACTGTCTGTACATGCTATTTCAGGTTAGGTGCCTAGAAGCAATAGGCTAGGATTAATGCCAAGCACATTGGCACCACAATAGCTCCTTGTATGTGCATAAGAAGCACTAAACTATCATTACTACAATGCCTGAGACGCCCAAATATGTGCATATATAACTTGTTGAAATAAGAAACATGTCTTATGACAATACAAGACACGCTTATACATATACTAGCAAATATGCCCGTATGCGTTGCAACGGGTGCAAGAAAAAACAACTATTTTTATAAAATTATACATACCTGTTTATATTTTACCCTTTATAATAAACTTTAATGCTTTTCACTAAATGCAATATTATATCTTATAATCAGAAATGCATGACATCCAAATTGGACTCGCTATCATTGTTGTACTGAGTTGGTCATGTTTAGTAAAAACTTTATCTTGGTTTCAATTTTCCATTTGTTTGGTTATAAGAGGGTTTATTTACCGCCAAAGTGTGTGCCTACGGGCGGAACTTAACTCTGTAATAATTGGCTTAATTCTACGAGTTGATAGATAAAGAGGATATGAACTATCCATTATATAAAAAAATATCTAGTCCAACCCTATGAAATATTTTTTTATATAATTTATGGGGAATAAGAGCATTATGTATTCATTAAATAAAAATAATAGTATTCAGTCTTTTAGCAGAGCTCAATGAACATAAAATTAACACGACGATTTATGCTACATTAAAGAAGTATTTTGATTGTAAATTAAATTTTAGTACTCCCCACATGTTATGATATCCTTCTCAATATATATTGATCCGTTCACGGATGTGTGCAAAAGTTCACGTGTACGTTTAGGCACACAATACCATACCATTCTGACGCGCCACAGCAGCAGCACTATATGTGGTGGTTACAGAGGTCATGCACACGTGCACGTGTCCTGGGATATGGATCCGATCGATCCATATTTATACATATACATACATACTCGTCGAATATTATACATACCGGTACATCCGTATCGTCGAATCGCAGAGCAATGAGTCCACGCACCACACGATGCCAAATGCCAGCTGCCCAGCTACGTTCATCACAATAGCAACACTCGTGTTGGAACCGGACACGGACACCCATGGAAGGACTCGGCTACCAGGCGGACTGGCCGGCAAACAGTTGCCGGTGGTTCGGTTGATTCGTTCGATCAGGTGCATGTTCACAGGCAGAGGGAATATATGGCGGGTGAAGTCTTTCCTCACTACGAAGTAGTAGTACGGGTGGGGTTCTCTTTTTCTTTATCTTATTTTGTATCGGTTTGAAAAAGCAACGGTGCCGTATGTGATTAGGGAAGTCGAGAGAGCGGAAGAAAAAAAAAAAAGGCCGGGAGAGGGATAGAGACGGAAGAAAAAAAAAAAAAAAAGTGAAAGGAAAAGGTGGAAGAAAATTTTAGCTGAAATTTTTCTCTCTTTATTACAGATATAGATTATTATAAGATAATTTTTTTTTGTTGCAACGCACAAGATTTACCTCAAGACTCTAAAAAAGAAGGAAACGCAATCGGTCCCCGCTAATGAGTCTGCCCGCGGCTTCTAGCACCGGCACCCCGTATCGCCCGTTCTCAGTTCACGACGCAAAGACCACCGCCTGGTCCGCTTCCGCAATCGCAACACCCCCGCCGCTCTCGGTCGCCCTGCACCCACCCCCCCGACCTCCGCCGTCGGATGCTCCAGGCACTGCCGTACGCCATCGTCGACTACGTCGGGCGACGGGGGCTGTGCTGCTGCAGCCACCCCGCGCCGGATGCGCCGTACCCGCCGCCGACAGACTTACCGTTCCTGCTTCAACCCCGATGTACTGCCGCCGGAGGTGACGCTGCATTGAGGACAGGCCGTGTGAGCTCGACGCGGCCGAACGCTCCACATGAACTGCCCCAGCCCTCGACCGCAGGCATCCAATTTCAACCCGTCGTCGCCTTGAACCTCTTCCCGCACGCCGCCAATTCCTCTCCTCACGCCGTCGACCTCGCCGTTCCCCGTTCGTCGGATCGAGGCTGCTGCGACAAGCCGACAGTACGGCGTGTCGGCTTCGTGAAGCCGCGCTCTGGAACGACGACCCATTCTCTACAGGTATACGTACCCTTCCCTGCCCTGAAATGTCGGTTTACAAAACAAACGTGCTGAACATCTCAGTTCAGCACTGAGCAGAGCATATCAGTTCTGTTTCAGCTCACCAGACCATTGGCAAGTTACTATTTGTTTGCGTTTTTAGCAGTAAGATAAAGCCATCTATGAAGTTGTTTAAGTTTCGATTATGCTACATAACAGAGATGGCCTGAAATCGCTGATATCCAAGGAAGACAGGAAGCAAATTGAAGGCAGGCCGCCATTGTGCATTCTGGTTCCACGCTAAAAGTTTACTCTTGCTCGTCATTAACTACATTTTATTTACTTAAGACAGTTATTTGGCCAATGCAAGTCAATAGTGCGAATAATCCTGTGGATGAGTAATGAGTGGATAGATGCTTTGTCAAGCTGATCTCCTCTGTATGAATTCAGTGCTAATAATCCTTTGCCAAATTATTTGAATAGCCTATGATCTCCTTTATGTGGATAATTAATATGTTTCAGAGTTTTAGACACTGCTGCTGCTACTTTTTTCCAGTTAGTATTAGTTAAGGAAATGTTATACTGAGCATGGACAGATATGTACAAGAATGTTGTAGCTACATGGATTTGCAACTACAAAGTCAGTTCCTGGATCAATCTTAGAACTCAGCCTATTTTTTTCAGCTTTTTTAGCGCATGATTTGAGTTCTTGGACCAAGTTGATGTGGCAAAATTGACAACCTATGATTCAATTGGGGCTGGACAGGATGCTCTGATAATGGTGGCATCCAAGAATATCCTTGCAAAATCTACACTTACCTTGCTTGGGTCAGGAAGATCAAAGAAATCTTGATAGATATGTTTTTTGGTTACTCACAGGGGCATCAACCTTAGTGTGGTTAGGAAGGGAACACGAACAGTTGTCAAAATTTGAATGACCTTCATTTGTTCTTGTATGGTATTTATTCATTATATATCTGTTCTCAGGCTTTGTAGTTGGGGAAAGACTTTAAAACTGAAGCATGTTAATAGAGAAAGTTATCATGTTTAATCTAGATTCACATTAGCCAATTTTGCATCGGAAGTACTAAGCAAAATCCATTAGGCAACCTTGTCATGTGTGGTAATCTGTTTAGTTTTTCCCTCCAGAGCCATCTAATAATATGACCTTTTTTTTTTTGTTGTCTTATGGCTCAGCGAGGGACTGTACTAAGCCATACGTTGCTGCAGACGGCTACTGGTGTATTCTTGTTTGATCCTGCTGGACAAGAGGGCCTGAGTGGCGACAACTCAGGCGACGGAATTGGTCTACTGTCGTGGAAGTTCAGGATTGACGCCGATATTGTGCTTGACGTAAGTGTAGCCACCATTTCCCTTTTCTTTCAATTCTCAGACTAAATGCTTATTTGTTAGAGTTCAGCAAATTCAATTGTAGCAAGGCACTGTGCCTTATAGAGAGATGGGGCTTCAGTTGTCCAACGCCATAAGTGTAGCCACCATTGGCCTTTTCTTTCAATTCTCAGACTAAATGATTGTTTGTTAAGAGTTCAGCAAATTCAGTTGCAGCAAGGCACTGTGCCTTATTAAGAGATGGGGCTTCAGTTGTCCAACGCCCATGAACCTATTTTGGAAGCCTAAGTATGTTCATTCTAAGGTACAATAATCCAATAAAAAACCTGCTATCTCATCACTAGCTACTATGTAACTGCTGCTTTGACGCTCTTACATTTTAAAATCTTGGCCTCCTCTTACTCGAGTTAATGGAAGACCAGTCAAAAAACATCTGCATTTTCCCTCTCGAGAAGAACGCCAATGTCATCCTTGACAGCCACCTGGTGAGTCACCTCCCACATACACACACACCACCCCAGAATGAGTATATGATTCTCCAGCAGGTTGACTTCCCCGAGTACTTTCTTTGAGACTGCAACATTCATGGCCATTCTAAACTGATCGTACAGAGCTAACATTCGTGGTCATTAAAAACATACATACACCGACACTTATTAAAATTTTCCATTTGTATATATTTACATTTATACAACTTCTTAGCTTATTTCTGAACGGAATCCACTGACCTTCATTGTGCCTCCACTTCTTAGCATCAGTGTGCTCCATGTGCCGGTGGGATTCTGAATGGGAATGTGCAGACTTGAATAAGATTTTATACTTGTGTTTATGACTCTAGACGAAGTATTGATTGAGTGTATATAATATATTTTATTGTAACATGTTGATTGTAATACTTAAAATGTTTATCTCATATTAATATTTGGTTTTCTCCATAAAAAGTGTTACTGAATGACTTTTTTATGCTTATATATATGTTATTGTAGTATTATGTGTTCCAAGTTACAATGCACGGGCACTTAGCTAGTTACAAACTAAATACATAAAGGGATTGAACCTAAAATCAGTTCAACATCCAAAGTACATGTTCGCTCTGTCCACCAATAAGCGCACATTTTTTTTTTGACTTCCACTATTTTTGTTTGATCATTTGTCTTATTTAAAAAGTTTTAATAAATATTACTTATTTTATTATGACTTAATTTTTATTAAAAGTATAACTAATATTGATTAAAACTATTTAAATAAGCCGAATGATCTAAGAGGGAGTAAGTCGGTTTCTTTTTAATTATTGGCTTTAATTAACGTGAATTACCTTCAATAAATAGGGATGTCAGAGGTACAGATACTATGTGTTAGCAATATTGTCGTGTCAGGTCATCTGTGTCGACAGTTCTGCTTTGCCTTTCTAGACACTCAAGCTCCTATCTTTTGCCGAACCCGCCACGCCACTGGGTCAGTTGAGGGAGCCAGAGAGGCGACGCGACGACGGTTCGACCGCAATCTGCGCCACGTTCGCTGCTGCTCACCGCTGCGGCGGGGCTGCCGTTTGCATGCAGCAGCCGGCCTCCTTAACTCCCCATTGATCTCGGCCACCTACCATTCAAGTCATCGTTCAGAAGGTGCTTATTAAAGCGGCCCGGCCGGCCACCTTCGACGAACAATGCAAAAACCCTAGTTCTCCTACGACGATCCCAATCCCATTCAGTAGTAGCGTTCGGCGTCTCAGCGGTCGTGTGCGTGGACGACTGCAAGATGCAGCCCGGCAGCGGCAGCACCCACCCTCCTCCCTGCCGGAAGCGGGGGCGGTCGACGTCCCGGGCCGCCCGGACTTCGTCAACGTGTTCCAGTCCCTCGACCGCCCGATCCCCGCGACCGCGGTCCGCGCCGTCACCCCGGAGCGGGAGCGCCGCACGTCACGCCCGGAGTGCGTCAGGGTGTACCTCCCGGAGCCGCCTGCGGAGATGCGGAACTTCGCCCGGTGCTTCGCGTACGCGTACATCACGCCCTCCGCCGCCGAGAAGAAGAAGAAGGCGGACCCGGCGCCCATCATCCGCCGCGCCATCCACGCCGCGGCCCCGCGCGCGCGCTTCGAGCTCCAGGCGCCCGGCGGCCACGGCTCCGACATGACGGTCCGCTTCTCGTCGCCCGAGGACAGGGAGGCGGCCATGGAGAAGCAGCCGTTCGCGCTGGACGACGGCGGCGGCGCGGGCGCTGTCTCGGTGCGGCTGGTGCGCGAGGGGGAGACCAGCAACGTCCGCCGCATCCGGTTCGACTGCCTCGCGCACGTCGCGCTGCTCCGCTACCCTAAGGAGCAGCGGAACCTGGAGGACATCCGGAGCAACTGCGGCGGCTTCGGGCACCTGCTGGAGGTCGACCCCGCCTGCTACGATGCGCCGGACCTGTCTCCGGTCCGCGTCGTCCTCAGCATGGAGCACCCGAGGGAGATCCCACGCGAGGTGCGGATCAGGTATACCTCCGATCCCAGGTTCCGCAACGTCGTGCCGGTGCAGATCCTCAGGCTTTGGGACAGGTCCCTCAACACCGACGCTGTCATGATACAAGAGTAAGGCGATCCCAGGGAGGAAGACGGATTGTCTACTTTACGTTTCTGTTATTTAGTTCTATCAGTCTATGTCTCGTGGGTCCGGTGGACCGGAGTGTGTGACAGGTGGGTCCTGATGTCCAGGCCACTGTCGTTTATATACTGCCTCATCCCGTTGTAACAGACAAGTTAATTTTCCATTAAGCAAACTCGAACACGCGAGGCCAGAGATTTCTCTGCTCGTCGTTCTCGTCCGAGATCCATCTCTGTTGCGCTCACGCTCCGGCGAACGCCGTGCAGCCAGGGTCTAACAGGTGGTATCAAAGACCTATCTATCCTCGGCTCCTTCGTCTACCTCGGCGCGGGCGGCATCTTCTCCGACGAACTTCCGCCACCGTACCTACTACGCAACAGCAGCCCATCCGTTCTTCCATCAGGTGACAAATCCGTCGATCCAATCGCTTCCCTCTCGTACTTGTTGATTCCGTACTCGCGCGGGTTTCCGTCGTAGCTGTTCCGGGTTGATCCGGGTCGTAATTCCGGTCGGCAGGCTCTCCCGGGTCACGCCCGAGGGTGTTCGACCAGGGATCCATAAGACCCTCCTTAGGTTGACCTGATCCTCGTTCGGTTTCGATTGCAACCTTCCACAAAGCACCACATATTTCATCTACTTCGATTTGTCACCGCTGTTCTCGCTATTCTCTGCTGCCGCGTTCGTTTCGGTCATCGGTGTTTGCATCCCCGAACATCGATTCCAAAGCGGCTCGGTGGGGTTCATTTCAACGGGATGCGTGGATTTGAGTAATCCGCACGGATCTAGTTGAAACTACCGTAAATCCGACCAACGGAACGTGTTCTAGGATCGAGTATTTTCCTATTCGACTCATCTTCCTGAAATTCAGCCGGAATTGCATAGCCGATCAGGGTTGCAAGGCATGGTCCTTGTGTAAAATCTCCTCGGCCGTTGATTGTGCAGTCCGAGCGGTGAAGTTGGCGGGGAGTTGTCCGGGATTCAGGTTGCGCAACGAGTTTGCGTGTAAAATTCCGAGATCTCGCATCAACTCCAGGCGGCGGTGATCAAGGATACACAGCAGTAGGGGAGGTTGAGACTGAACCTAGTGTATCCCAATTCAGAGAATTGATTTCATCAAGTTGGCAACACGGCGCCCTAAGGCGCATAAAGATTCGAGACACGGCCTTCGGCATGCAACAAGGTTGCCGTTGGAGCGGATGGCGGCTAATTCGTAAGGGGATCAAGCGCTGTGGGAAGAGATGAGAGATAATTTCAACCTCATGTTCAGTAGAATGAATGATTTGGGAACAATCCAACAAGAGGTCAAACAGCAACTAGCTGCCACAGATAGTCGAGTCGCTCAGTGCATTCAGGACCAGCTAGGTTCATTGCTAACCGTGTCCGAGCCATCATGGCGGCGTCGCCAATCTGACCTTGAGGCAGTTTGAGCGTGAAAACAACTCTCAGAGTGGCAGCTCCATGATTAGTGAAGAGGAGGAGGAATTGAACAATGTATTTGCCAATGACAGAGAGGCAGGACAGTCTAGGAATCCTCACAATTCCGGGAATTCACATGGTAATCACCAGGGGAACCAACCACATCAATTCTTGCCCAAGCTACACTTCCCATCCTTCAATGGTGATCAACCAAAGATATGGTTATCTAAATGCAACAAGTATTTCAAGATCTACAAGCTCCCTAGAGATATTTGGGTGGAAGCTGCCACCATGCATTTGGAGGACAATGCAGCTAAATGGTGGCAAACCTATGAGATGACTCATGACAGAGTGACATGGGGAACCTTCAAGATGAATGTTTTTGGCCCATTTTGGCAAAGTGATGACCACCGTTACGCTATCAATGATCTACTAGATCTCAAGCCAAACACTAAACTTTGTTGAGGAATATACTACCCAGTTCAAGTCTCGCAATATGATGTTACTATGCATGATGCTCACTATGATACCTTATTCTTTGCCACTCAATATGTTAGAGGACTGAAAGAGGAAATCAGAGCAATAGTGGAACCCCAAGTGCCTTCCACAGTTGAAAGAGCCATCACCATTGCTAAGATTCAAGAGAAGGTGTTGGACAGAAGCAAATCAAAATTCAATGCTAAGCCTACTCAGTTCAAACACATGGTTCCAAGGAATGACAAGCCAGACAACAAACCAACATATGGTAATCTGTGGAGAGACAAACAGCTGAGAGATTACAGGAAGGCTAATAATTTATGCTATGGCTGTGGTGAGAAATATGAGCCTGGACATCTTGAAAAATGTCCAAAAAGAGCTAGACCTCAGCTGAATGCTATGGTGGTCAATGATCTTGATAAGGAAATTGATGAAGAGGTACTTAATGCGATGGCCCTGGATGATTTAATCCAAGAACAATTTGGTCAATTATCATTGAATGCCATTGCTGGCACAGATGGTAGTGATTCTATGAAGTTCAAGGCCACTGTGCAAGACAAGACAATGCTCACTCTGTTGGATACTGGCAGCAGTCACACTTTTGTGAGTGCTCAGTTTGTAGCCTTAACCAATCTACCTACAATTGACATTCCTCCAATGAAAGTTAAGCTACCAAATGACACTTGGATGACTACTGATAAGATGGTGAAAAATTTGAAATGGTACATACAGTGGTCATACCTTCCAAGGCGACATGGTCGTGTTACGATCCCCTCCCTTATGATGCTATTCTCGGTTTTGATTGGCTCAAACCCAAAGGTGATATGATGTGTAATTGGGAAGCCGTAACACTATCCTTCCCGAGGGAGGTAAATGGGTTACCATCAAAGGAATCCAACCACCAACCTCTTCCTTACAAAATATTTCGTCAAGAACCGCACAAATCAATGAAGGGCAATGATGTCCGGGCCTTTGCTATTGTCACTCGGGGAAGTCATGCATTCTCGTAAGGTAGTTACCGCCATTCCATCTCATCAGTTAAGGATGTGAATGATTTATTGTTTGCAGTATCTTTGATGTCTTTCAGGACCCCAAATCTTTTGCCACCACAGAGAACTTATGATCATGCCATACCACTTTATCCCGATCTTTGTGCCGTCCAATGCTAGACCATACCATTACTCACCACAACATAAAAGCGTAGATTGAAAAATCGGGTTAAAGATCTTTTGGCGGCAGGCTTGATCACTCATAGCCATAGCCCATTTGCATCACTGTGGCCGTTGGTTAAAAAGAAAGATGGCGATGGAGATTCTCGTATAGATTTGGGGAGACTCAATTCTATCACCATCAAGAATAGATTCCCTATGCCTATAGTAGAGAGAAATCTTAGATGAGTTAGCTGGCTCTAATCTATTTACCAAGTTGGACATGAGGTCGTGGTACCACCAAATCGAATGTTACCACAAGATGAGCACAAGACGACTTTCAAGACCCACCGGGGGGACACTATGAGTTCAAGGTCATGCCCCTTCGGCCTCACCAATGCCCCCCTTTACCTTCCAATGCCTAATGAATCGCCTCCCCGCAACCCTTCTTAAGGCAGTTTGTATTGGTGTTCCTAGATGACATTCTGATCTATAGCAGAACCAGGGATGAGCATTTGCAGCATATTCAGCAAGTTCTGGAGGTGCTTAGACAGAACAAGCTGTACCTCAAATCTTCCAAATGTTCTTTTGCAAAATCCAAAGATTGACTATCCTGGGCCACATCATCTCGGATCGGGAGTTGCCACCGACCCATCAAAGACAAGAGACATGCTCCAGTGGCCTCCACCAACAACAATGACCGAACTTAGAGGTTTCCCTTGGTCTCACAGCTACTACGTAAAGTTTGTTAAGAACTATGGGATCATTGCAAAGCCATTGACCAATGTCCTCGATTGAAGCAATTCCAATGGTCAGCCCAAGCACGGTGAATCCTTTGACAATCTCAAGGTGGCCATGACAACAACCCCGTGTTAAGATTGCCCGACTTTCGGTTGCAATTTCAAGTGGAAACAGATGCCCTGGCTTTGAGGGTATTGGTAAAAGTACTCATGCAACAAGGTCAACCTATTGCTTACATTAGTAAAGCTTTAGGGGAGAAGCACAAACACATGTCTATTTATGAGAAAGAGTTCTTAGCACTCATCATGGTTGTGGAGAAATGGCTCATATATCTGCAGAGGCAAGAATTTCTCATCTTAACAGACCACAAATCATTGTCTTACCTCAATGAACAGCACTTGCAGTCTGACATGCAGAGAAAGGCAATGACACGTCTCATGGGATTACAATTCAAGATTGTCTATCGCAAAGGCAAGGAAAATGTGGCAGCAGATGCACTCTCTAGGATGTCCCACATGTTAACAATACCAGCTTCCTCTACGGTGGAACCACAGTGGCTACAGGAGGTGATGAATTCCTACACCACTGACTTCAATGCTCAGCAATTGCTGGCACAGTTGGCCATATCCAGTCCAAATGAGCATGGCTTCTCCCTAGAACAAGGACTTATCAGGAAAGGATCACTCATATGGATTGGAAACAACTCGGCTTTGCAAACCAAACTTATAGCTGCTTGTCATTCTTACGCAATTGGTGGTCATTCGGGATCTCAAGCAACCTATCATAGACTTCGTAGAAAGATGTTTCTTCCTGGAAAGGAATGAAGGCTCATGTTGATAGCTTTGTGAAAAGCGATTGCCTCATCTCGTCAATGAGTAAGCATCCTCATGAGCACCCTGCAGGATTGCTTCAGCCATTACCCCTTCCTGAGGGTATTTGGCACGAGATAACTATGGACTTCATCACAGGCCTCCCCAAATCACAAGGATATGAAGTGATCATGGTGGTAGTCGACAGATTCACTAAATTTGCTCATTTCATGGCCCTGAAGCACCCCTATACAAAGATCCGGAGTAGCCGAGCTCTTCTTGGACAATATTGTTAAGTTGTATGGCCTTCCAAAGAAGATGGTCGCGACGTGGATCCTATCTTTGTCGACAAAGTCCGGAAACATCTGTTTAAGCTTTTATGTGGTCGAACTGAATTTTTCTACATCTTATCACCCTCAAACCGATGGCCAAACCGAACGGGTTAATCGGTGCTCGGAGATGTATCTCGGATGTGCGCATGACTCCCCACGCACATGGAAAGCATGGTTGCCACCGCCCGGTTATGGTACAATTCATCTTATCATACCGCCATTGGTCGTTCCCCATTCAAAAGCATTGTATGGATATGAACCCAATCTCGGCCTCGCCCCCTACCCCCTGTAATCCCGACACTCCACCTACAGTGCTGGAAATTATTGAGAACAGGAAAACATATCTTGAGCAACTCAAACAACGATTGGAACAAGCCCGTAATCGTAATGAAGATGCAGCGCAGACAAACACAGGACTGACCGCTCCTTTCAAGTTGGTGACCAGGTATTGCTGCGTTTACAACCATACACACAATCCTCGGTTGCCAGCAGGCCATACCCCAAATTGGCATATAAATTCTTTGGTCCTTACCAAGTCCTGGAACGTATTGGTGCTGTGGCCTACAGGCTGAAACTTCCACCTGACAGTGAAATACATCCGGTGTTTCATGTTTCCCAGCTCAAACCATTTCTTCCTTCTTATACACCAGTTTATTCTACATTGCCAATCAAGCTTTCGACCGCAAGCCACGCATGATGCTATACCAGCAGCAATTCTTGATCGACGTCTGGTGCGCAAAGGTAGCTCGGCCATTCCACAGGTCCTGGTGAGTTGGTCTGGATTGCCTGCTACTTCATCTACCTGGGAGGACTACTACGTCTTGAAGACTCGGTTTCCTACGGCGCCTGCTTGGGGGCAAGCAGGAACTTCAGCGGGGGGAGCTGTCATGATACAAGAGTAAGGCGATCCCAGGGAGGAAGACGGATTGTCTACTTTACGTTTCTGTTATTTAGTTCTATCAGTCTATGTCTCGTGGGTCCGGTGGACCGGAGTGTGTGACAGGTGGGTCCTGATGTCCAGGCCACTGTCGTTTATATACTGCCTCATCCCGTTGTAACAGACAAGTTAATTTTCCATTAAGCAAACTCGAACACGCGAGGCCAGAGATTTCTCTGCTCGTCGTTCTCGTCCGAGATCCATCTCTGTTGCGCTCACGCTCCGGCGAACGCCGTGCAGCCAGGGGTCTAACAGACGCCGACGGCAAGTATGTGCCCATGTACCCGGCCGCGGCGCCGGCGGCAGCCCCATGATCCATCGGATCGGATCCACCTATCCTATATATATGTCGAAGCTGCAATGACAGCAGGTAATAATGTTCGAGGGCCAAGGTCGAGTGCTTGGAGTCATGGTCAAATCATATCCCTGGAGATCAATTCGTTTCAGTGCGTGTCTAGTCTGTGTCGTGGCTGATAGAAGCATGGTCTAATCCCGTCCTGGAGGTTAGTTCGTTTCATTTCAGTGTGTCTAGTCTGTGTCGTCGCTGGTACTAGAAGTAAGTAGGCTTTGTGTGCTGTGTAATCATCTTTATTTCTATGAAATGAAATGAAGGTGTGCTAATATATATATAAAATGGTTGACTCCGTGCTGATGAAATGGTTGAGTTTGTTTAAGACTCTGTGCAGCCTGATTGACTGTGAGTGGAAGTTTATATTTTTCAGAATAAAGAAACAGAGTTCGAATACATTTATTTTATAGGCATTAAAATTCATGACTCATCTAAGCAACTCAACAATTCCTCATTTGTAGTTTGGCATTTGCCATGATTTGTCAACTCTCAAATTCAAATGCCAAATCAAAAAAACAGTTCATCTCAATAATTTGACATAATTCATTTGGCAAACTTAGATCTAACTTACATCGGGAACCCCGAAAAGAGAAACAAAATTATGTTTATATCCTTCCACCTCTTAAAAACTTACCTCAGAAACCCTCATGCAGAAACAAAATTATGTTTATGCTCTTCCACCTCTTCTAATAAGTATGATGTGCCGTGAATGCCAAGCGTCGTGGCGCTGCGCATAAATGCTTGTATAAACAAAGATTGATTTGCCAACGCTTACTAAATTGCCAACTCAAATGTCAAACTGTTGGAGGGTGATTTTTGGAGCGTTTTGGCAAAATTGAGAATACCAAACATAAATAGGAACTGTTGGAGATGCTCTAAAGTGTGTTGTAATCATTTCAGAACACACAATTCCTCCCAACCCTTCACCGTAGAGTGTGTTATAGCAATGGGGCAATGCTTGGAGTTTTGAGTGGCTTTTTTTTTTTTTTACAAAACAACATATGTTATATTAAAGCAGCCAAATTATAAAGCAGTCCTGAAAAGAGGACTGTGGGTACACCGTGACCGAGAAAGTAAACAAAGCATCTACCGAGGCAACTAGGAGAACAAATCTGCCCGCTGAGGGGTATACTGCGGGCGTCAAAACACGCATGCCTCGCTAAGCAACGGCTTAGAGTGGGTTGACAGAGGTATCGAGAAAAAAGCATGCCGGCTTCCATAGGATATTGTTGATGTTGTTGCCGGTTAGGGCAACAGCAATATATTTTACCCATACCGGTAGTAAGGTGGGGCCAATGGTCAGTAGGCATTTAGCTACTCCCTCCGTCCCTATTTAGTAGTCGTTTTAGCGCTTATCGGCGCCCGTGTTCAGCGTCGTACATGCATCTAGGCGCACGCAGTTGTCTAGCTTCCCGGCCGTACATGCACCGGGAACCCGGCTAAAGCGTCAACTAAAGAGGGATGGAGGGAGTAAATTTTATTCCCACAGTGTGTAGGTAATAAGGTGGGTCTCATTCTTATTAAATAAAATAAATCTATGTCCTTGTATCCAGCACATGTACAGTCATCTCAGACTTTCATCAGAGCATCGCACGGTCCTGGCAGAGAAATTAATTTTTTACTCCTTCTTCCCCTGGTAGTAGTGTTGTCCCTGGTAGTAACTATTACCGATATCTACTACCACACGCACAATGTATCCTACCACTTGCAACCTGCTACTCCCCTTCTTAACCCCCCATTATGGTCGCCCCTTATTATAGAAGAAACTCGAGCCAAAGACCCAGGTGGTGGCAAATTCATCGAACCAGCGCCAGAGAACTGCTTGGCACCTTTCAGAAAACCACCGAAGGCAAGGTACTGTACAGTCCATGGTGTGGTCATTCCCATGCCGCTTCAACAGTACAGAACCCATACCGCTTCACAGGACAGAGCCACGTTACCTTTAAGCCACGTTTTTCCTCCCACAGGCTAGAGCGGGTGCAGGCTGATCCAGAGAGAGAAACGATCACACGATGCTTTCCTACATGGCGGACGAGGACGTTCGGGTCCATCATTCATGGCTCGCTCGATAGATACGCCAGTGAGAGGGATCTGATCTTGAGAGGGCGCGGGTGTTGGTCCTCCCATGGCCTGGCCGAGAGGCTTATCGGTCCCAATCAATTACTGGGTGGCCGATAGGGTCCAAAAATATTATTTAAAAAAATCGATCCAGATACATAATGACATTGTTGTACAGGGTCCCAATCGAATTAAATAGCCGCAGCTTCTATAATTAATTTTATTAACTAAAGTATATCTGTTGACACCTAAAAAATGTCGTTGGTCTAGGTTTTGAAGATGAGGACCTTTTAAAAAAACTATTTTTCCACCTAAGCTAAGTATATTTTTTTTTCTTTGATGAATGAATTTTGAAACCTGACAAATGATCTCCCTCCACTATCAAGACTGTTTAAATTATCTCTCCACCCTTTTTAGACCCACCAAAAAAAAAAAAAGCGAACAATGTTTTAAACCACCAAAAATAACTCTAAGCGTAAAACCCAAGTAAAAATATTGATGGATGGACTTAACCGCCAGAAAAATACTCAACTTCGGATAAACCACTTAAAAGAAAAATAATTATATCTCAAAAATAATCTGGAAGCTTCTAGAAACTGAATTTAACCGTGATAAATAAATAAAGTTCTAGAGCATACTATGCTACAAGCAATCCAACACAAGATACCCTCGATTTCGAGATTGATAAAGTTTAACTCCTTTGGATATGAGATATGTGTTTATTTTGGGACGGAGAAAGTAGTCTAGTCTGCGGAGGGTAATGTCATAGCCCGTTCAGTGCTGCCAGATCACTCAATCAAAGTTAACACTGGAGTTTTATGGCATTGCTTCCGAGACTAGTACACATCTTGTGAATGAAATAAAACAAGGGTTAATATTCATCTGAACTAATCAACCGCGGGTGTCGGGTTCCAAAATAATGGGCACCCGAACATTCTCCACGAAGAAGGAATGCAGCGGCCCATCTTCATAGTCAGACCGGCCCAAGGCCTCCCGATTGGGCGAATGCCCCCCAACAACGTCCGAACGGCGACCATGGTTGACTCTCGGGAGGTGGACCACCGGCTTGAAGGCATTCACAAACACGTCATCTTTTAGCCTACAAACGGCCCACAACGGCCCCCTAACGAACACCCAATCTACGAGCTTGAGAACCTCAACGAGCATTTGGACCTACTACCTATAAACGGCCCACGACGGCCCATGGTCTCATAAAAGGCCAATGACGAGTGCTGTTGGAGTCATAAAGAGTGTGGAGGGGAAGGACCAAAGGTGACAACATATTGGGCTTAATAACACCCAACCACTACTTAACCACCAAGGAGCAAGTATTCCAACATAAACCATCCCTCTGGGGTAGATCCGACCCCTCTCGGCCTCATCTCCGCCTCGCCCGAGGGGACCCTGGCCAGGGATCCCCTCTGTCACCACAACTCCGCTCGCCCCGGGGGGGTACTCCCATACCATACCCCCGCGCGCAAAAACTCCGCCTCGCCCGAGAGGCAAAAACCATACCCCGGGCGCCGCACGAACTCTGCCTCGCCCAGGGGCAGGGACTCCTCGAGCATCGGAGGCTCCGACCATGCAGTGAGGGACAACCGCATAAAATGCCGCCTGTCTCACCTGTCACGGTGCCAGGGTAATCGATTACCCCGGGCGATTCGACTACCCGTTATCTCCTCGCGAAACCCGTTGATGGGACATAAAGCGACGGGTTGCGTAATGCGCCGCCTGACACGGGAACTACGCTAACACTGTTCACCTCCCGACTGTGTGACTCCTCGCCACATCTCCAACATCCCTCGGGACATCGACACGTGACCACGGTTTAAAGACACGCGTCTCCGGTTCCGACTCGGCTGAACCGTCCGAACCCGGCCTGGACATGCGGACACTTGGGCCCCGAACGGTAGACACCTCAACCTTAGTATGGCTGACACACAATGTAAAACCATGCCTCCCTTCCCACTATAAAAGGGAGAGTAATGGCCCATTATCAAGGGTCGACGGTTTCGGATCCACACACATACACCTTTGTAATCAAGAGGTTGAAGGCCTACTTCTCCTCTTATAACCACTTGTGAACTCTTTGACTAAGCACATTTGGTGCGAGGTAATCTGGCGACACCCTTTTGGGCGTAGGGCCACCCATGACCTGAACTAGGATAAATACCCGTGTTCATCTTACCACAAATCATCGAAGGGTCACGCATAATAAAACATCAATTTCCCTCTCAATGATAGTTTTATTCTAGTAGTGTTTTATAAATATTTAGTTACATGACTCATATAGAGTTGGTATTTGCATAGCGAATTTCATCGATCCGTATGAAACTTTTTCTCTCTTGGTAATAATAACTTGTCATGACATCAAAACTATCTTCTTTTTTTTTTAGAAGAGACATCAAAACTATCTATGTGACAAACCATTAAACATAGATGAAATTCTTGTGAAACTTTCATTAGGGCATGTACAACCCACGGATAGGGTCTGTCTCTACGGGCCTCAAATCTATCGTAGTGACATGTATAAAGACATGTCATACAAACCCACAAACAAGACTTCGATCTCTAAATTATTTAATGCACACACACACTTGATTGGTGGGAAAGACGCTTTGAGTCGACAACTTCTCGCATAAAGGCGTCGTCCTTTGACGAGGAGACGAGGCTGATGTCTCTAAGCATTGGCGGGGGGTTTTGTAAAAAAACAACAACATAGAAACAGGCTTAAAAGACCCGTTGTACATGCCCTTAATTTACCTTTAGAACGCTTTTTTTTTTTTTTTTCTCATGTTCATTTGTTTTTCCTATATAATTTATGTAGAATTCCTATGAACATTTCTGTTTATATGAAAATTTATATTTCTATGAAATGCACGCGTTCCTGAGGTTTACTCCAAAGAGTACTCCTGAATCTCTCTCCTTTGTCACCGGTTCACACTTCACAGGCCTGCCGCCAAGGCGCCTATGGAATGGTCATGCTCCAGCTCCATTCATGGCTGCGCCTCTTTTAAACGTCACGAGTCTCGAGTCACGTCAACTCCCAAGGCACTCCAACAGTCAACAGTTCAACTCCGGCCACGGTGCGGTGCGCCACAGCCACGCCTGGGTCAGGTGCATGGTGCGGGGGAGGCCAGGCGTCAGGGTGCATTGACGACGCTTCGACCGCAATCTGCGCGCGCCGCGTTCGCTGCTCGCCGGCGAAGGTGCGGCGGCATGCAGCAGCCGGCCTTAACTCCTCTGATCCCGGCCACCTACCATTCAAGTCCATCCACGATTCGTTCCAAATTAAAGGTGCGTGCCTATTAAAGCGGACCCCTTCCGAAGATGAAGAATGCAGCCCTAGACCTTGTTTAGATGGCAAATTTTTAGCACCGAATGTCACATTTATGCAATGTAGAAGACGTTTTCGTTTGTTAGTGGTAAATATCATTCTACCATGGACTCGAAAAAAGAATCGTCTCGCAACGTACATCTAAACTGTGTAATTAGTTATTTTTTTTATCTATATATAATACCTAAACATATGTCTTTTGGTGTATTTAATGTGATTTGATGGAGAGAAAGTTGGAAAAAAGTTAGAAATTTCTGCCAACTAAACGTGGCCTGTTCTCAATCTCTCTTCTCCTAGTGGACTGGACGACGACTGCAAGATGCAGCCCGCCGGCAGCGGCAGCGCCCACCTCTCCTCCCTGCCGGAAGCGGGGGTGGTCGACGTCCCTGGCCGCCGGGACTTCTCGTCAACATTGTCGAGCCCCGCGACGATCTCCCCATCCCCGCGACCGCGATCCTCGCCGTCACCCCGGAGCATGAGCGCCGCACCGGTCGCCCGTTGTTCGTCAAGGTGTACGCCCCCGGCCAGCCCCCCTCCACGGAGAGGCCGAGCCTCGGCCAGCGCATCGCCTACGCGTTCATCACCCCGGCCGGGGCGGCGTGCAAGGCGGACCCGGGGCTCTTCATCCGCCGCGCCATCCAGGCCGCGGTCCCGCGCGCGCGCTTCGAGTTCCAAGTGCGCAACGCCATCACGACCTGGGAAAGGCAAACATTCGGCGACGGACGTTGAACTTCTGCTCGCCCGAGGACCGGGAGGCGGTCATGGAGAAGCAGCCCTTCGCGCTGGACGGCGGCGCCGCCTCTCTGCGGCTGGTGCGCTACGGGGAGACCAGCAACGTCCGCCGCGTCCGGCACGACGCCCCTCGCGCACGTCGCGCTGCTCAAGTATCCCAAGGAGCAGCGGGACGAGGAGGTCATACGGAGGAACTGCAGCGGCTTCGGGTACCTGCTGGAGGTCGACCCCGACTGCTACGATTCGCCGGACTTGTCGCCGGTCCGCGTCGTCCTCTGCATGGAGCACCATCGGGAGATCCCGCGCGAGGTGCGGATCAGGTATGCTTCCGATTTCAGGTATTGGAGCGTCGTGCCGGTGCAGATCCTCAGGCTTTGGGACAGGTCCCAATCCACCGACGCCGACGGCAAGTATGTGCCTATGTACCCTGCTGTGGCGGCGCCGGCGCCGGCGGTTGTCCCATAGTCTGCACTCTGCATCCGGTTCCATGATCGATGGCCACTGCTCCTTTGTTCAACTTGTTAGCTTTCATGAAGATCGATCGGATCGGATCATCCATATATCTGTTAGCTATCTAATAGTATATTGTCCAAGCTGCAATGACAGCAGTAATAATGGTCGAGGAGTAAGGTCGATCGAGTGCTTGGCGTCATGGTCTCGTCTTGGTCTAATCCCCCCAAGAGATTAGTTCGCTTCAGTAGTGTGTCTCTCTTGTCGAAGGAAGTGTGTTCAGTAACACTTGTCTCATCGTCTGTGGCTTAGAGATGTTGCAGAAGCTACTAGCATGCTTTGTAATCATCTTTTATTTCTATGAAGTGAAATGAAGGTGTGCTAATATATATAAAAAACCTATCTCTAAGTATTCTCTCCCGAAGCGTCTCGTTTCCCAGCTACAGTTGAGACAGGCGACTTTGAGGCGATTTCCTCTCCGCCGCCCGGATTCGCCGGCTCTTCGCCCGCCGGTGGCCTTCGCTGCCGGTGAGCCTGGAGAGTCGTGGATCCGCGGGTGGTGTACATATTCCCTAGGTTAGGGTGCTTAGGTCCAGGCGGCGCGGCGGATGGTGGAGGCGGCGCCGCCGCTAAGGAATAAGCTTCGCCCCTTCCCCGCCTCGTCGGTGCATTTTTGCGGCGGCGATGGGCTGGCGGCTGCTACCTCACCGGATCAGGGGTTTCTTTTGAAGCCTCGGATTTCGACGGTGAGTTCTTTTGTTCCTCTTTCGGCTTCTTGGGCATCGGCACCGATGGTGTCCTCTCCGGTGAAGTTGTTGGAGGTATGTTTTCGGCTTCGATGTGAAACCGGGTTGGTTTGTGCCTACCACCCTTTTTTGGTGGTTCAGCTGCCCTCCGGGGTTCTTCGTGCCCGGGCGTTTTGGGGCTTCCGGGCGCATCCTTGGGGCGCCGGATTTCTCATGGTCCGCGATGTGATGGCCATTGGTCATCTTTTCAAGCCGGGCGTTCAACGTCAACAAAGCATGTCTTTGATGTGCTGCCCAAAGACGGCGACTAAAAACTTTGTTTCTTCGTCGGGGAGGAGGTCGGCTCAGTGCCGGACTCCGCCGCCCCGGTGGCGAGGAAGACCGGGAGGTGTTTACAAGGACCTGATTGTAATTTTTATTTTGTTCAAGGGTGCCTTTGTAACATGGGCTGTAATCACCAAATATATGAATGAAAGTAGTTTCTCAAAAAAAAAAAAAAAAAAACCTATCTCTTCTCCGATAAAATGCTTTGGTTTAGAATGCAGTTTTTTTTTTTTTTGTTCTTGCATTTTCTTTTCCTAGTTTTTGTTAAACTCCATATTATAGTTCTTATAAGATTCATGTTTCTTTGTTGAAAAAAGATTCATGTTTCTCTAAACTTTTCTATATAATTCGTCTGTAATTTCCTCACAATAAATGAACTAATTTCGATTTAAGGCCCCTGTTTGAAACATGAGACTTTTGGGCTTCGCTGTGATAAAACTCAAAAATTGTGAACCGTTGTGCACGTTGATCTGAATGCCTTTTACCAAATATTTCATTGTAGGAAGTAATAAAATTATATATGTAATTATTTCTAATTAAATTTGGAAGAAATGAAGTGTCCAAATATGTTGTGTCTATTTCTTTTTGGAAAGTATTGTATAGATTTTTTAAGAACGTGATGGAGAGTTGGCAACGTTTTTTTATTACGGTGACAAGAGGTGTGTATGGTACATAATCTGATGGTAACCTTTTTGGAAGATGAATACATGATATAAATTGCTTAATGATTTAAAAAAATAATAAACTCAATGGCTTAGATTTGTTTTAAATATTACCTTCTAACAAGTAAATGTGTATTGTACCATTGCCCAAGAATTTTTCCGTGCTCCATCGTTTCAATCTGTGAAAATAAAACAATTCATTTCACATTCCTTCGCAATTCAAGTAAAAAAAATTGCATACTCCATTGCAACCATACCCTCAATGGATTCCCAATGGAGTGGTCCATGACTCCATATAGTCCATTGACCATCACAACACGAGTCCAAAACTAGTATAATTAGAATCGTGACACGTGAGCGCCCCAACAGTGCAACTCCGATCTTTTTTGCCCTACAACACGCAAGGCAACGCGACTACTGGGTCAGGACAGGTGGTGCGGTACGTGGAGGCACCCGGGTGCATTGACACGACGGTTCGACCGCAGTCTGCGCCGAGTTCATCGATGCGGCGGCCCCGTTGCATGCCGTAGCCGCCGTAACTCCTCCGGAGATGCGACTATCCCAACCAGTAGCATATATAGCATTCGGCGTGTCGGCGAACCGTGCCCCGTGGGTGTGGACGACAGCGACGGCGACGAGATGCAGGCAGCGGCAGCGCCCACCCTCCTCCCCTGCCTGTAGCAGCGGCGGACGCCGTGGACATCCCAGGCCGCCCGGACTTCATCAACGTGTTCCAGTCCAGCAAGCGCCCGATCCCCGCGACCGCGGTCCGCGCCGTCACCCAGGAGCTTTCGCGCCTGGATAACCCCACGACGATGTACCTCCCGGATCCCCACCGGAGATGCAGTACTACGGGCGATGCTTCGCCTACGCCTACATCACGCCCACCGGGGCGGCGTGCAAAGGCGGACCCGGCGCCCTTCATCCGCCGCGCCATCCACGGCGTTGTCCCGCGCGCGCGCTTCGAGCTCTTCGCGCCCGGCTCCCACGGAGCCGACGCGACGGTGCGCTTCTCCTCGCCGGAGGACCGGGAGGCCGCCATGGAGAAGCAGCCGTTCGCGCTGGACGACGGCGCCTCGGTGCGGCTGGTGCGCGAGGGGGAGACCAGCAACGTCCGCCGTGCTCGCCTCGACTGCATCGCTCATGTCGCGCTGCTCCGGTACCCTAAGGAGCTGCGGAACCCGGAGGACATCCGGAGGAGCTGCGCCAATTTCGGGCACCTGATGGAGATCGATCCCGGTTGCTACGACAAGCCGGACCTGTCCCCGGTCCGCGTCGTCGTCAACATGGAGCAACCGAAGGAGATCCCACGCGAGGTGAGGATCAGGTACTACTTCGATCTGAGGTTTTGCAACGTCGTGCCGGTCCAGATCCTCAAGGTTTCGGACAAGTCCCAGTCCACCGACGCCGCCGGCAACTACGTGTCCATGTTCTCCGCTGCGGCGGCTGCCCCATGATCGATGGCCACTTTGAGGGCTGCAGGGGCTTGATGCGTCCATGGGCTTCATGCATACTCGCTCCTTTGTCAGCTTTCAAGGAGCCATCGGATTCTGATCCACCTCTAGTAGCTGCAATGCCAGAAGGTAATAATGGTCCAGGATTAAGGTCGAGTGCTTATTTCTGTAGGCGTCATGTTAATCCTAGTAGGAAATAGTTCGTTTCATCAGTGGATAGTCAGTGTATTCTTTGTCGTCTCTGGTAGAAGCAAAGTGTGTGTTGCTGCTTGTTTAGGCCCGCTTGTCTCAATAGTCTGCGGCGTAGATGTGGCGGAAGCTACTAGCTTGCTTTGTAATCATCTTTATTTCTATGAAATGAAATGAAGGTGGGCTAATATTTAGAAAAACCATGTGTTCGCTGATAAAATTGTTCCATTTTGTTCTATATAAACTGTACTCTTTCTTAATTGTCTATGAGTGCGAATGCCCAGCGGAGAGTTTCAGAATAAAGAATGCAATAAAATGCAAATGAAACAATGACTTCCAATATTATAGTTTTATTCTTTTGTTTCATAGAAGTAAAATCCATGACTCATTTAGTAGCTAGAAATCGAGCCAAGAGAATTTTATCTCCAAAACTCATTTTCTCTTTTCGTAGAAAAATGTTGGCCATATATGTCATGAAAATCGTTTATGTGACAAATGAAACCTCGGTGAAACTCGCATAGAGCCTAATGTAAGAAACTACAGAAACCAAGACAGCAAGAGCTGTGATAGATGATTGGATGATAACTTTTATTTGTGGAAACTATGCATTGAGAGTATGGTTGTTAGCTGTTGGATAGAACTGAATTGGAATTTGGGGAAGGAAGCAGAGCAAGGTTTGGAGGTTATGCTTTAACTTAGTAGAAAATACTACGAGGAGCTGGCTAACCTGGCTGAGAGTTGGTCCTTGAATTTTGTGCGATGGAACTACTCTATTGTGCACGCCAAAATGAGATTTTGAGTTGACGAGTAAAATGTGGTTCTGTTGTGTAACACTAGAGTTTTAGTTGATGAATAACAATAAACAGTTTTACCAAATCTGTATGATAAGTTTTTTTTTTTTTTTTAATTTCGTTGCACCCACGAAAGAGAAGTTTCTTTAGCATAAACATATGATAGCACAAAGAAAACCCATGCAGAGAGTAACAATATGATAATTAAGACTGCAAATATAGCTTTACTGCAGAGAAAATTTCATTACTTTACCTCTTTGGGATGATTTCATTACTTTAGAGCACACAGTTCCAACCGACCCATCACTATAGTCTATAGAGTGTGTGGGAGCCATGGAGCCTATCTTCTTTACACTGCTATTATAATTTCGCCGTTTTAGAAACACACCACCACAACTCATGAAACTATGCCATCACTGTTATAATTGTTTCATACTTTGAAATATGTCGTTATAGAGTGTTGAAATATGTCGTTATAGAGTGTGTTGGAGCAGTGGAGCCTATCTTCTTTACACTGTGCTATTATAGGGCCTGCTTGGTTTGTAGTCAAATTTTGTCATGCCAACAATTTGACAAGCCTAAGCTAGGTAAAAATTTTTGCCACGGATTTGGCAAGCTAAATGTGAGAGGTTTCTGTGTTTTGATAGCCTATCAAATGGTAGCCAAAACCATGGCTATCCAAATCTTTGGTTGGGCAAAATTTGGATGCCAACCAATCAGAGCCTATAATTTCGCCGATTTAGAAACACACCACCACAACTCACAAAACTATGCCATCACTACAATTGTTTCATACTTTGAAATATGCCGTTATAGAGTCTGTTGGAGCAATGGAGCCTATCTTCTTTACACTATGCTATTATAATTTCGCCGTTTTACAAACACACCACCACAACTCACGGAACTATGCCATCACTGTTACAATTGTTTCATACTTTGAAATATGCCGTTATAGAGTGTGTTGGAGCAATGGAGCCTATCTCTTCTCTTTCTTTTTATTGTGCCATTATAATTTCGTTGTTTTTGAAACACCACCACAACTCAAGGAACTATGCCAGCACTACTATAATTGAAATACGCCGTTGTGTAGACCCAAAAGCGTATTGGGGCTATTTTTAGGCTAACCTACTTTCGTATGGACATTTTTGCTCCTGCTAGTCTCCCTCTATCCACTCTATGACATATGGGTCCCCCTTGTCATCCCTCTCCGATCCATGTTCTTCCACGTTATCGCCCACCCCACCGCGAGCCACCTCATCCTTGTTGAGTAGCTATTCCTAGCCGGGCGCCTCCAAGCCTGACCCCGCCTCCACCGTATCTTGCTTGCTCCCGGCGGTGGGTGGCACGCGCCGGCTTGGTTGGCCCGCCAAGACACTTGCACGGACGACGGGCGGTAGCCTAAATGCGGCATAACACTACCACCCCATACACCGCCAAGTACACCCTAAGCCGCGCACGTCCTCCATTCTCGCTACTTGTCCCGCCTTGCGGACATACGGCAATCCATAGCTCACTAAAGTTGGGAAGGAGGGGAAGCACTCGTCGGAACCCTCGCCGACACGGGTGAGGGCGCGGGTGAGGCGGCGGGCATCAAGAGGGAGAGGAACACACCACCGAGGCTCAGGTGAGGGCACGGTTGAAGGGTCGAGATGGGGACTAGAGGGGGGGTGAATAGTCCCTTCTAAAACACTAATCGCAAAGGCTAACCGAATACAATTGCGGAATTAAACTTATCGGTCTAGCCAAGACTTCACCCCTCTAACTAAGACTCTAAATCACCTCACAAAAGATCCTACACAAGAAGAGTGAGGTGACAAGCCTAGCTTGAGCTCCTAATCAAATCTAATGCAAGGTCACACAAACCTAAGCACTAGTACTTCAAGCACCGGGAGAGCTCCTACGCAAATCTAGTAAGCGCAAGCACAAAGCTCCTAAGCTCACTAGATGCACAATGGACAAGGCAACACACGCCTAACCCAAAGGCTCAAATTACCTAGCTACACAAGCTAAGTAAAGTAACTAAACAAGCTACACAAGCTAGATAGTTACAACTACTCTACTCAAGCACAAGCACAATGTATATATGAATGTAAGAACAAGGCTTGAGATGAAGAGATTGCAAACCACCGCGAAGTGTGGACACAAGATGACACCGGTGAATTTTTACCGAGGTCTCGGGAAGCTTGCCAACTTCCCCCTACTCCTCGTTGTGTCGACCAACACTTTAGTAGTTCCACGGTTTGGCGAATCACCCGGTGATGATTCTCAAGCTTAATGGCCAGTGCCAAATCCCACAGCTGGGAGCTCGATCGAGTCCCTCACACGGTGTGAGTCCTCTAGCCAATCCCTCGAGGGTACCGTGTGAACCCACACACAAGTGTGGTAGCTCAATGACACGCTTCACTAGAGTTGCTCTTCACGATCCCCCGCGAGGTGAGCCACGAACCTCTCACAATCTCTTCTTGAGCACCGCACAAGCTTCCTTGCGTGCTTCACGAAGTCTCTTGCCACCAAGCCGTCTAGGAGGTGGCAACCTCCAAGAGAAACAAGCACACCGCTTGCAACACGATCACCTAGTGCCACGAATGCGATCTCTCAACGCCAGCGCACTAGAACTCAATCTCTCACTCAATCGGATGAAGCGATATCAAGCATATGTGAGTGGGAGGGCTCTCAAGCACCACAATACAAGCCACCAAGGCTAGAATGTGCTCGACCACCGACCAAAAGCCGGCCACCCCATCTATTTATAGCCACAAGCCAAAATAGAGCCGTTGGGGTGCTTCAGCGGCGTTGGCCAGGATGCACCGACCGGACTCACCCGGCGGAGTCGGTCCGGCGTCCGGTCGCTCCCTTCCGGCGTCCCGGTCGAGCGGACAAGGCCCCTGGCCCCGGTGACAACCGGAGCATGCTTCCGGTGCATGCGTCCGGTCAGCACCGGATGCTTCGGTCGAGGTTCGGTCGCGGCGTCCGGTCAAAACGGCGAAACAAGCTCTGCGCGAGACGCACCCACCGGGCGTCGGTCGGCGGCGTGCTTCCCGTCGCGTGCGTCGGTCATCGTTTTCTAGCGAAAACTCCACCGAATCACCGGCGCTTTTTCTTCGACATGCTACCCATCAAGTATACCAAACTTGAGCACGAGGAATAGCATGTTTTCACCACCAACTTGCATCCGGCGCAATAGAAAATATGCAACTCATTTTCTCGAGCGCCCGAATCGCCGCAAGCTCGGCGGGAGGATGAGCGGTTCCCAAACCCAACTCAACCCCGCAATCACCGCCGCCTTTGCAAATGTGCCAACACCACCAAGTGTACATCACCATGTGCAAGTGTGTTAGCATTTTCACAAACATTTCAAAGGCGGGTTAGCTCTTAGCACGCCACTCGATCCTAACACATCGCAAAGTTAGATCGCTCAAGTGGCACTAGATGACCAATATGCAAACAAGTTTGCCCCTCTTAATAGTCTGGCCATCTATCCTAAACCCGGTCATAAACTTCTCTAAGCTCCAATGACCGGCGAAATGAAATGCCCTATAGGTTATACCTTTACCTTGCGCATTTCCATTCCGCTTCATCTCCAAGTGTCGATGCAACACATGCACCAACACGATCAATAATGATATGATCCATTTCATATCATCACATGACCTTCTTGATCCATCGATCTTGACCTCACTTGCTCTTCACCGTTGCGTCGGTCCATCGGCGTCAAGTCCCTCGACTTGCCCTTCACACTTGCAACGGTCCGTCAAGCCAAGCCTTGTCTTGATCTTCACCACTCGGTCACATGACTCTATGTCATGTCTCATGTGCAATAAGCTCCTTCATTGCATCATCATGTGTGAACTAATTTCCTGTGTATAATCTCAATCACACATATTAGTTCACCTAATGTTGACAGTCAGTTACCAAAAACCACAAGGGATCTTTCAACGGTGAGGCGGCGGGCATCATGAGGGAGAGGAGCATGCCACCTAGGCTTGGACCGTGGCGGTGGAGTTGTGTGGGAAGGAAAATAGTGCGTGTGTGAGAGCGGTTGGTGGGCGACGCCTAGAGTCAGACCTGGTCGACAGGTCGACCCGAAGATTTTCCAATTATCCATCCATCTCTTAACTATGGGGGTGTTTAGTTGGTGAAATATATTGGGTTCGGATCTTTGCAAAGACTTTTTTTTTGTATTTCGTAATTATTGCTATAACTAACTAGACTTAAAAAGATTGGTCTCACCAGTTTTTAGTAAAATTATACAATTAGTTTTTATTAACCTACATTTAATGTTTTATTTATACATAAAAATTTGATGTGACGGGCCGTAACACCTCTCTGTGTCACGTCTGCTCCCAATGCGATGGGTTGGCCGCTGCCGCCTGCGTGGCGTGGCGGGTTGGACACCAGCCACTGTGAAACGTCAATGCACCAGCTGACACCACACCAGACCGTGGCGTGGCGGGTTGGACAAAAAGATCATCGAGGCTTTGGAGAGCGCGGGAGTTGACGTGAGCTTTAAAGGACTGTGGCCGGTGCAGTGCTGACCGCCTGACGCCTAGGCCTCGTTCCATCGCCTTTGGCCTCTGGAGAGGCTTCGACTTCCCGCGATTAAAAAAAAAAATACTCACTCCATATACACAATATGGAATATAATTATGGGATTTTTTTTTCTACCAGACTGCCTTAAATAATATTGATATTTATGTTTTTAAATATATTTATTATGGAAAATATATATTCTATAACTATTTCAATGAGACCTGCCTTGTATCAAAAATAATAATATTCGTTTATATTTTTAAGTCAAAGTTTAAATTGCTTGACTTGGAAAAATAAGAGTTATTTTTTCACAGAGGGAGTATTTTATTGGCCAACACATCGAATTAAATGTAATTTATAATAGAAAAAATGTTTCTGGCCTCAGCTAACACACACAGCTAATAACAGAATAAAAACACAATGCAGCAACTTCTAGTGCTCGATCGGCTCGTCAGTCAAATCGTCTCTTTTGCTTCCCTCGCACTATAAACCATGACCAAAAGCTTATCCTTTGCTTCCTCACTACAACAATGTCCTAAATGGATGGTAAAAAGAACGACTTATAATTTGGAGCAAAAGGACTAGTTAAAATGTTTAATCCTGTTTGTTCTTTTCAGATCCAATCGACTTTCTTTCTTTTTTGAATCCAAGCATGAGGATGCACTAACCTACTAGCTAAGTGAGTTATGCGAAATGTAATCTAAGAATGCTGACAATCTAAGAATGAGTGTTCAACTGTTTTTTTTAAAATTGCAATTACAATTGCAAAAACATCACTCTTAACTTCCTTACCAGTTGTCTTAGCAACATACATTATCCTTTGTTAAAATCACCCTCTTGAAAATACCAAGTCTTATCTATATCATCTTTTTTGTTAAAATTGCCCCTCTCCACCGATACTAAAGGAAGATCTTTTATCTTTTCAAGTGGAGTTTCAGCTTCCATATGATTATATTCAGAGAAGAGGAAGTAGTTCGTAAGACAATGTTAAATAGACCCTGTTAGTTCATAAGATACTAATAGTACATAGATCGTGCTAATAAAATAGCATCTCTATGTAAATCTCAAGAAAGACGAGTCATCGTATTGTTAAGCTGAATATTAGCACACCATTTCATTTCACAGAAATAAAGATGACTACAAGCTAGCAGGTCTCCCACACGATGAGAGTATGACACAAGCTACACCAGTAGCAGCTCATACACAAGCTGAAACAGACACAGAGAACAGAATTACAGAGCACACTTGCTTCGCCTACAGACCAGGACTGCTACAGACTGAAGCGAACTAATTTCCTGGGATTAGCCCATGACGCCTACGGAACTAAGCACTCGTTACACTCCTACCTGCTGACATTGCAGCTTCAACCTTCAAGGCTTCAACACACATAAAGCTAGCTACGTGGATCCATGGAGACTGACGAGTAAACAAAGGAGCGGGCATGAAGCCCGGCCCTGCAGCCCCAGGTGGCCATCGATCATGGGGCAGGAAGGACGATGCAGGCTATCATGGGGCGGCCGCCGCGGTGGAGTACATGGGCACGTACTTCCCGTCGGCGTCGGTGGACTCGGAAATGTCCCAAATCTTCAGGATCTGCACCGGCACGACGTTGCGAAACCTGTAATCGGAGGTGTACCTGATCCTCACCTCGCGTGGGATCTCCCTCGGGTGCTCCATGTTGACGACGACGCGGACGGGGGACAGGTCCGGCTTGTCGTAGCAGCCGGGGTCGACCTCCATCAGGTGCCCGAAGCCGCCGCAGTTGCTCCGGATGTCCTCGAGGTTCCGCTGCTCCTTGGGGTAGCGGAGCAGCGCGACGTGCGCGAGGCAGTCCAGCTGGGAGCGGAAGCGGTTGCTGGTCTCCCCTCGCGCACCAGCCGCACCGAGGCGCCGTCGTCCAGCGCGAACGGCTGCTTCTCCATGGCGGCCTCCCGGTCGTCGGGCGAGGAGAAGCGCACCGTCGTGTCGGCTCCGTGGGAGCCGGGGCGCGAAAACTCGAAGCGCGCGCGCGGGACCACGGCGTGGATGGCGCGGCGGACGAAGGGCGCCGGGTCCGCCTTGCACGCCGCCTCGGCTGGCGTGATGTACGCGTAGGCGAAGCACCGGCCGTAGTACTGCATCTCCGGGGGCGGAGCGGGGAGGTACACCGTGACGCGCTGTGGCCGGGTGGTGCGGCGCTCCCGCTCCGGGGTGACGGCGAAGACCGCGGTCGCGGGGATGGGGCGGTCGCGGGACTGGAACACGTTGACGAAGTCCGGGCGGCCCGGGACGTCAACCGTCTCCGCTTCCGGCGGGGAGGAGGCGTGGGCGCTGCCGCTGCCTGGCTGCATCTTGCTGTCGTCGTGCACACTCCCAACGGGTTGATGGGAAGTAGGGTTGATGTGGGCGCTGCCGCTGTCTTTGGAGATGTGGACGACGTTGATGGAGAAGTAGGGTTGATGGAGAAGTAGGGTTGCATCCCAATTGGAGTGTGGCGGTTGAGACGAAGGCGCCGCTTAATAAAGGATGCACCGGCACCGACGGGAGCAACGGACCACAGGTGATCTCAATGCAACCTGACGCCTGACCGAGTGGCGACGTGCCGTGGTGGGTTGGACAAAGATGATCATCGGTCGCCGTGGGAGTCGACGTGAGCTGGTTAATTGGCGGAGCTACATTGATGCCTGGTATTCCGGGGGAATACCCAACTTTTGAACAACCATAAATATATATAGGTATACTGAAATGTATAATATATATTGGTAATTTTAGAACACAAAATCAGTCCACAACCAATTTTCTCAACCTGTGGCCCAGCTAGACATAAAAAAACTCAAGGCCCGGTGGCCCGGGGAGCAAAGGCACATGATGGCCCCTTGTTTCCCTGTTCTGTTACCGACGGAAGGGCGCCGACCGCCGCCGCGCGTGACGCTCGTCTGTGTCCTGTTCGCTGTTCCCCCAATCCCTAACCCTAAAAGCAGCTCCACTTTGAGCAGCTCGACATCTAAGAGCGGCGCTTGGCGGCGGCAGCTCGGCGGTGGCGGAAGAAGCGTGCTTTCGGCGGACAAAGAATTTTGGCGAGGAGGAGCGCCCGTGGCGGGCAGCCTAGGCTGCGGCGTCTTGACGTGGTGACTGGTGGCGGCGGTGAGGCTTGATTTCCCCAATCTTCAATTCCTCATTGTTGGATTTGATAATTTCTCTTTTGGATTTAGCCCAATCCCCATTACTGGTTTTTCTTCCTGTAGTTTATTGCATAATGAAGAAGAAGAGAAATTGAATTGAAGAGTTTGTGGGAAAGAGCATCAAAGACAAGAAAAGTTGAATTAGGTTCCACATCAATTCCATAACCACTTGCAGTAACATCTGTTGTGCTGGAAACAATTGAGAGTCAAGTTCATATTGAAAGCATTTCATATGTTTTTTTTGAGTAAAAAGCATTCCATATGTTGACCATGAGATAGCAAGTAGAGAACCTGAGATAGCTAGCAATGACCCTTAACACAGCAACCACAGAAGTGGGGGAGGAGGACCCTATCTTAGATGTGAACAAAATATATTTGAAACCTGCTGCTATGCATTGGAACTTTTTTGGTTGTGGGAATACCCAACTTTCAAAACCTGGCTCCGCCACCCTTTAATCTTACTACTAAAAAGACTCAAATGTTATCTACACCCGCCTAATCCGTCCGCCACCCCTAATCCCGTCCGCCCGGCGCTAACCGCTTCTCCTTCGCTCGCTCGGTCCCGCCCGGAACTTCCTCCCACGACCACGATCCCGCTCTCCCACAACCAACCGCACGCTCATCTCGTCGGAGGTCGTCCCCAACCTCCCGACCAAATCAGTCGAGGCCGCCCTTGTCCAGCCGCCATCGGACCACCATGCTCCTCCTTGCCCTTCCCGGCTGCCTCCCCAATCTCCCCTGCTGACACCGGCGGCCTATCCCTGCCTCGTCACGCTCACGCTGCCGCCCGTGGCCGCGGCAGGGAAGTGGTGGCGCGGGGCGGACATTTGGTTGCTGCGGCTTTCACATCTCCGACGTGGCGACGACGAGGAAGGCACGGCTGGTGGCCATCTAGCCGCGGAGCTGGCGCAGCCAGCGCAACTGCGCCGTCGACCTCGCCGTGTGCGCTGGTGCCCGCCGCCGCCTCCCTTTCCCTACATGTCTCGCCACTGCCTCAGGATCCTGTCGGCGTAGAGGGAAATTGGTCTGTGCGGTGCAGATCCACTTCATTCTGTTCTTAAACGGCGGGGAAGATGCGGCTGGCCAAGTACTTCGTCCTGCTCGAGGACTCGGAGAAGCACAAGGTTGGATACGAGGTGAGGGGCATACGAATCAGTGAGGTGAGGGTCATACGAATCAGTGGGTGCTGGTTTGGCCCTGTTCTTGATTTTGTGTTCTATTTTTTACTTTTCTTGATTTGGTTTCTTGCCGGTTCGTAGGTTCATCGGCTCGTCGTCAATATCGGGCCCCCAAGTTCATCAACTTCGTCGTGTTAATCAGGTGATTGAGTTTGTTAATTGCTTATTCTCAATGAAAGTCTAGCCTGACCAATGTCTTGAAACTTGAGTGAACAACTATTCTGTCCTACAAGTGTAGTTTCTTGGCTACAAGATAATATCACAAACCAAAATTAGAACCGACACTTGTGTGATTCCGGGAAGTACCATAGTAAAATGAAGGATTCAAATAATAGCCAGCTAAGTGCAATACCTCCACCATTTCACCTCAATCTGTTTGACATTTCTGTTTCAGGGTTTCTCTACTTCAGCTCTGATCTCATTTGTGTTAGCGAGCTGACGCAGCTCATGTGTTACTCATAAATTGGTCAGTACGTCTACCATCAAATGTCTGTCATGAATTAAATTATTTTATGGCCTGCTGCAGGTAATTAAATCTATATAGCTCGCCACTGCATTGAGATAATCTACCATCATAAGGTATGCTCTTGTCAGTTTACTTTGAACCGTTTGGCATGATGTAGTACACACCCATTTCGAACAGATATGTAGCTTGTACCTACTTATTTAAGCATATATGACCTAGGTTTTTTTCACACGATAACATTCCCATGGAGCACGTGCCCAATGTCATTACATTCTCTGAATGATGCATTTGCTGAACAAAAGTTCCAGAGGGATGTGTTTTAATGTTAATTATTTGTGATGACAGATTCTACATATATTTTACTTGTTTGGTTGTATCATGAGATATTTTACCCATGTTTGGATCCATGGCGGAGAGAGATTAGAGCAGCGGCATTGACTCGAACTGAGGTGGCTTTCTCGTAACAAATGTACTATCTTCATCACTCTACATGATTTTGGTGCGTGCTGAACTGTTAGAACTGTGATGGAATCTATAATCTGTTTATTTGTCCTTCCGAAACGTTTCTTTAATTCTGTGTTGGTTTAGCCATAATAATCATTATGGAACTTGTTGATTTACGAACAACTGTGTTGATATCAACAATCTATATAGGGAATAGGGAGTTTTCATTCGTTTAACCATAATGCATTATTTTGTATTGGAAATTCATGATCTCACAATCTGAATAGATGATGCATGATAATATTTTACCTATATGCAGTCATTATTTTCCAATGAAACACGAGCTGCAGGAATATGTTGCCAGAGAATGGAATCAGTCCGTTCCTCCGCGACTACAGGCACTAAGCAATGGTAATCACGTGATATTATGAGCTATTTTGCTGCAATCCGGCCCACCTTAGCACTATTGCTTTATTAGGGGCACTTTTTGATATAGAGCTCCTTGTCTCTCATGGGAAGACCTTCTGGAAGCTTTCAATCTCAGGATAGTTGCCAATAAGGAGTGTTTCAAGTAACGAGACGTCATATAGGTCCTGGAGAACATTGGAGGTCTTAAAAAAAAGGAACATTGGAGGTCATCACATCTTGTGTTATCTCGAGGATAGAGGTGTGCTAGGTAAGCCCACTGCTGGAAAGTTACTGAGGTCAATGCAGTGAGCAATTTCTAAATGCCTGAGATATAAAAAGGCTATAGCCCGTTTAGATGCAGGCAGGCATGCTCAAAACTGAGCATGAATTAAAATAGATTTCTTCTTCACTTGAAGTGGGGCATAGGCTCTTAATCTGAACCACGGCATCGAATTAGAGAAGGGTTTCCGTCAGAGTGATGTTTTAGTTTCGCATTCGAAGTGAGAGTTAACTACTATCTTTCTTGAGGTTATGTAATATTGATTGGAACATCATGATTGCAGTATCTATTTTAGGTAACATAATAACACATACTTATACATATGTTATTGTGATATTATGTGTTTTGCAACGCACGGGCATTTACCTAGTGCAACCCGACGCCTGACCGAGGGGCGACGTGCCTTGGTGAATTGGACAAAAGATCATAGAGCGTTGGGCGCCGTGGGAAACGACATTTGCTGGTTAATGATCATCCTGCAGGATGCTAAAAAAAAAAATGATCATCCTGCAGCTTAATCCATAGCCCTGTAGGTGGATGATCATCCTGTAGTCAGAAGTTACGGCTGTGGAGCGTTAAAAAGACGCTTTTACAGTTCTATAAGGATAAAAACAAATAAATAAAATCAAAGCACAGTTAAAATAAATTAATTTGACAGCGTTCTTGGCCCAGCTTGTACGGAGTACACCCTAAAAACACACTACAACATTCTCACCACAGTTGCTGTGATATGGATTTTTGGGCATGTTTGGTTCATAGCCACACATTCGTAGGGAGTGTGGCGGCGCCTAAACTTTGGCGGTCGAAATCACAGCCGCGATCGTGATGTATTTTATAACAAGGAATGTTGTGGCGGTCATGTCCCGATGCCAAACCAAAAGAGCTACCAATTGCTTGTGGCGAGCGAACCTGAGGCATGCAAGTTGTGGCGGGGAAGCAAACACCCCCTTGTCCACAACAGTTTGTGATGCCGCCACACGGTCAGCATTATTAAAAAAAAAGCCCTTCACTCCTATCCTCATCACTGTTCGTGACATAGATTTTTGTCTTAAAATATTGCAATTTCATATTTCGTAAACAAAAACTTAAACTCTATGAAAAATATATATATAAAAATAGTATGCATAGTTTTTTTTTAATAACAGAGTTGAAGACATAAATGTTAATAAAATCCACTGCAAATTTGGTTAAATTTAAAATAGTTTAACTTACACAAATCGTATAGTTATACCCTTTGTAGATGAAGGCCATGCAATTCTTTTTTACATAAGTGGTTCCTTGAATTTCGCATTCTCTTTGTATGTTACCCGGGATTCTAGTGAGACCCAAATGGCCGTTTTGCAACCTTAAGCACCGGTACGACACAACAACACAAATTTAAGGACCGTGGGTGCACTTTACTCATTTAGAATCACCATATTTTTGGGTTTTGAGTTGTGCATTTTTGTCTTCAAAATGGGTGAAAATAAAGAACTGCTCACGACCGTTTTAAAGAAGATAGATAAAAATATGTCTTACTATTTACTTGTGTCAACCATATAGCTTTACAGTTTTTTCCCGGCACATAGCTCATAGCACAGCTCACAACATTTTTAAAACAGTTCAAAGCCCAACTAAACATACACTAAATTGGCCCTTAAGCACCTGAAATCATCCCCGCAGTTAATTAACATGTATAACTCGGGGATGCTAAAAAAAAAAAACATGTATATAACTCGGTTGCAATTGCAAACTGTTAGATATGTACAAGTGTTTGACCCTCAAAACTGCACCACACCAACATTCACGTTGTCGGAGACAATTTCTATTTCTCTACGATGAAAAAAAAAAAAACTATTCCACTGTTATCTGAAGCACGGTGGTGAGCCTCGGTTTCCTATACCTCCTCAGCAGCAGCGACGAACACACCACGCTGACGGACGAGAATGCCATGCATGCGCCAGCCAGCCAAGGCGGCATCTGGAGCCCGGTGAAGGGAAACAGCACGCCAGCAGCCACAGGGATGGCGATCACGTTGTGCGCCACGGCAAAGAAGTAGTTCCACGGATCCGACTGAATGTCTTCCTTGAGAGGTCAATAGCTGTGATCACATCCTCCAGGTTGTTTCCGACGAGCACATAGTCAGCCGCCTCAATAGCAATGTCGGTCCCTGCACCGATGGCCATGCCGACATCAGCGGCAGCTAGGGCAGGCGAGTCGTTGATGCCATCTCCGACCATTGCGACAACACTGCCATCCTTTTTGCAGAGAGCGGATTACATCAGCTTTTCCGGCTGGCATAACCTCAGCTCTCACGTCGTCAATGCCAACCTGCAGAAACCCAATAATTTCAGGATTTCACATTTCATACCAGCAGAAAATGTTCGGTATAAGTTGCTTAAACTACATCTTGGCAACTAAAACTGACCTCCTTTGCAACTGCTCGTGCAGTCCTCCAGTTGTCCCGGTGACCATAACTGGATGAACACCCATCTTTCTTAGACCTTCTATAACCACAGCAGCCTCTCTTTTCAAAGGATCGGTTATCCCCATCAAGCCAATGAAGTCATCACCGTATGCTACGAGAATACCAGTTTTTGCATTCAGCTCCATGTCTACCAAGAAACATTCAGCTTCTTCAGGAATGTTTACCCCGTTTTTCAGTTATCAATGCACGATTCCCTACCTGCATAAGTATTTAAGCATCAACATGTCATATTTACTCGGACATGTAAGTATATAACGCATTATAAATCAAGTCCACCTTCCGATTATTTGAAGGGGCAGAGTAAAAGCAAAGCTATATTCTCCAACTCACCAATATTTTCTTCCCATTGATCCAACATTGAATCCCTTTGCCAGGCAAGGCAGAAAAGTCTGCAACTTCCAGAAGCCACTGAGAAAGTATCTCTTCTTTTCTCCTATTAATGTTGTCTTTCGCTGAGGGAAGTTTGCCGAAGAAATGAAAATGAAATGCATAATCTAAGATAGCTTTTGCAAGAGGATGCTCACTGCTTGCCTAAATTACAAAAACCATATAAGTTTAGCAGTTACAGCTTGGCACTTTGCTGGAAGAATCATAGGAAAGTAATGCAAGAGTACAGTCCCCCCAGCCTTTTTTTTTTTTTTTTTTTTTGTTCACCTCACCTCTGCAGATGCAACCAATGTGAGAAAGTCCCCAGGTCCATTCCTGAAAAAATCTTTGCTGTTGTTACAGTAGCCTTTCCTTGGGTCAGTGTTCGGTCTTGTCGAAAAATAATATATTTCACATTCTGAGCTCTCTCCAGGGCATCTCCACCCTTTACAAGTACCCCGTGACTAGCCCCAACTCCAGTTGCTACCATAACAGCAGTTGGTGTTGCCAGACCAAGAGCATATGGACAAGCAATCACCACAACAGAGATGGAGAACATGAGGGAGAAAACAAAGCAATTGCTGCTTTCAGCAGACCATGAGTTTGGATATGCCCCCAACCATCCACATAGAAACCTAGAAAGTCAATAATGCATGAGTCAAAAACTGAATAAAAATATATATTTATACCCACAGTATTGACCCCAGAGATGTTGAAACTTACCATGCAACAAATGTCAAGAAGGACAGGGTGATAACAATAGGAACGAAAATGCTAGCTACCTGAAATGAGGTAATGTCAGCACAAAAAGGGCATGCAATTATAGGTGTTCACAATAGATCAAAAGGCCACTACATATCAAGGATTTATGTTATGTGTACTCTGGTATATCCAAGATTTTTTAAAAAAAAAATGAATGTAATAAAGGTTCTCTATAAGAATTTAGAAAAGAAGAAAAAAATCAAACGGGTCATTACCAGGTAAGCATCAAGCAAATGTAAAATTTGCCATAAATGATTTTATTTTCTCTACAAGACACTTCAAATAGATAAGGCGGAGCCAGTGTTTTAACAATAAAGCAACACAGCAGATTAAAGTTGCCTAAAACAATGCTTTGCAGATTTAATATGGAGTTAAGAGACTATTTTTATAAGCTAACTAAGGAATTGATAAGTGTACTTACATAATCAGCAAACTTCTGAATAGGGGCCTTAGACATCTGGGCAGTTTCAACAAGAGAAATTATCTGGCTCAAAACTGTCCCAGATCCTACTTTGGTCGCTTGTATATGAAGAATACCATGCAAGTTCATTGTGCCTCCAATTACTAGACTGGATATTTCCTTGGAGATTGGTACAGATTCACCAGTTACCATACTCTCATTGACATGACTTGTACCCCAAATGACGATACCATCTGCAGGAACCTTTGAACCAGGAAGCACTTTTTAAGGCATCACCAGGTTGTACTAACGACGCATCAATCTCCTTCTCTCCTGAATATTTTCCCTCTGTATTTGAGGTAAATTCTGAGTTTATGTAACGATTAACAGAAAAAAGGAAACAGAAAATGCCCAACAGACTATTTGCAGAAGGTCATTCTAAGCAACAAGTTAAGATGGAATGCACCACCAATAACAAAATTAAGGTTTACCATATGAAGACTACCTTCTATAAGCTTTCTACAACTGCTAATCAATATTACTACAAGTGGTTGCACAGTTCGTATCAGATACCTTTGTCCTTCAGAAGTAGAAGAGCTGTAGCAGGAGCTAGCTCTACAAGCTTCTTGATAGCATCTGATGTCTTTCCTTTCGCAAGCACTTCAAGATACTTCCCAAATAGAACAAATGTAATTATCATTGCGCTTGTCTCAAAATATATTGGAGGATGAAATCCAGTGAATGCCCCATAAAGAAGTGCACAAACAGAGTAGACATATGAAGCGGTAGTGCCAATAACAACTAAGACATCCATATTTGTAGAGCCATGTCTTAGGGCCCTATAAGCTGCAATATAGAATCGTTTGCCAACAACAAACTGTACCATGGTCACCAGAATCCACTTCAACAGATCTCCTATACGAAATGGCCCAAAGTGCATGATTAGGAATGAACTAATCAGAGGTATGCGAGGGCATACCATGCGGATGAAAAATACAGGAATCTGGTGCAAGGAAACCAGTGGAGAGTCAGTATGCAAGTAGCATCAAAATAAACATATCATGAAACCACATAACTAAATCTTTAGAATAGAAGGCTTAAACTAAACTTACACTTAGGAATAAACTAAGGCTTAAGAAGATGAAGCGTCTTAGAGGATTCCTGTGCATCATTTGAAGCAGCCCGTATATATGGATTCTGTACATGAGCTTTCAGTCTATTGTTGCTTTCCATCTCGATGGTATCTACAATCTGTCTCAAACCAACTACTTCAGGGTCAAATAGAATGTCAACTTCGACGTTGCAAAATCTACACCAAACTGTCGCAGCCCTTCGATTTTCTTCAGGATATCATGCAATACATCTACATCTCCCTCAAAATGCAACCCTGTGACAGTTAATAAGGCTTTGTCTTGCTCACTACTTTGCAACAGTGCAGCATCAAATCCAGCATCCTCGATGGCCTCAACAATTTCATCTTTGCTAATGGCAGAAGGATCATATTCAACTTCACCCAATGAGGTCGCTAGTGCAACAACTGCTCTGTTTACACCAGGCAATTTTTTTAAGATACCCTCAACTGAGTTCACACACATGCAGCACAAGTCATGCCCCTAACCTAAATTGACCTGACAAAGTCTTTTGCGATCTTGGCTGAGAAACAGTAGAATCAGGAAGAATTTCTGCTTCGAACCCAGCATCTTCTATCGCTTCTACAATGTCATCATCCTGCATATAACAAGCTTTAAACATTAAAAAGGACTAATAAATCTTGAATAGAAAATTTCCTGTTGGGGCCATTGCAGAGACTTAAAGTAAAAAGGAAGTTAGTTGCTAGTAAATGGTTGCACACTGGCAGCGTGCCAAATAGTAGTGCTATTTAAAATGACAAACATCTATTTGAGCTGGAGATTGTCTGCTGCCTGTTGTAATATTAGTTAATCACGCTAAACTCTCTTATAGAATTGCTGATCGAAATTGTGAAATTCTCTCAACATTCCTGTTAAGTGCGGCTGTGATCCACATGGTCGACGATCCCACAGATATTGCTTCAGGAAACAGGAAACATTTCCCCAACAAACATCCATTAATAATAAAGGGCTTGTTCACTTGAGCTGCCTGAAGCAGTTCAAACTACAGTAATTTGCAGTTCAAAATTGTAGCCGCAGCCGCAGCCAAAGCTGTAGCGAACAGGGCAAAAAATCGCCAGCTATCTGCAGGTCCGACGAATTCACAAATAGTTACCGAGTTGCGTACTTCTGAAGCTCCTCTAAATGAAGCGAAGCGAAGCAGACATGTACATCTCCTATCGTAACCACCCTAACCAACAGGCCGCAGCTCAATTTCCCGCCTCGAAGCTCCTCAATTCTCCAGCGCAACGCAACACAGCGCTAGAACTCCACAGAATTTGTAGCACACAGCGCGAAGGGAAAAAAAACAATCCATCGAGAGGGCGCTCGGGGTGGACGGAGGAAGGAGAGGGGACGGATCACGGGACCAGCCGACGGACCTTGGCGAGCGCGGGGTCGAAGACGACGTGGGCGCGGTTCTGGAGCAGCGACACGGCGGCGCGGCGCACGCCGCGGCGGGCGGAGAGCGCGGCCTCGACGGCGCCCGTGCACGCGGAGCACGTCATGCCGGTGACGCGCACCTGCACCCGCCGCATGCCGGCCTCCGCCTGATCCTCCCCGTCCGGTCCCAGCCTCACCCCGGCCTCCTCGTCGTAGGAGCCCAGCAGCGCGACCTCCTCCATCTCGTCGTCGGCGCCGCCGGCGAGCGCCGTGAGCTGGAGGTGGGCCATGGCCGTCAGCGACCGGGAGGCGGGCGAAAATGTTCGGGAGGGGAGCGGAAATTGTGGGGACGGGGAGGTGGGACGCGCAATGATGAGAGGAGATGATGAGAGGAGACGACTTGCCTAGGGGGTTAATTCAATATTAGCGTGAATTCCAAGGGGGTTTCTGCAAATGCTGCGGAATTGACTTGATCCTGAAGATATGGTAGGCAGGCGTTGTCGTGGACGGGGAATTCGGCCGTTTACACTTGACTCTGTCCTAGAAGGAAAAGAAAGAATTTAATCCTAATCTAAATCCGTTTGTATATGGACTCTTACCGAAACTCTTAGACCTTGCGCAGAACTATATATATGTGGGAGCTCTATGTTGTAATTACCAATATTCGGATGAATAAAGAATAGTCTCCCTATCTTATGTCTATTTGTTCTACTTCTTTCATCTACTACGTGATCATGAGAGACGGAGAGGGAAGGTCCTAACCGCCGACGACATGTTTCACAACACGTAGTCTACGTGTTTCTACCGGACGTGAACACGGATTCGGGGTGGTGTTTTCGTATGCAACCCCTTGAGAGTATCATCGATCTGCAATCTATATAACGCAACCCGCAGTTGCTCCTCCGCCGTCTGTAGCATGCCATCGTCAATAGAATCGAATTGAAGGCCTACAGTCATGTGCATATATTGTCACTTCTGTCAATGATCATATCCGTGTAGCACCGTGGCTAATAACCAGTGAGCTCGCAGCTAGCTGCATGTACCACTGGTACCCGATTTTCTAGAAGAAGATTATTTTGAAAGTTTTTTTTATATACATTTATACTGTTTAATTTATGTTCATGCATATATGCACCACATGTGGATATTTGTTTTATATATACTATTTTGAATGCAAATATTAATATATCACACGTCATGAATCATATACCATGTACTTGCAAAACAAAATCTTGTATGATTATACTAGAAGCATGGTATAAGGTATATGGGCTCTCTAAATCCTGCAGACCTTAGACTTGTCACCATAGAGAGACTCATATTTATTTTTCCTAGCATATGAATTTTTGAGATGAATGAATACTTGGTATAAATTCTGAAAATTTACATATACCATAATCCCGAAAAATGCTAGGATGCTTCTAAGAATATTTTGAGTAACCATCCACTATTTTTTTTTTTTTTTTGCACCTTGCTACTCGTTTACATGTAGTAGACTTATATGCACATGGTCTATGTTATGTTAATATGCATGCCTTAAAAGAAGAAGCAATATCCTAAAATTACTCCGAAAGTAAAAGTATTTGTTACGGTCATTATTAAATCCATGTAGGATATTTTGCTACCATTGAAGTGTAGTAAACTCAATATATATATTTCGAATTACTCTCTAGAATGAGTATGTATATGGCCGATATTAGTAACAAATGCATTGTGGGACTCATTGCATGAGTAAAATCCTAAATTATGATTATAGAATATCATATTACAATGAAAGTCGAATTTTGAAGCTTGTATGCTTAACGCTCTATAAACAATAGCTCGAAGCTTTGTAAATGTCTAGAAAACAAGATGGTAAATAAGATTTTATCAAACTATATTTTTGAAGAAGTGTCTCTTGTGTATAAGAATATCAAAGAGCAATGTAATACTTTAAGTATTTGAATTTACCATCGAAATTACTCATGAAAATTGAGTTAGAATTTTTAGACAGCTTTACAAACCAGGATATTAAGTTGCAATAATTTTGAATATGTGGCTTGCATATGTTACACCGCTTTGAAGGCGTGTGACTACATATCATAACTATTGAATATAAAGCATGAAGCTACCGCTTGTCAAGTATAGAAGTTAAGACATGTGAGAATGTATATTATTTGGAACATATAAAGTTTCTCTTGAAGAAGAACTTAAATCATGTGCTTATTATCTTTGAAGTTTATATCCCGAAGTATTGATAGTAGTGGTTGTGGTGCATTAAGTTTTAATTCCCGTTGAATTAAGTGGCTAATGGTTAATTTGTTAGCTTGAAGTCTAATATGAAATATTTAATATTCTTAGTTGCAATTCTTGTTATTACTTGAAGTAAAATGTGCTTAACATCTCATGGAATAAATTAGTTTTATATGTTTCACATATAAACAATCGCCAATTGCCTATCAAAATAATTTTTGCATTAATTTATCCAAGAAGAAGCCTCAATTAACCATAAAGGTTATAGTTCTTTATGCATCACTACCATATAGGTAGATGGAAAACTAAATTTTCTAAAAAGCACATGAACAATTGGACTAAACCGGCATATTAATTGATCTTGGAAGGATCGATTTAGCCAAATCCTAAGTATTTAATATTTTAGTCCATTAACTAAAAGTTGTATCCTACCCTAAGTCTATTGTTGTACACTCGAATGTTACATTGATATGTGAATTTCATGCCATAATCAATGAATACTAGAAGTATGATTGGATTCTATGAAGCACTAAAAGTGACTATTCATAGATAATGCACGAAGCAAATCGCTACTTGAAGTAATTATGGCATGAAAAGGGAGAAAAATTTTTGGGTAAAGGCATAAGAAGATGTGGATAATATATAGGCATAGCTGTCCTAAGTCGATCTTTAAGTGCATGTATCGAGACTTGAAGTTTCGCCCCGTCCCTTCCGCCGAGTTAACTTTCTCTCGCACTAATTACATGTAAGCTCGTAGCTCAAGCATTTTGTTGTTATCTATTATGTTAGATCGAATACTAACATTCCACATTACACATGTGTCGGGGGACCAAAATATTGGGCCTCGAGACATTCTCAAACTATGAGAATTTGCCGGCCCGCCAAGGCCCAAGAAAACCCAAACTTGCTATCATCCCGCATGGAGAGACGGCCCCGACTTAACGATGGACCAGGCCTTGAGCCCACGACGCTTACATGACGACGAGCAACCCGCGAACGAACCCCCACGAGCGGCCCAAATGGAGTCACCACGACGCATGCAGGCTCATTACGCCACGAAGGACAAGGTCAAAGACCTCTACCGAAGCAAAACCACGACGTTCCACGTCGACCGCGATCAAACCATGGCTCGGGCTCGACCACACGTCTCGATTCGCCCGAGGCTGGCCTAGCTCACCAAACCTGGGAAATCTCCGATTCGTCCGGGGGGGGCCTAGCTCACCACCCGGGCAAAAAACCCGCCTCGCCCGAGGGAGACAGCTCTCCATCCTCGGGTGAAGCAGCCCAACTAGCCCAGTCTTAGGGTCGCCGACCCGGGGCGTGGAGGTTCCGGCCCGGAGGAAGGAAAACCCGCCGCATTCATGCGCGACGGCAGCGAGGCGCCGCGGTGCCATCGACACCCGGTCAAATCGACAACCAATCACCTCCCCAATCCCGATGGGACACAATGTTGAGAACCGGTGACGTGTTACGCCACCCAAAGACGGGAACCAAAGTGACACTGTTCACTTCCCTGCACCGCCAAAACGCCACGTGGGGCCAGACCCTCGGGCACCGACACGCATGACAAGAACCAGGACCGCCCTCGCCATGCGGATCGTGAGGGGACGCCTCCACAGACCTCGGGGCCCGCCAGTGGAACGCACGCCCGCCATCGATGGATGACGCGTGTCTTCGCCGCAACGCCCAAGCGGCCGCGCCCTCGGCAACGCACTTGCAACCGGTGCAGCCTGGGGAATTAGCCACCTAGGCAACCACCAATGTAAAAGATTACCTCTCTCCTTCTCCTATAAAGGGGGGAGTAATGTCTCATTAGAAGGGGGATCGACTCGATTCGGTTGGACCCCATTCCAACTCCCAGACACGTAGAAAAACCGCCCACCACTACCACCGTAGAACCACGATCTTGGGGCTTGACCGCTTCTCTCCCACACGACCGCCTCAGAACCCCCTACCGCAGCTCACCTTGAGCGAGATAACGTATGAAGGGCGACACACCTCGCGGACGAGGGCCCCGTTGGCTCGAACCAGATAAACCGCCGTGTCCCGTGTCCATCTTGTGCTACGCCATGGTGGTGGAGGCACGCAGCCTATAAATTTTTATTGCAAGACCGGCACCCGCCGCTCGAATCGCCGACGCTTGGCGCGCTGTAGGGGCACGCCAGTGCAATCCGTGATCCACTCCACTCATGGCATGCAATCACCGCTCTCGCTTCCACCGCCGGCAGTGCCCCCGCCGCTGAACTCCACCGCCCTTCGAACGCCGGGCATTCGGGGGCCCCCGACTACGAGATGATCCTTTCCGCCGGACCGGGTCGGAGGGAGAGCAGCATCGCCAACACGGGCGTGCTCACCATCACGATCACCATCACGGTCGCCGTCGAGGCGGCAAGGCGAAACTATCGCCGCCGTTAGGCCTCCGTGCAACGGATTCGAGAATGGCCGATCCCCGGCGGCGACTCGCGAGAGGGCTCCTGTGAACCCTAGGCCTCGGAAGATCCGCGACCGGCGTCCACTGTGGGAGGATGCCCGAAACCCTAATCGTCGGAAAAACGCCCTCCGCTCCCGCGTCATACCGAGGGAGTCCCGTGAATCCACGCAGGCCGCCAAACACCGCCGAAGCCTTCGCTCGAAGGGCACGGGCGGGCCTCCCGCTGCTCCACGGACTACCCCATGGATATGCAAGGAGCGATCCTTCGGGAGGATCTGGGACGCCACCCCATGCCGCCCTCCTCCGTTCGATTGGGGCCTGAACCCGAGCCGAGGGACTCGCTCACCGCCTGTGAGGAATGAACTTCATCCACGCGTTCGGGCGCTCTTGCAACCGCGATGAAGACGAATACTATGACCCCACGAGGGAATGCTTCAACGCCGGTTCCGCCGCAAGTTGGCCGCTTCACCGGTTCGAAACCAAATGGCGACGACGGACGCGCCGCCACGACGAAAGCCGGGCACCAGCGCTTCCGCCCGCCAGCCGGTGAGAGCCGCCCCACCACGGCCAGAGCGCACAACCGCAAGACTTGCGCAACCGGCTGACTAATCCGCCGCTTCGACGATCGAGCGAACATTCAACGGGAACAGCCTGGGGCCGCGGTCGGCCCCGAGCACCAGCCCCTCGGAGGCGGCAATCGCAACGCCAATGGAGCGCCACATCTTCCAGCCCACTCAACCGAGCAAGCCTCATGTGGCGGGCGGCACGGCGTTAGTACGCCGATGCCCGAGCCTACCACCGAGGGAAGACGCGCCCGGGAAGGCCCGACATCTCCTGATAGGGCAGCCGCACAACAGCGGAGAGCCGGCCTCCAGAGATCGGGCCGTGACACGCGATGAGGAGAGTCCGCCGATAAGGCCGCACCGCCCGCAAGCAAAGCCGTACCTCGGCCACCACTCGCGCCCGAACGACAACCGCAGCAGCAATCGCCTGTGCGGGATCGTATCGAAGACCCCGCCAAGACCGTCACCAAGGTGCACCCGACCTAGGGGACGAGATCGAGCGGCAACGAGCACGCGGCGAGGCAGCCCCACCTCGTGGACGCCCGGGGGGGCGAGACGCCCATGCACGTCGGGAAGACCCAGGGTACTCCCCGAACCTCCCTCGCCCACGCCTTCACAAGGGACACAGGAGAGCACCACTCCCCGCGTTTTAGGCCACCTAGCCACCTCGAAATATACGGGAGAAACTTCGCCCCAGGTATGGTCGACGATTATCGGCCGGCTCGCCGATTTGCAGGGCACATGATGACAAGGTGATAATCAAAAACCGCCTCGTACTCTCTCCGAAGTCGGCGGGGCTTGGCCGGAACACCTTCCACCCAACCTCATATCCAACCGGACGGATTTGGTGAGCACCTTCAAAGGCAACTTCCAAGGCACATATCCGCGCCCGGAAATTTCGGGACCTTCGGAATCCGGCCGACAAAGTCCGACTGAATCCTTGCGCCGACTACATCCCGGCGTTTCCAAATGGACCGAGCTCCCAATGTGACGGATTGAGGACGTCATAGGGGCCTTCTTGGCCGGCACCTCATGCCGAGACCTCGTGAAGAAGCTTAGCCGCCGGACTCCAACCGAGGCAAATGAACCGATGGGCATCGCCACCAAGTTCGCCCGGTGAGGAGGCCGTCGGCTCGCTCAATCGGGGCTCGGGCAAAGGGAAAGGGAAAGGAAGAGGAGCCCGAGGGATCTCAACCTCGGAAAGCAAGAAGAAGAAGAAAAGGATAAAGCCGCAAGGGCAAGGGCCATGCCGCCCAAGCGGACGATGAAGACATGGTGGTCTGCGGTCGAACGCAAGGGGCAGGGCCCCGCCCCGCCACAAGAAACCTTTGATGACATGCTCAAGAAGCCGTGCCGGAACCATAGCTTCCGGTGGCCAAACACACCCTCGGGGAGTGCAAGAAGGTACGCCAACATTTCGCCAAGCTCAAGGCCATCCCCGAGGGTGAAGAGGAAGAGGCTCGAGGGTGGCGCCAAGGGCAACGAGGAGTTCCGAAGGTGAACAACCGCTTCATGATCTTCGGCGGCGGCAAAGGCCAAGAACATGTCCGTCGGCAGCCGCAAGAAGGAGCGCCGGGGAGGTCACGCCCACGGAGCCAAGAACCCCGAAGGCTGCGCAAGTGGTCGGACCGAGCCATCACCTTCGACCGCCGGATCACCCCAAAGACATCCCGAACAGGGGCTTATCCACCGGTGGTGGATCCCATCATCGCCAACACTGGCTCACCAAGGTCCTTATGGACGGAGGGAGCAACCTCAACCTCATCTACGAAGAAACCCTCGACCTCCCTCGGGGTAGACAAGTCCAAGATTCGCCCGGAGGGCCGGCGTTCAGCGTCGTCCCGGCAAAAGCGCCTTAAGCCTCTCGGGCAGATTGACTTGCCGGTATGCTTTGGAGACCCTCGAACTTCTCAGCAGAGAGACTCACATTTGAGATTCTTGGGGTCCTACGGGTACTTACCACGCACTCCTCGGGACGGCCTTGCTACGCCAAGTTCATGGTCGTCCCCCAACTACACGTACTCAAGCTCAAGATGGGGCCAAACGGTGTCATCACCACTAGCCCTCACACCATCACGCATATGAGTGCGATAGAGAGCGGAGTACACCGGGCACTCCGCCATTGCCGAGGCACTTACCGCCGACGCTAAAAGGAGCTTTGACGAAATCACGACGAGCACGAGGCCAAGCGCCGCGCCGGAGCTTTCGAGCCCTCCCGGGCACAAAGAAGGTCCAGCTCCAATCCCAAGAACCCGAATGAGAAGTCGCCGACCATCGCCGGACCGATCCAAAATAGAAGCAGCGTTTCGTCGGCTTCCTCCGTGCGAACGCCAGACGTTGCATGGGGACCCTTGACATCGGCATACCGAGGGATGTCGCCGAGCACTCCCTAGACATCCGCCGGGCTCGAGCCGCCATCATGCCGCTTTTGCGCCAAGTTCGATGACGCCTGGTTTAAGATCATCGGCGAGGAGATCCACAAGTCGTTGGAGGCCGGATTTATAAAAAGAAGTATTCCATCCCGAGTGGTTAGCTAATCCTCGTGATTAGTAGAGAAAAAAGAATGGGAAATGGCGGATGTGTGTGGACTACACTAGTCTCAACAAAGCATGTCCGAAAAGTTCCTTTTCCTTTGCCTCGAATCACCAAATTGTCGACTCAATCGGGATGCGAAACGTTGTCCTTTCATGACGCTGTATTAGGTTATCACGAGATCAAAATGAAAGAGTCCGACCATTTCGCGACTGCTCATAACACCCTTCGGGATGTATAGCTACCTCACCATGCCCTTCGGTCGAGGAACGCCGGGCGCAACATACCAGCGGTGCATGCAAATCATCTTCTGGGGAACTCATCTGACCGGATAGTGGAGGCCTACGCCGATGACATTGTAGTCAAATCCAAGAAAACATCGGACCTTGTGGGAGACCCTCGGGAAACCTTCGAGTGCCTAAACAAGAAGGGAGTCAAGCTCAACCCCGAAGTGCGTATTTGGGGTTCCCGAGGGATGTTGCTAGGCTTTATTGTCTCTCAACGAGGCATCGAAGCAAACCCGACCCAAGGTGGACGCAATCACCAAGATGGGTCCGATCCAAGACCTCAAGGGAGTACGCTGAGAAGGTCATGGGGCTGCCTCGGCTTCATTGCCGGGTTCATCTCACGCCTCGGGAGAAGGGGCACGCCCCTCTACCGACTCCTACGCAAGTGGGAGCTTTGCCCGACCCCCCGAGGCCCAAGAGGCCCTCGGCGACCTCAAGAAGCTCCCGACAAACCCACCGGTCCCGTACCGCCAAATCCAAGAGAAACCTTGCTCTTATACGCCACGCCACTACCAGTGTGGTCGGGCGGTGGTCGAGTGGAGCGTCGGGAAGAGGGGCACACGTTGCCGCATAACGCCCGGTTTTACTTCATCGCTGAAGTGCTTTCCGACACCAAAACGAGGTATTCGCAGAATGCGCAAACCATCGTATGCCATCAAACTACTCCGCGGGAAGGAAACTTCGTCACTACTTCCTCGGCACCGTCGTTGCCGCAGGTGTCCTCGTTCCCCCTCGGGAGATTCTTTAAAACCGAGAGGCCACGGAAGAGTGGCGGCGGGCGGTGGAGCTCATGGGCGAAGCCATATCGTTCTCGCCCGCAAGGTGATCAAGTCCCGTGTCCTAGCCGATTTCGCGGGTGAATGGACCGATACCACTGACTACCCCTGCACCCATCCGGGCCGAAAGTCTGCTGACCATGTTCTTCGATGGATCCATGATGAAGGCGGGCGCGAGGGCTGGATTGCTCTTCATCTCACCCCCCTCGGGTTCACACGAGGTACGCCATCCGGCCGCACTTTCCCGCCTCCAACAACGCCACGTATCACGAGGCGGTCAACTGTCTCCGGATCGCGGGACCTCGATCCGACGGTTGGAAACCAAGGGGATTCGCAGCTGGTCATCGACCAAGTCATGAAAGCCTCGCCGTGCCACCGACCAAGATGGAAGCATATTGCCGAAGTGCGCAAAGCCGGAGGAAAAATTCCATGGACTCGAGCACAAACACATACCCGGGCGTTACAATGAGGCCGCGGATGAGCTCGCCAAGGTCGCGGAAGAACCCGAGGCTTGTTCCCCGGAACGTGCTTACCCAAGATCTCAACGAACCCTCGGTCCAAGCGTACCCTTTGAAATACCCCTCGGGGGGCAAGAAGGTGCCCCGGGGGAGGCCACGCCAAGCAATGGCGGTCGACCTCCCCCACCGGAGAAAGCCGCCGTTGGAGTACCTCACCCGAGGTGAGCCGCCCCGAGACAAGACCGAAGGCTCGCTAGTTGGCCCGAAGGGCCAAGTCCTTTTCGCGCTAATTGGAGACAAAAAGGGAACTCTACAAGAGAGAGAGCCTCGGAGTGTACATGCGTTGCATACCCTACCGAAGGCAAGATTTGCTTGAAGACACACACCGAGGGAATGCGGTCACCACGCTGCCCAGAGGGACTCTAGTCGGTAAAGTCTTCAGCAAGGCTTCTACCGCCCTCGGCGACGACGCGAATCTAATCGCATACCGCAAGGAATGCCAATTCTACGCTAGGACTCATCTCCAAGACAAGCACTTGCAAACCATACCACTTACGTGGCCATTTGCGGTGTGGGGGCTCACATGATTGGACCCCGAAAAGGGGCCGGGAGGACACACTCACGCTCTAGTCGCCATCGACAAGTTCTCCAAATGGATTGAAGCCCCGACCCGTGGTGAACCCTCACCGCGGGGAAACGGTGAAATTCTTTGAGGATATCATCTCCGCGGAGTCCCGAACTCCATCATCACGGACAACGGAACCAACCGTGGGGGAAGAAATTCCTTGACTTTTGTGACGACTATGGCATCCGGTCGATACCTCGGCCGTAGCTCACCCGAAAACCAACGGCCAAGTGGAGCGTGCCAACGGCATGATCCTCGCAAGGGCTCAAGCCAAGGATTTTCAACCACCGGAACCAAGATACGGCAAGAGGTGGTACCAAGAGTCGCCATCGGTTCTATGGAGCCTTCGAACGACGAAGAGCCGAGCCACGGATTCAAACCCCGTTCTTTTCTTGTCTATGGGGCCGAGGCAATCTTGCCCACTGTGACAAAGAATACGGGTCCCTCGAGGCCGCGAGCCTACACCGAAAGCAAGGCAACCAAGAAGGCGAGGCAAGACTCCATAGACCAAGTTGACGAGGCCCGAGATGTTACGCCTCACTCTCAAAGAAGATATCGCCAGCTCTGCAAGAAATATCACGCCCAAGCGGCCGAAACCTCGAGGAGCTCCAAGTCAACGACACTGCTCAAAGCTAAAAATGCAGACAACAAAGGGCGTCACAAACTCACGCCATTCCCCGGGAAGGGCCTTATTTCATCGCCGAAATACTAAGGCCGGGACCTACAAACCGAAGAACGAGAAGGGCTAAGTCTACCCAACGCTTGGAACATAGAACACGACTACGCCGCTTCTACCCTTAAATTCCGTGACTAGAAGTCAAACACTGTTTTTTTTTCGCCAATAAAAAGATCTACATCTTTTATGAAAAAAGTACTTTCGGCAAACCTTAAGGGAGTCTTAGCCTTTCGCCCAAAGACAAGACTAAAACTCCCTCGGGGCTACATGGGGCCCCCTCGGGGGACCCTTCCCTCGGAGGACGCCTCCTCTTCCTTTTTCAAAACTTTTTTCAGAAAAGTTTTCCTCGATGCTCAAATTAATCGTTTAAGTTGGGCGAAGGTCGCGCGACGCACAAATCCAAAAGATAGATAACCGAGGCTAACGGACGCTAGTGGCACCCGTATGGACTCCGTTGGCGCCCACGGTTACATTATCTCGCGAAGCGGAGAAGCAAGCGACCCGGCACACAATAAACGAGATCCGGGAACGACCTTAAAACATAAGTGCACCCGCCAAGACCTACGTAACCTCGGCGGCGCCATTGCTTATACACATCCATCTCACAAGCTCCAATCTTTTCATGCAAGGAAGGATCAAGGGGCAAGGAGGCCTCATCTACTTGCGCCACCGCCGCGCCCGAGGAAGCCGGCATGAGGAGCGCCGGCCGGCCGCTTCTCCGAGGGTGGCGTCGGACCACGTAAGCGTCTTCGGGCGTGGCGTCCACCATCTCCCGTCCGCCTCATAGGTGGATTCCCTATGGGGGGAGTACGGGGGCACACTCGCCTCAAAACGCGAGGATACCGAAGTCGCGGGCGCCGTCCACGAAGTCAGGCCAGACTTTTGGTCTTGGCGCGTCGGCGGCATCCTCTCGGCGGGATCAACTCCGCCCCTCGCCATCGGAGCCGAGGAAGAAGCCCGCCGCGACACGATCCCAAATGGCCGTGGACTCCATCGGGAAGTGGAGCGCACTCACCCAGCATGTGCGAATGCCGATCCGGGAAGGCGTTCCGGAGCTCGGACCGAAATCACCGACGGCGCCAGCGGCCGCGAGCCGGGGGCCAACTTCCGGGTTGTCCGTCAAACGACTTGCAAGTCCGGCAGGCCTTCCGGCTTCTCGCACGACTTACGCCCCGCTCCAGCCCTTGAGCGGCGTGGCGCGTATTCACGGCCTCGTCCGACCCCTCCGTCTCGCAACAACCACCAAGACAATATCGGAGACGACGAAATCAGGTGACAAAGCCTACCAGGATAAGACGATACCTTGGCATTTCATTTGCCAACCCAAAGATGACGCCATGCTTGGTCGCAAGCGACCTTGGAGCTGGTCCTTCTCCTTCCCGAGGGTTCCCCTCGGAAGCCAACTCCTCGATGCGGGTGCTTAGGGTATTGCACATCTCGCTTTGTTTCTCGCCCCTCTTCCCGGACTGTCCCCAGCGTCATGGGCCTCCCGAGGCCCGGAGAGACCGGCTGGCGTCCCCGGGTCTTGGCTCATCCGAGCCATCTCGCCCACCAGCCCGTCCGCCTCGGACCTGGCCTTGACAAGCTCCGCCGCTGGCGCTGTCGCTGGGATTCCCCTCTCCTCGAGGGCAAGCCGGGAGGTCTCACCTCGGGCCTCGGTCAGCTTCATCCGAGCTCGCCCAAGGGCGTTCCGGTTCGGGGCGCCCGGGCGAAGGAGCTCGGCCCTCTCCCGACGACGGCGAAGAGTCTGCAACCACAATACTACTCATCAAGACGCTAGCACAAAGGACATGCAACGGGGGATGGCCATCAAAGTACCTACCGCGTCGACTTCAGGTGAGACGGGGTTATGGTCTCCCCGATCCTCTCCTTAGGCCCTCGGTGGCCCATCGGCGGGATCCGCTCATGAGTCCTCCACGCCGGGACTTCGGGTGCGGTCATCGATCACCACGGGCGGGACCCCGAACGCCACCCAAGGTCAGGGGACCGCTTTGTGAGATGGATCCTCGGGAATCGCCGCTCCCAGAGCAATTCCCGTGATCTCGGGAAACCCGGAATCAACACGAGTCCGAGGGCCCTTCACACCGACCATGGGCTGGCCTCTCACCATGGCCGAAGACGACGCCGGAGGGCCGCTCAAACCCAGCGCTGGGTAGCGGAAGTCGGGGGGTTGTGCGGCTCGTCGCGCCTCGGGTCATGGCGCGCCCGAGGAGCAAGCGGAGACTGCGCGGCGTCCGGCGCCGCGTCGAAGAGCTCCTCCTGCGAGAACTCCGGGCGGAACAACGGGGACCACCTCCTCGGGGTGTGGGGCGGCAGATCGACCTCTCCCTCGGGCGCGCCACTGCTCGCAATCGGGCCGTGTCTCGTGGCGCCGCCCGGGCTCTCCGGGTCGATCACCATTGGTCGGGCGCCTAACCCACCCATCGCCACCATGGGTGCCTGGGCGCAGCCTCGGCGATCGGGTCGGGACCAGGCCTTACGAGGGCTCGGGGATGGGCGCCACGAGAACTCGACAGCAGCCGCGAGGCATCTTCACCCGGCCGCCCACAGGTCTCTTGGCACGGCGGAGGATTGACCGCCTTCAGGGCCTTCTTGGGGTCTGTGAGAAGCAGCAGAGCGGCCCCCGCTTCCTAAGGTCAAGCGCACGTCAAAACAAGGCAATCATACGCAGGGAAGAAGATTAAGATTGCAAAGGCGAAAGAAAACTCACGAAGCCCTCGAGGGATCGCCTGGGCTACCGAGAGGCCCGGGATGGCCGCTGATCTCTCTCAGTCGGCGCTTCGACCGGCTGCGGCGTCCCCACGACGGCTACGCACGGGTCGGATCGATGGGAGGTCGCCGGCTCGTCCCCGAACCGCGCTTCAGCGACAGCCAGGGTACTCGTGGCGGAGGCGTCGGTTCTTCCCGCCCGGGCCCACCGCCCAGCCGAGGTGCCGACGTGGCCAACCCCAATGGTCCCGAGGACTCGGCCTAAGAACCCCGGGCGCACGGGTGCCGCCAGGTTCCCGACGCTTTGCCGCTCAGGCTCGGGGCTGCATCGGGCCCGGCCGGGTCGGAGGCCCCATGGCTCGGTCTGGCCGAGCCGCCATGTCATCATCGACGAGTTCACCCACGGAACTCATCATCCGGTTGTCGCCCTCCTCAGGTGGTCGGAGTGTCGCGACTTGCCGCCGCTCGCTGCTCGACCGGGCGTCGGCGAGCCACGTTCCTCCTCTCCCTCTCCTCCTTCTTAGGTGCGAGGGCCCTCTGCATTTCGTTCGCAGGGCACGGTTAAGCGGCCGGCGGTCGGCGCCCAAACTGCACGGAGGAGGGGAGTCACGATGCTGATCTGTCTAAGGAAGGGAAGGGTGAGAACCGCTCAGGGTAACGAGTGCTGCCAAAAACTGACAACAAAGCCAAGAAGTACTTACTGTGGAGACATACCCTGATCGTGGCGCATGGGGATCTCGGGGATAGGTGTCGGGGTGTTCCGGACCCCAACGCATCCCTCACCCTTTTGGCGGACCATCGCGGGAAAGCGTAAGGCGCTTATCCGCACGCGTCAAGACGCTTCGGGCGCCCGGGCGCCATCTTGCACATGAGCAGGCGTTCCATCGTAAGAAGAATCGGCCGGTGAAAGGCGGCGACCACGGCGGCGACATTCACATCCCCTCGGAGCCGCGGGACCGCTTTTGCCTCGAGGCTTCCAACCGATGGTGATCCTCCGAGGGGGACGGGGTTCCACTTCTGCGGGCGATGCTTGAGGACCCGTCCGGTGTGCGCGGGGAGCACGTTTCCATCGTTGCGGAGGTAGAACCCACCGATCCCTGCCACCCTTGTTCGAGGAGGTGAGCTTGGATAGGATGTACCCATCAGCTCGGTTCGGCCTCGCCGGCCTGGCGGACTTGGAGCCCATGCCCACCACCAACGCGCAATGCCCTCCGTGGCTGGCCCTGCGACACCGGGAAGCAAATGGAAGGTCCGCCTTGAAGAACCACAACCAAAGGTCCCAATGTGGCTCGATCCCCGGGAATCCCTCACGGAGGGTGGCGAAGATGGCGGCTTGGGAGATCGGTCGGGGGCGGTGGTGAGCTCGACTTCATAGTAGTGGAGGATCGCCGGGATGGCCGACCCGCCGGCATCCGAAGCCACGCCGATGAAGATCCATCGGGCTCACCACGTAGCCGTCACGAGGGGTTAGGCTCCTCCTCGGTCAACTGGAGCAATCCACTTTGGCCGTTCTTCGTCGGTGCGGGGACGGAGGAGCCCCTCCTCGACCAGGCGCTGAAGTTTCTCCTCCGTCGCCCGTCGACCTCGGCCACGGCTCGGCGTCGAGCACCTCCCTTTGCGCCGGTCACCACTACCCGGCGCGCCATGGATGAAAGGGAGATGAAGGGTGGCAACCGCTAGCAACCCCGATCGCACGGCGCGCAAGGCAAGTGAATCTCTCCTTAATCTCTCCCACACTATCTCTATCTCGATTGCTAAAGCAAGAAGGCAAGAAGGCGATAAGCGAGTGCAAGGGAGCAACTATCGGCCGCATATGTGCGCAATTTCCGTGTTATAGGGAAGGGAAGGCGAACCGCCGGCTGGGGCAATCGAACAAACTCTGGAATGGACGGCCACGATGGAACGGAACCGCTCATCCAACGGCTCGGCCCGCGTGGTGGAACCGTCAAGGGCATTAATGCACCTTGACGGTGCCCTCGATCTCGCCCTCGACGAAGTCGCCGGGCGTCCCATCGGACGGCTGAGCAGGCACGCTGCCTCAATTTGCGAGGAGACGCTTCATCTCCCGGTCAGGGGGTAAAACCGTCCGACCATCCATACCAGCCAGCGCCCGGCCCTAAGGGGCAAAAAGTCGATCCGTTGACGGTTCCCGCCCCGTCGAAACAAACGTGCCTCGGCCGACACACCACGTTCCGGAGGTTGCATCGTGGGCCACGAGGGTTTCTGGTCGCCTCGGGGATAACCCGAGGCCAGGTACAGGGAGGAAATGCACAACCGGCCTATACCCTCGGGCCGGGCTCTAGTTTTCGAGCGTGTTTAAGGAGCGCGGTGCTCGCTTATAGAGATGTCCCATCAGGTGGGAGGCCCTACAGGCCCTCGGGGTTGGTCCCAAACCCGGGATGCTTATAAGCGGTCCGCAGTTCTCATGGGGTGAATCCTGGATCACATAGCCGACCCTTTGCCGGCTTAGGGCACGGGCACCCCGCTTTAAACGGACCGCTACAACGCTCACCGAGCACGCCACATTCGGACTACGAGGGGCATTATGACGTGTCTCCCCTCCTCCCCTTTCGAGGGCGACAGGGAGCGTATAATCAAAAGTCGAGGAGGCCTGGGTCGACTTGCAAGACAAAAGCGCGGGCCTCGGGCTGCCCACGCAAAAACAAACACGCTCCGCACAAACAAAGCGCAATTTTAAAAGCCGTTTCGGTCTTGCCAGCGTGCGGGACATAAAAGACCTCGAAGAATCCGCCATTCCATTCGAGGCCTCGGGAAACTACACTAACTGCACGTCGCACACCTTGTAGACGAACCACCCCGAGAAACAACAAGGAGACGGAAAGCGGGGAACCCCCGGCGAAGTCCTCACTGCTCGAGGGCTCGGGGCTACCGCCGGGGACCAAAATATTGGGCCTCGAGACATTCTCAAACTATGAGAATTTGCCGCCCGCCAAGGCCCAGTAAAACCCAGCTTGCTATCATCCCCGTATGGAGAGCGGCCCCGACGAGCGATGGACCGGGCCTTTGAGCCACGACGCTTACATGGCGGCCAGACAACCCGCTTAAAGCGACCCACGAGCGGCCCAAATGGAGTCACCACGGCGTACAAAGCTCATTACGCTCACGAAGGACAAGGTCAAAGACCTCTACCCGACAGCGAACCACGACGTTCCACGTCGACCGCTTGATCAAACCATGGCTCGGGCTCGACCACCGTCTCCGATTCGCCCGAGGCTGGCCTAGCTCACCACCTCGGGCGCAAAAACTCGCCGCCTCGAGGGAGACAGCTCTCCATCCTCGGGTGAAGCAGCCCAACTAGCCCGTCTAGGGTCGCCGACCCTCGGCGTGGGAGGGTTTCGTCAGGAGGAAGGGAACCCGCCGCATTCAATCACGATCGCGCCGGCAGTGGTGGCGCCGGTGCCATCGATTACACCGGTCAAATCGATCACGGCAGAATCACCTCCCAATCCGGTGATGGGACACAATCGCGAGAACGGTGGCGTGTTACGCCACCCCAAGACGAGGAACCAAAGTGACCTTTGTTCACTTCCCGAACACCGTCAAAACGCCACGTAGGGCGGACCCTCGGGCACCCGACACGCATGGCGGCAACCAGGGGCCCGGCCTCGCCATGCGGATTGTGAGGGGCGCCTCACGGGACCGCCAGGGCCGCGCGTGGAACGGCACGTCCGCCATCGGATGCGGGCGCGTGTCTTCGTCAGGGCAACGTCCAAGCCGGCCAGCGCCCTCGGCAAGCGCACATGCAACCGGTGCAGCCTCGGGAATTAGCCACCTAGGCAACCACCAATGTAAACATTACCTCTCTCCTTCTCCTATAAAAGGGGGAGTAATGTCTCATTAGAAGGGGGTTCGGATCGACTCGGTCGGTTGGACCCCCATTCCAACTCCGGTACACCACAGAGAAAACCGCCCACCACTACCACCCGTAACCACGATCGTGGGGCTTGAGACCGCTTCTCTCCCACGCGACCGCTGTAACCCCCTACCGGGCTCACCTTTGAGCTTGAGATAACGCGAAGGCGTGACACACCCCATTTGGACGTAGGGCCCCGTTGGCTGAACCGGGATAAACCGCCAGGTGTCCCGTGTCCATCTTGTGCTACGCCATCGAGGGAGGAGGCACGCGGCCTACAAATTTTTTATTGCCGGCACGGGGGCACCCCGGATTCCTCGAACCGCCAGAGCAGGTTCTAGTTTAGCGTATACACGTTAAATAGGAAAGAAATGGAACTCCTCTATTCTCATGAACGTAACGCCTCACGAAGAAGGTTAAGCACCTCATGAAGAGGATCATCATGAAGATGACATCCAACACAATTAGCGCGCACCTCACTAGTGTTGGGTATGCGAGAACAATATATTGTCACTTGTTTGAGAAATGGCAGAGATAGAATATTCTCATATTGTGAGAGTATTGGGAGAAAGAAAATAATTGTCGACAAACTACCTCTTTAATTACAAATATTTCTCTTATAAGAACCGGATCAGGAAACGAAGTCCATGGCAAAATCGCCTGTAGCGATTATATCGGGTCAATGAAGAATGCAATTGAGGTTGAATCTCTGTTAAGAAGAAATGAATGTTCTCACAGATATCTCGGCAAATGAAACGAATGAATATCGAATATGCGATTAATTAGTGGATTATGAAAATCCATATAATTCCGAAAGAATATAAATCGCAACTTGTAGGAATCTCATACTAAGTATTAAAGTCTAAGGTATATATATTCCTGAATGAATATTCAAGTCTCAAGAAGAGCATATCCTAGAAGGACTGCAATCATTGAATGATTTTACGGTGAATAACGCTATGTCATTGTGTATATCACTCATCTCTCGATCCAAGAGATAATATATCTCATAGAAGAGAATTGTTAATTCACTAAGAATGAATGTACATCCTTGAAGGAATTAATCCATGAAGGATTTACCGGTCAATTCTTGAATAAACACCATGCATCCTTGAAGTGAATATAGACACGAGAGAAGAAAATGAGGAATCACCATGAAGGTGTCATCGAAAACACTTAGAAAGTGTATGAAAAGCTAGCAATAGTAATGATATCCTCTATATACCATAGAAGGTATAAGAATAATGGTGATTTTGGCAATTGAATTATCCCCTAAATGCTAAACGCAAGGCTAGATTTATTATTTAGTGGTACAGTCAAAATCTTGAAGATTCATGGATATACAATTTTGAAAATCCACTAAGGATTATTTATACACTATCTAGAAGATATTGAATATTAATTTATTTACCCCCACTATCCTTTGAAAGGATTTATTTTTTGAAGAATAATATTTATTTGTTTTGCACAACTAAAAGGTGGTCATTATGCATGAAGCATATTGCTCTTGTTTATACCCATATAATTCATAGAAGAATTATGAGCCAACTTTAGAAAGTTATAGTATTATGGTACCGCATACCATTAGTTTGCACACGTTTATGAAAAGTGTGATTTGAACCATGAAGTTCAAAGTTTGGCTTTTATGAGGGGGAGCATATTTTATTGAATCTGCCTTTTTAAGGTAAACCACTAGAATTACAAAGATCAAGTAGATCATATTTGCTAAAACACTGAAGTTTATGCATAGATTATGAAGATCAATATCTATTCATGAAGAATAGAATATCCTCGAAGAATATATGACCAAGAAGGTTAAATGTTATACTCTTTTTTCCCTACGTGAGTTTTTACTTGAAGGTTTCTCACACAAGGTTTTTAATGAGACAACATGTGCAATACAATTAACGAATGCGATGTACTCTTTTCTCCAAGAACCGTTTTTTCCCAATCGGGTTTTCGGATGGAGTTTTTTGATGAGGCATATGCATATCGTGGTAGTCGCCCAAGGGGAGTGTTGTAAAACACACGGACTCTGTCCTAGAAGGAAAGGAGAAGGAGGAATCCTAATCCTAGTCCGTTTGTATGTGGGCTCTTACGAGAAACTCTTAGACCTTGGCAGGACTATATATATGTGGGAGCTCTATGTTGTAATTACCAATATTCGGATGAATAAAGAATAGTCTCCCTATCTTGTGTCTACTTGTTCTACTTCTTTCATCTACTACGTGATCATGAGAGACGAAGAGGGGAAGGTCCTAACGCCCGACGACATGTTTCACAACAGGAAGAACGTCCTTTTCTTTCCCTTGTTTGTCACGCTGATTCGTATTCAAAATTTCAAATGCCTTGGCCGTTTAATAATAAGAATTTTCGAAACATGTAGCGCTATCGTATTTCTGCTGATCAATCCTCTTTTTAACTTTAAATTATAAAGATGGAAACATAAAGAGCGGGCTTGGAATAGTTTAGATCTTCCATGTGATGAACGAGATCATGATTTATTTGCAGCATCAACAGTGGTGACAATAGGAGACGGCAAGACTGCAAGCTTTTGGTCATCATCTTGGTTAAATGGGACAACACCAAAAAACATAGCGCCAAATTTATTCAGGAAAGCAAGGAGAAAGAAATTGACAGTACAGAAAGCTCTGCATGAGAACAAGTGGATCTCTCATGTCCTTCCAGTACAGTCTCTAGAAAAGATCAAGGAATATGTTCACCTTTGGGAGGAAATCCAACTCATACATCTTAACCCATCAAGAGAGGACTCCATTAGATGGAGATGGACAACGGACGACGAGTACACAACCCAAAGCGCATACTATATTCAATTTAAAGGGAGTTTTTACTAAACTGAAAATAACACCAATCTGGAGGGCGAGAGTTCAATCAAATGCCGCTTTTCGCATGGACTTTACTACATAGAAAGATCCTAACATCCAACAATATGCTTAAACAAAACTGGTCAGCGGACCCGATATGCAAATTATGTGGAAGCGCTCGAGAAACACAGAACCATCTTTGCCTAAATTGTCCATTCACAAACAAGTGTGGGCATATCTAAAACAATGGTTATATCTGACGGCGATCAACGCAATTCAAATGTCAGGGTCAATGTATGGTTACTAGAGGAGGTGCAACATGAAAGTGGACAAACGGGAGAGCCGAAAGTTTGATGGTTTCATGATCTACAACTGGTGGTGGAATGTGTGGAAAGTATGTGTCACAACCGTTTACTTGTCTAAAAAAAAAAAAACCTCATTTGTCCTAAATTATAGAAAGGTATTATGACTTTTTTTTTTGAATACAAAATTTTATTATTACCTAGATATAGTTTATATCTAGCTGCATAACAAAAATAACATACCTATAAAATTCACAACGACTTAGCACAATTTGTAAATGATGGAGTATCACAAGAATTACTGAAAAGATTAATAATAAGAGTAGCTCCTATTTTGTCACATTATTGCATTGTAGAATTTGAATTTAAGTCTTATAATATTTTTAGAGACTCGTTCACGCTGGTTGTATGGACTTTTTTTTTTTTTTTTTTTTTTTTTTTTTTTTTTTACAAGATGGTTGTATGGACGTTGAGAGGGCGAGCGTGGAGTATACGTACAAAAAGCACGGGCGTGGAGTACAAGGGGATAAGAGATTTGGGAGCCGGCCGTCACGGTCAGTCCGAGAAGAAACATTCTTGGTGCAAACACACTGAGATCTGAAAACGATGTGGGATGTTGTCGTCGCCTCGCCTCATGCTCGGGACGCTGCAGTCCCAGAGTGGCCGGCAATGGCGTGTCCAGGGTGGCTTTTGGTTTTGGGCAGCACGGTCAGCAGATCAGCAGATCACGGTCCTCGGATCCGTGTGACGCTAGCTTGCCTGTTTGGTGTTTCCTTGAGACCTCGAGGGCATCGCGTGCGATTGAGATGATTATCGATTATTATTATATTTACATTCATTCAAAAAATGAGATGTTTATCTTTTTTTTTATTTGCGTGAAATCTATACTTTACCTATAATTTTCGTAGCACCCGGCAAGTTCCGTCCAAGACTCATTCCACTGTTCCTAGAACAGTACCGCCACTGCACCGTCCGATTCCCTGCACCCATCCATCGATCGAGCCGTCCGTTCCACGCTCCGCCTCCTCGGCGCTCCAGAAAGATCGTCACCTCTCGCGCTCCTCGCCTCCAGACACATCCGCGCAAACGCCGCCTCCACCGCGCCAGCGCCGCCTCCACCGCACCGGCGTCGCACTCGACAGGAGGTCCGCCCAGCGGCTCCTCTCCACATCCGTGGCCGCAGGCACCGGCTCATCCCTGCGCATCAACGCTGCAGCTCCTCAACTTCCTCCTGCCACTACTGCTCAACTTCCTACGCCGCGGCAGCCACCTCCTCGGTCCGCCCTCTTCAAGATGGAGCAGGGGAAGCTGTCCCGGTTGCGCCCTCTCCAGCGGCTGCCGGAGCCGCCTTGATGGACGCCTCCAAGTATCGATGCTGACGCCGGGAATCCCTTTGCCACGTACACGCCTGCCTCCTCGCGTCTCTGGGTAGGATGTGCTTGCCCTCCACGGCCATGTACGCCAACACCGCCGGCACGGTCGGACCGCCCCCTGGTGGCCTAAGCACACATCCCAGCCGGCGCTGGAGGCAGAGCCCTTGCACCAGCCACATCATTGCTGACACAGGATACCACGACTGCCCTTCTTCCTCCGGTCCGTCGGCGACACAGAGTACTTGCTTCGAGTTGTTTCTTCTTCCGGTGCAAGGTAGGCCTTTGCAGTCGTATTCAGTTGCTCCATAGGATGGCTAATCTTCATCTCCTGTGCATTTTAGATGCTCGACAGAATGCCAAGACAAGAAGATTTGCTGATGGTCATACTGTTTTACCTTCTTCCTTACATCGATGTTCTCAGCTTTGCAGGCTGCTGACTGTTCTGTTCACAGAAGACTAAAAAAATGACACATTCACATATTGCTAAATTCTCAAAAATTGTTCTATTGCTTTATTGCTTTTTACTGCATCCTGATAAAAAAAATTGTTTGTTTCAGGAATGCAATTCTTTCTGCACATGCTGCAATTATATTTGCCCCTTGCCTTTTATGTCAACCTGCGATGTGTAGTTACAACAGTGACCTTTACCTAGGTCTATTCATCGTTTCTTGCGTTTAGTTGTTTCATATGCACCACATGATATATATTCATGAAACCATGTATCATGTCTTTGGTAAACTCCGGGTAGAAGTAAATCAGTAGCCTTTCATTCTGCGTACATTGTTTACTTCAGGAAAACAAAGATGATTCACAACAAAATATGCTAAAAATTCATACGAAAATTCCACACTTTAAAAGCGTATTTATTGTTCTTCTGGAATATGAATGTTAACATCAACTTATATTCTTATTTTTCCTTTTCAAAATAGTATCTTCTTTTTATGTATCTAACATCTATTGGTTCTGTCTAAGAAGCAGTTACTTACTTTGAAGCTAAGTAAGTCATTGTCAGAAGAGTTTACACTTCACAGATACTGCACCAGCATTACGCAAATTAATGGTGCAGTGCTGTGATGTTAACTTTGATGGCATAATCATTATTGAGGTGACACAAGAGATAATAAAAAAAAACATTCTTCATATTATCCAATAAATTTGCATGTAGATACTAATGTACTACATACATATATAATAATACATCCCGGCCGGATTCAGTTCGTTGAAACAACTGTTGGCTCTGTTCTCTGATTTTTTTTTTTTTTTTTTTTTTTTTTAAGATTGCTACGTATCGTGTACATTCTTAGCTTGCTGCCCGCGCTTTGCGCGGGTTCCCTGCTAGTGGATACTAGCGATGGGGACGGGCACGTGAAACGCGAGGACACAGGGATCGACCTTGTATTCGTATGCTGGGCTCCAGATGGGCTCTTGGGCTATATCACTAGCCGAAGAAAGTAGTAGCTCTTGCAAGCCCGCACCGTTGGCACGCTCCTGATGGGCTCTTGGGCTATAGACTAGGACCGCACGAAGGGGAAGCAGTCTTTAGTTGGGCTGTCCATCAACGTGGGCCAACTGCTTTTGCACTCCTCACACGAGGAACTCTCGCTGGTCAGATCGGAATTTTATTCCCGTCGTACTCATACATGCATACTTTGTTCAAGAGGAGTAACATGTAACACAAACATCATCTCAAATCCCAAAACTCCACATGGACCAAAGGCACCAAGGAGAAGTGGTAAGTAGGGAGTCTAATACGCTCATAGTAGTAGTTCAGTTTCCTAGCTCGATCGTCTACGCCATGCAATTCGATTCTATGCTACGCTGTTTGTGTAACTGTCGTATGGACGTACGACGCTAGAACAAACAGGTCGGTTAGTCATATTGCAAGTTTCTATTGGTTGTGTTATCGGAACAGAAAATGTTACTTGTCTTTGATTTTCGACCCCCATCGTTTGAGGACATATATATGCATGGTTGCTAAGAGTCTCAATAGGGCAGAGCTCCCTTCTCTTTGGGCCACCGCGCCGCAATGTGCAATGTACCTCACCGCGCCCTCACTCTCACTGCCGGTCAATCTTGCATTCATGGGGTTTGGGAGCTCCATGGGGCCTACGTGGCATGGTGGCGCGCCCGCCACAGCCATGCTTTCACGCTCGTAGCTCCCGGTTCCGCAACCCGGGAACTTTTGCATTGCTTCCAAACTTGCAACGTCCCGGTGTCCCCCAACCATTGGCAGTCCCTGCCATGCTCCTCCAGGTAGGAGCACCACCTCTGGTATATATTGATCAAAGGAGTGTTTGGTTTCTACGACTGATAAGCTGAGTGATTTTGTTTTGTTGTAAGACCGAAATATGGTACCGTGTTGTCCATTTTCTATTCTATTGTTCAGCATCAGCAGCCACCCTCTGCGGCTTCGCGCCGCCGGGTCTCAATGGACAACCATGCACGATGACACCAGCCGATCAGCTGGCCATGCAATGGATATGGACCGGACTGGATTGGACCCGTCATGTGTGCAATGGATATGGATTGGACGTTTCATGTGTGTTGCCATAGCAAACATGCACGCATGCACCAGTGCGCCACTGCAGACCGTTATTGCTGTATGAATGGTGCTGCTTGCTATCTTACCTGAAGCCCGCAGTAGTGTACTGTAGTTCTATTTAGGTCCTGTTTAGCTAAGAAAAAGTGAACCCAAAAAGTGTGAGACGTATCTTCCGAGGCTAGTTAGTTTATGGTGAGACAATAATTACTAAATACAAACGAAAAGTGCTACAGTAGCCGAACCCAAAATATTTCACCATAAACACGCTCTAGACTACGTAGCACTATTGCACTTGATTCAGCTCAAGCTTGCACAGTCCATGCGTGTTGTCAATCGACAATACGACTACCTAGTTTCGTGAAAAAAAAGGGATAACAGAACTAGCTAGTTTATTTTCTGGTCTTCTAGGACCCTTATGCTGCCCGAGCCCCTGATGCGATTGAGGTGTTTGGAACTGTTCCGCGGCTCTTTAATTTGATTCGTGCTGGGAGAAGCAAGAAGGAAGAAGAGCTGGATATACTAGCAAGCTTCATCCCGCTCCTTGTCAAACTCGTGGGACCTACACGTGAATGATGTTGGATTTTCCCTGGTGGGCAAGGCCAGTGTGGGCTAGCTAGCTAGCTAGGGAGGGGGGACATCGACGGCGACACGGGCGGACCATGTTGTGGATGGTTGGCGGTGGCACGAAACGAGATGCAAATCGTGGAAAAGCCCTACGACAACACAATGTGGGGTGGGTCGAGATGAGAGGGGCAACTATCGGGTGGCGTAGGGCGATGTCGGTTTTGGGAGGGAAGACAACGATAGCGTAGGATGCGGTCGAGGCGTAGGAGGAAGAAGGAAGAGAATAAGGAGGTGGAAGGTGGAAGTAGGTTGGTGCATATGCGTTGTGGTGACCAGTGAGGGTGGGAGAAATAATAAGGTGGAAAGAGAAGAAAACAATAAAATTTATTTGGTTTTACTATTTTAAACAATCAGAAAGTTGTTTAACCAGATATTTTTTCTAATCAGTAAAGTAGAAGCTAGAAAAAAATTGTTTCAGCGAAAAAGCTACGGCTATGTTGGAGCTCTACCAAGCATACCCTAAACTCCCACAACTATGTCCACGTTTCTATGCACTGCACTCCCTTCATCTCAAAATACTTAGTAGACCTTGTAGCATTCAAATTTTATCCTACTCATAATATTTTTTTTCAATGCATATTCATCTTTATTCCACTATAGTATGTGTTATCTTATTACTGCATTATCTCATCTCTTTTTAGGGTGCTAAGGTCTTTTGAGCATCGGCATATAATCTAAATCTACTGTTTTATCAAAAAAAAAAAAAAAAAAAAGGTAGTAAGTTTGATTCTCAACGATTTGGTCAAATTTTAACAAATTTGATCGATACGAATTTCATAATTGGATTCTATTTGGGACAGGCGGAGAGTAGTGATGCTACTAAGCTAGTTTCATATTCTGCTCTCTCTGAAACCCTGCTGGTCCATGCATATGTGCTGGCTGGAATTTAAAACATCAAGATCATATCTAAAACATGATAGCTTTGACGATACAACAAGTTAGGAGGAGATGACTGCAATTAAAGGCATCATCACATCTCTGTCCTTGTGTCCTGAATCGATCGGGAGCTTCAAAGGCTTGCTGATTGGGTTCGGTGTACATGGACTCGATCATCACGGCGATTCGCTGGGCGGAATGCCTGTGCCTCTGCCTGCGCGCAAGCATGCATGCAGTGCAGAGAGCAGAGCAGAGGCCCAGAAGGCGCCACCCGCCACCGGCCAGCCGTACGGCTAGCGGCGAGGGGCTCCAGGAGGCCAGGAGGACGGAGCTCGATCAGTCGTCGACAGGCGGATCACGAGACAGGAATTGAAGAAAAGCACTCGCTACTCCGACAGATGCCATCATGGCTGTGATGCTACTGTTAACTATACTCCACGTACAGTTTCAAATTCCGGGCTGCCGGCACCCGGCAGCAGCTTTGCTGCTAACTGTTCTCGCCGATCCGTCTCCTCCTGTCTTGCTTGTGTCTCGCCTCAAAGCCTTTCAAAAGTTTGGTTCAGGAATCTGAAAAGGCCGGTACGCACTCAGCACTACCTAAAAGTTACTTGATTTGTACTGGGTCCTAGGTCCTTTGCATTTGGTTTGGAAAGAAGGGTCCATACGGAGGTAGGAGCAGACGACACAGAGGACGAAACACATACAGAACTGTATTTCACAACTATGGAAATCGATTTCTGAGACCAACATTCTAGGTTTTTAGAGGCCGGCATAGGGCATTTTTATCTCTCTCTTTCATTCATCAAACGGTCACGAAAACTAGCCTTAAACTCCCATAACAACGCATGGGAATCCACCTAGTATATCTAAATCGAGATCCAGACCACCATGAAGTAGGGCCGTAAATATCTTCTCTTTCTCCTTCCTCCCACACCGATTTCATCTAGACCACCACAAAATCAATGAAAACTTGGAAAACAAACAACAAAAAGAAGGAAGCATCGAAAACTTGGAAAATAAAGAGCACAAAAGGAAATGAGGGCACATATCAACCTGCTACGGCCACCTCACTCAAAGAAACCAAGATCAAAACCTCCCCTTGAAAATGAAGTTTTGTAGAAGAAATAGGGTTCACCCCATCAAAACAAATGGGTGAACTCGTGGAGGATGAAGAGGAAGTGTTGTGCTGCATTTCTAGTCTTTCATCAACAAAGATGGGCATATATCTTTAGCTAACCGCCTCCATCAGTAGGGCATTAGCGAAGGCGGGCTACTTAAAACGGTCCACCTCCGACAATGCTTAAAAGAGGCCAGTGTTTTCATTTGAGTGGCCCCTCCATTTAACAGAGGCCGCCTTTGTTAACCCAGGGTTGTCTCCTGATTTTTTATAATTTGCATTGAGACTCTGGGTGGTAGGATTAGTACTTTCTCCGTTTCAAATGTAAGTCGTTTTTAACTTTTTCGGTACATCCATTTAGCTATCTATCTAAATACAATAATATGTCTAGATACATAAAAATGGATAAGTGACAGCGACTTACAATTTGGAACGGAGGGAGTCTTCTGTATGCACATACGGAATAGTACGTCCTCGGTTTCAAATAAAAACTTATCAGTTTTACCATGTATCTATAGTATATAGTATATACTATGTAAGTGTATAACAAAAGCCATAGATCTAGATACATAGAAAACCAAAACATCTTATAGTTAGCAATGCAGACAGCAGTTAGAGAGTGCAGTCAGTCAATCACCATCGTCGCGTCGCCTGCTGCCTGCCTTGTGGGCTGTGTGGCCTTTGTCTGGCCGGCCAGCTACTGGCAGCAGTGCCTGGAGATGGATGGATCGAAGACCACGGTCAAAGCGCATGCCCGCACTATGCCGCTAGGTGCTGCGGCCTGGTGGCCGGTCGGCCGGCCGGCCGTCGGGGTACGCAGCCGATGTGCTGATGAGCTAGCGGCTGCGACAGGTACACATGCGGCGCGGCATGCCAGCATATCGGCACCGCAGCTTTTCTTTGAGGCCGAAAGTTTCAGAGAGCTCGTGTATAGATAGCTGCGGCTAGGGCCCGGCCGGCCGGTCTCCGGACGACGACGCGTCATGTCCAAACCGTACGGATGCCTATGCAACGCGAAGGGCCTGTTTGGATGGAAGCCTCGAGTACTTGCCGGTAAAAAGTGCTTTGCCGCGGAAGTTTGCGAAAATTTGATGGAATCGACCGGGTCGGGCAAGTTAGAAGATAGTTCGTTTGGTTGGTAGCCGGTGCCCTGGACAAATAAAAAAGATATAGCACCACATTTAAAAAGCTTATAAAAGACATAATATCATACTTAAACCTAGACGGTTATACTGTATAAATAACAATAAATAAATAAAATCATCTATATATTTTCTCAATTTAAAACTTTTTATTATTATAATAACAAAATCATCTAGATATGTGTACTTATTTTGGGATTGAGGAAGTAAACAATTAAATAATATAAATAAATGCATTTTATTACTATTATTACTAAATAAATAAATTTAATAAATTATTAACTAATGCATACACATGATTAAAGGACGAATGGATGGAAGGACGTTTGGGCAGCTAGGTAACTAGTACTAATCGGTAATCAATGGGCAGCTAGGTAACTAGTACTAATCGGTAATCAACTGCCACGTATATTCCAAAACCAAAGAATCAGCAAGTATACGAATCAAAAGATAGGAAAAAGACAAACTCTACACAGATTCCAACCAACTAGTACTAGTTATCTCCCAGGCAACCAGAGTTTGTAGCCAGGCGCTTGTTTTTGGTGGCCCGGGCTGAGCCCGGCTTGCCCGGTCGGGGAACATTTTCAAGGCTCCAACCAAACGTATCTCAAGCAACACCCAGGGAAGCTACCAGGCCAGGCAAAAATAATCCAGGGTTCAAACCAAACAAGCCAAAGCCCTGTATGACTGATGAACGGGGAGAGCTCACACTCACACAGCCAGCCCGGCCAGTAGTGCAAAGTGTCACTGTTCATTGGACCTCCCATCAATCTTTAGGTTAATTATCCTGGTCATGCATGGATCCTCATTAGCTGGGATCAGTGTTTAGATGCAAACTATAGCTAGCTTCCATATAGACTGATAGAGCTGCGAGATCGTACGTAGCAGCTAGAAGCTGGTTGGTTGCATTGTGTTTGGATCCACCTAAGTCCTCAGCTCTGCATTATTGTGGAGTTTGCTAGGATTGAAACAGGCTTTAGTACAATAATCATCTCAAACAAACTGTACTGTTGATCGAGCAAAGGTCTGCCACTGACGGAACAATTGAACAAAGGACAGTCCTTGGGAGACTATGCCCGGGTGTGGTGGTGAGATCCACGACAACGACGACGAGGATATTTAGATGTGCATGTGAGAAACAATCACATCACATCATCCCATGAATCCAACTGCAATCAGGCAGCTTTATCTCGGTGGTTATGAAGGTGATCAAGTAGCCTTTCTGCAGGTCTTAGCGTGCTAGCCAGCTGCTCTATGTGCTCTGATGCATGCATGCGTGCCGCGCTCTGGTTCGCTCGTTCTACTGTATCTTGCTATAGCTGCTTGGCCGTGAGTGGGCGCCACGACTGTCGACAGCTCGTCAGTGGCTCTGTATCACCAACTGTGTCACATAGGAGTATTGCTAAGCAACGCAACGTGTATTAGAGTTCAGGTGAGCGGGCCACGCCGAGCCTGATGATCACGAGCTCGATTAGATCATTACTAGAAACCACGCGCGGCGTTGCCGCGCGGCTGCCATGGAGGTTAGGGGCGCTGTGTTTATTCACTCATATTCATATGCTGGAGGAAATATACTATTGTCAACTCTAATTACATGGCATTAAAAGTTTAGAATGTAACACAATGTCGGGTTTAAGTGCAGACAAATGCGAGGAGAAGAGATTTTCAGAATAGTTTGTCTCGATTAAGTTCATATAACCATGACACCGTTTAGAGGGGCTTATATAAGCGCCCAACAAAGAACTCATGGCTCACCAAACAACATTGGAAGCTATACGATCTTGATTTCCAGGCACTTCTTCTAGGCTTTTGAATCTGATCTTTGAGAGTATAGGTGACTTGGAGTGTATGAAGGAGGCCAATGTGCTTTCAATCTCAGCTTTTCCAGTTCTTCATGTAACTCAGGCAATCACTCTCTAGTGACGAGACTGCTGCAATAGGGAAACTAAAGTCTCTCACTTCGTTGAAGCTCTTGGGTAAGCATATATAAAGAGAACGATAGGCAATATTCAGGATCTTACAGTAAGTACTAATTCGAATCACAAATCCAACGCTCACAAATCTGATCCAACCTTGTCATGACGTAGCCACTAACAGCGCTTCTTCTGAATTCTTCGTGTTTTGCTGCGCCAGGGGAGACTGCAGATCACTGCCACTTGCCAGGCTCTTGAACTCTACTAACTATGATGGATCAGTCGGGTACTTCCTCTGGCAGAATGTTATGAACCTCTTCACAAACTGTAGGTACTTTCTATGATGTGAGCTACGGCGCTACGCTGTTTGTGTACCTATCGCTACCAAGGCAGCAATGCTTGTCGGACATCGGGAGAGAGAGAGCCTGCAATTTGATGCAAAATAATGAACAAGTACTATGAGATAAGATTGTGTGCACATAGGAGTATGAACATAAAAATCTACTAGAGTTGCTAAGAATCCGCATTTATTTACCACACTTCTTACAGAGAAGAAGAAAAATAAGAAGGAAGCAAAAACAGTGTACAGTCAATACATCTTCTATCTTTTTATTAATTAGAAGCAATTCACATATCAAGACGTATCTTTTTACAGTTGATACTTTTCTTATAAAGCACAACATATCTGATTTTTCCATCTACATGCCTTCAGATATATAACTTTTGCTTATCCTTCTCTTTACATATGCTTACCTAACAATATTGGGAAGAAAGGCGCAGTTCAGTTCATAAGACATGATGAAGGCATTCCTCCAGTTAAACATTATTCTAAGCATATAATATGCGAAATAGCTGTGATAATGACTCTAAACAAAAGTTACATAAATTCAGAAATGAGTAAATAATCTCACAGGGAAAGTTTGATTGCACAGAGAAAATAATCGCTAATACTAGCATGTAGGGGAGATTTTAAACAAATCAGTAGGCCTACTTAGGGAACAGGTTGCGTTGATGGTTGTGTTTGTGCATTCAGGGAGGCTTCCTTGCAAAAAAAAAAAAGGGAATATTTTTGGCTGTAAACCTGCATTGGTCTCTAGCAGCCTGTGGAAAAGTTTGTATAAACTTACAAAACAATGCGAGTGGCAGTAAAGCTCAGCACTAAGCTATGTCATCGAAAATGTCTCTATAGTAGTGCAATAGGTTCACCTGTAGTTGACTGTATGACCATAGGCTTTCTCTTCCTATGTTTAAGCTTTTCGAAAAAGAAGGATGCGAACATCAGCAGTGCTAATCATGATTTTACTAATTTTAAATTCGCTCCCATTAGATTTTTATTTGCAAACATTAACTGAACCAATTTGAATTTCAGTTTCAGAGAAGCGAGGAGGTCATAAAGACATGCTTGTGCAGTGTCCTCTAAAACTTAAAATTACAGAATATGCTTTGTGACGTCACAGAACTTCCTAACGATGTTTTGCATCCTCATTTGAAGTGTAATTTCTCATAAGAAGCTGTCAACATCCCATTATTCTCGATATGCATTATTATTTAACAATGTACAGATTTCATTGAGCACCTTACCTTGGAGGCATTTTCTCAAGCATCTGGTAGGCGCTATTCATGTCAAGGACCATTCTATTTGCTGGGGCGAGGACATGGAATCATAATTTGAGCCTGCTATCATACAGAAACATGTTTCCAATACAGAAATTAGCATTTCAAATAACCATAATTGAAACAATTAAGATCCAAGAATATACTTGAGGTGAGGAAAAAGCGGCAGGACAACATATATAGTAAAGAAAAGTAACTTGAAAGCAATATGTAAGAGTAATGTGATTAATGCATTGACATTCTGAGAATTGATTGTCAATTCATGTAAAAGGATAAATGTTTAGTGAATAACACATTAATGTTGATGAATTTATGTATCTTTAATGAGTATCATGGAATTAAAAACAGATTTTATTGATGAGCTCCTTGTTTAGTGAATTTATCATTCACTCCAGCATTTTGATTTTTCGCTTCTCCAATCCATATCATGTAAATTAAGCAACCATGTAATCAAGGAAGTTTACTGTTCTATGCATGTTGGAATTGAAATAACGGAAGTGTTTGAGCTGCAACTCTGATGCATTTCTTTCCTTCAGCTGTTTGCGTACCTATGTTACATGGGCAGAGGTGTTATTCAAAGATCGTCGTTGTCCGCCACCGGCTTGGGAAGGTCTCAAGGTTGAAATGAGACGTGGTTGGCAGCTCCGCTCGACCATCCATAGATGTGCATGCCTGAGACAGACGCTGTACCATGGCATTTCGTCAAGCAGGTAATGTGCACGACAGCGGCCGGCACCATCCCCGGTCATCCGCGAACTGACGTCGATAGGCTGAGGAGCACCGGCAATGCAAGGATTCCAGAGGTCTCGCACCTCAGGTGGGGCCACTGGTTCACGCTCCGTGAGTTGGAGGAGGCAAACCGACGAGTCGGCGCCAGGTCTGTCCGCCGCCGACGTGCTGGGCGGTCGTGTCGCCGGGGTGGCACCGCGCCGCCGAACGCCACTGGCACAGGTCGCTGCCCGCGTCGAGGACTCCCCGCGCTGCCGCGCCGCCCGATCCGGGACCGGGTTTGGCGGAGATCCAAGCGGTGGGAAAGAAGGCTCCAGAATGAGGAAGCTCAGTTTATTACTGCATCGTGCAGGTTTGCCACGCGGTCCACTGCCCACCGGTCAGTTCATTCAGTCTCCGTTCTAAATTATACTAAGTCCTTTTAACTTTATTTATCGATCTAATACTTATTAGCAATAACACATTTCCCGTTCTAATGTATTTAGCAATAACACATTTCTACAACTACATTATACATTTATTTGTGAGTATACATAAGATGTTATCTTTTTTTTTTTATCAATATTTGGAATCTTATATTTATTATTTTTTTTTTTTGAACTAGAACTCAAGTGGAAAAGGTTTTAACTAGAAAATTTTAAATTTTATCGAGCACTACAACATTGGTATATGATGTGTTTTCATCCCAAACTATTTGAATTCTTTCTTTCTTATCCCAAAAAATGTGAATTTAAAACAAAGAGTGACACACTAAATTTAAAAGTTATCAACACCATGCATATAGATCAGATCAGCCACTACAACTTTATCTTTGTGAATCTAGGCCCAGTATTATGCTTAGTGTGTGTGTATGTGCATGTGTGCAAGATTTTAAGCAAACCTATAGAAGAGTGTCACTCAATGATTGTTAAAAGAATTCATTAATATACACTCCTAACATTGGCTCGTGGTGTATCCCACGGGCTACACTTTCAATTGGGATTGGCTATTCGGATTCTGGTTATGCCAGTTGCAAAGTTGATCAAAGAGTATAATATGGACTTGTCAATTTCTTGGTAGATTCTTAGTGTTATGGAGCTCTAAGAAGCATTATGTTGCCATATCCAACAATTAAGACGAGTATGTTACAACCAACTCATGTTGTTCTCAACTACTTTGGATGAGGCAAACATTGAATGATCTCAGGTGTTAGTACAATAGGATCCCTCTCTTGTGTGACGCTAAGACTGCGATTAAACTTTCCAACAATCCGTATGGCATTCTCAAACAAATTAAGTACATAAACTTAACATCTATCATCATTTTTTGAGAGACCATGAAGCCAAAGCTCAACACACGCAGCTGGTGTGCTTTCTGCCCATGAGGAAAGAAGAAGGAGATATTGCATTAAAACATTTGAACACTGATAAGCAACTAGCTGATATCTTCACAAAGCCTATAGATGAGTCAAAGCTTTGTGACATGGAAGTAAGCTAAATATCGTCGATTCTTGTAACATAGTTTTACTTATCGCAGACAATTGGTTATTGTAGATTTCTAGCCTTTCTTAGACAAGGATTTGAAAAGGTTAATTCAAGTTTAGTGGGTTTTTTTTGAATTTTTGTTTTTTCGATCTGATGATCTTATCATGTCACTTTGTGGCCATTGTTCTGATTGGTTAATTTCTGCTAACCATAAGTGATATGTTGTCATTGCTTGGCTAGTCATAAGTGATATGTTCTCTCAGGTCCATCATTTTACACAGAGCCTTTTCTAGAACTCCTCATCCTGTCTCAATATGCGCCATACATCTAGCATGTCCTTAGGTCCAGTACTTGTTAACAAAGTACGCAGATCTGTGGATAAACTACTATATTGTGGATTTACATGTCTCAAATTATTTCAGAACCCCAAAGGCCAAAGCACTTCTTTTTTTGTGTAAAAACAATTTCCATCGTTTTCAACTTCTGTGGTGTTTTCAGCCTTTACCTAAGGGCACGACGGACTTCTCTCGTGCGTGCGATTTGTAGAGACAATGTGAATAATTCAACAAAGCCATGATCATGCTATGCCCATGCATGGTTCAGTGATGATGTAGGAGTACTTATTAATCACCGTGTGTGCACCCAACCGATTCGATGGATGTGTAAACTTTTGATAGCAGGGAGGGAAGCAGCCAGCCGAGAAGCAGCCAGCTCCATCTTTTACCGACAGTTGCATCTGAATTTGGTTAGGAGGGACAACTAGACATGATGAACCTAGCCGTGGTACAGCTCGAAACGCCAAGTCGGTTTGCCATCACTCTACGTATATAGGCACGCGGTAGGCAAATTAAATTCCAAAGACAAGCAGCAAGACATCCATCCATCGATCACTTTGTACGGCTACGTACGTACGCACACGTACTATTTCTATCACCATCACACATGCTAGTGGTTCATGTTGGCAAGGACTAGAGGGGATGCAGGGCCACCCTCTCTGTACCAGTGCTGAAACTCAAAAACGGCAGCTACTAGCATACAGTGGCGAAGGTAGAGCAAGTTTGAGGGGTGCCTTTCTCTTATAGGTATGAAAATTTAATCAACAAACATGGTGAAAATTTGTTTGTAATAGTGGATTTTCAAATTTTCGTGGGTGCCTAGGCACCCACAATCTTCAACGTAGCTTCGCCCATGCTAGCATAGCAGGATGATGGATAAGCGAATCACAATTGGCCCAGAGGGATGGTTGAAAACAGTGATCAATTAGAACGTCAATTGCAATATCATTTGATACTAGTGCTATGTTCTAGTCGTAAGCATGCACATGCTTATTAGCATTAGTGGTAACAAATCACACTTCCCATTTGATCTTTGCACAAATAACTCTCCTCATATTTACATCGATGACTTCGCCAGCTGCCTTGCAAATGCTGACATTGGCAGGAGCGGGGCCGCCGGCAATCCTGGCATGCACGATTACACGGTCAACCCAACGATGATGTGTTTCGGAAGACGACGCATGGCAATGGCAATGGCAAGGCAACGCGAGCTGCCATGACGGGTCGCACGAGTACAAATCATTCGGCTGGTCCCGATGGATGGATCATGTGGCGAATGGCCGGCCGGCCGTGGTGCTTCACGGACTCACCTGTTGGCCGTCGTTGCTATGTGCTTGTGCACGCACGCTTTTTTCCTCTTTCTACACCCAGCTCTGCTCTGCTCTGCCCCGCCCCGCGCCGGCCGCAGAACGACCCATAGCCGCCGCCGATGCCCGACGCCCCCAACAACCCCCACCACCGCCGGCCGGGTCGGAGACCACTACTGGAATCGTCTGTTTCCCTAGGGCGAATACCCCTAGGGAAAGGCATGGATACCCTAGGGAAATCGGTTTCCCAGGGGGGATTGTCCGGGTTGTCCCCCTGGGATTAATTTCACGGGGAAATCAAAGAGTGCCCTAGGGTTCCCTTAAAAACCCTAGGGAAATATGTTCCCTAGGGTGATTTCGCCCCCTAGGGAAATACGCTGACATGTCCTTGAAGCACACACGTGTAAAGGTGATTTCCCTAGGGTTGTGTTTCATAGGGAACATTATATGTAGAGGATGAACAATATATATTTGAATTCAAATTTAAATTTTGAATTAAATACAAATTTAAAATATCACAAGACACACACATTGTCTCATCTCTTTCCATCAATAAACATCCATTAATACATATTAACTTAAGTTGCAATATCTCATTACAATCTAACATAAACACCACTTTGTGGCATCAAAATGACCATACTACACTATGGTGCATATTGCAACCTGGTAGATAACGAGTAGCAGTCCTGTAAGCAATGACCAACGCTACTACACTACATAGCAGCCTGGTAGATAACTTTACTTGATCTGCAAATTGTCTTTGGACAAGTCAACAAGGTCCCTGAGATAAGAACAGATGAAAGTTTATCCTCTCCATAGCAGCACTTCACAAAACATTTATAAAGAGGAAGCACGAGACATTCTCTACCAAATACTCACCTCACTTTTTCCAAACAAAATCTCCACCTGAGACATGGCAAATCAACTTAGTTAACAACTTAATACGGCTAGCTGTGCATAAATATGTAGGGTGCCACAACAAATTGCTATTGAAAGAAACTAGGAACTAACCACTTCAAATCTGTTTAGAGGTTGGGATTTGGCCCTTCTTCATGGTGGATTGAGTGTAGCAGGACTGCAATTTGTCTTCTAGGAGCAGGAACAGGAAGGCATCCGGATCTGGGAGGCTAGTTGGGCGGCGTCGGGCAGTCGGCCGGAATTGGGCCGGCGGCCGCTGTAGAGCAACAGGAACCCGCGCGCGTTGGGCAGGCGCGGCAAGTTGGCTGGGCCACCGGCGGGGAGCGGTCGGGCGGCCGGTGTCGTGCAGGAGACTCACTGCAGGCAGGTGGCCTCTGTCGCGAGCCTTGACGGCGAGCGGGCGGGCGTCCGATGTCGCGCAGGATGCTCGTGTCGAGTAGCAGGAGGAGGACGGTGGAGGAGGGCTTCACGGCAGAGCACTTCACGGCCGGCGGGTGGAGGACTTCATGGCAGCGCGTCCAGCAGCAGGAGGGGTTCACGGCAGGCGGGCCACCAGCAGAAGTAGGGTGGTGGAGCGCAGGCCTGGCTCGCCGCTCGCGTCGAGCAGGAGGACGGCGGTGGAGGAGGGCTTCGCGAGTGTAGAGCGGCGGCGGCGTGTTTCTGTGTCTCGTGAGCGGCAGGAGGAGGCCGGTGGGGATTTTTTCTTCCTTTTCTTTTTTTTTTTTTTTTAATATACTGGGGAGGGCGGCAGTAGGAGGGCCGGTGGGGATTTTTTCTTCCTTCTCTGTGTCTAGCGCGCCAAAGATGGTCCGACGGCGGGAGCTGAAATATTACATGGTGGCAAGATGGTCGGAGCTGAAAAATATTGGGTTCCCTAGGGCATTGTTGAAGTTCCTAGGGAAATATTACACGGTGGCAATTGTTGTCCGACGAAAGCTGAGAACCCTAGGGAAATCGTTAGGTTCCCCTAGGGATCAAACCAAAACCCAAGAAAAACAAAAAGCTTTCCCGCAGAGTCATTTTAACCCTAGGAAAACAAAATAACCCTAGAGAAAAATAGGAGGATTCTAGTAGTGGACACACCACACACACAACACACCAGGGAATTGCGTTTGAGTAGTAAAAAGTAGCACGCTAGCTACAGTCCAAGATGGCCAACGGCCACGTAATAAAAGTAAACACACAATAGAGGATATGGTACGTGCACGTGTTTGCTTTACGCCCTTTTAAACACGTACTTACTCTTTCCCTTCAGAAGTGTCGCTTTCGTTTGCATGTCATTTTATTTGATCACTTATCTTATTCAAAATTTTTATATAAATATTATTTATTTTGTTATGACTTATTTTGTCATTTAAGATACTTTATAATTATTATTTAAATTATTATTTGCAGAAAACTTTTAAATAAAACGAATGGTCAAACTTGATAGTCAAAAAGTCAAAAATAACGTTTTTCATAGGGACGGAGGGAGCACAGCTATAGCTGCACACGTTGAGCGATTTCATTCTCTCTCTATCCCAGACAGTTTAGGGCTTCCACATCGCACTACGTTGTACTACTAGCTCATTCTCCGAGTATACGTCAACCGGATATGTCAATGGAATGAGAAATGGTGGTTCCGCGCGTGTGTGTAGAGGCTCCTGCAGAAGAACGAGTTGCCTTGGCTAACAAAAAGCAGAGAGCTCCTGCAGAAGAACTAGTTGTTTTGGCTGACAAAAAGCTGAGATAACTCTAGTCAGCGTGTGGTGATGAAGAGTTGCTCTCATTCATCACAAAAGCATTACGAGGAAAGGCATTTTGTAGTACTATGGAAGTGACGGGTGAGCAGCGAGACAACGCTGCCTGCATTGCGAGACTACCGTGAGACTATTGTCGTTAGTTTGTCAACTTCTACTGGGCAGGCAGGGCTACCGCCAGGGGCCCACGGAGTAGGGGGGCCCAACACCATGTAGATCATTAGTGTGTGTATATAATATTTTATTTGATAAAATTAATGCATAAGCTCATCGGCCAACGTCATAGGCCTCTTCCAGTCAATCTTATATCGTGGCACCTACGCAAACAAGAACACGGACGACGATGGCCAACGCTAGTTGCCGATCGACTCACTAGCTCACCGCCACGTCGCGCGACCAACAACAATGGCGGACAGTAGATGTGATCTCGTAAGCAACACACCAATACTGATGATGGATTAGTATTTTACGTTTTTTTTTGTGTGTGTATGCGGTATGCTTGTACAGTGCTAGAGTTACAAATTTCTAATTTAATGTATTTAGTTGAATATGTTAGATGTTGTCTAACAAGCATTTCTCAAGTGCTCAAAAACAAATTCCTAACTTGCTACGTTATCTACTCCCTCCGTCCCGTGTTAAACGTCGTTGGGAGTCCAGCAACACATATCAAGGCAAGTGAGAAATTACCCTGTCACCCCAAACATGAGTCAGCTGTCATTTCAATATTTGGATGGATTACCATCAATGCTATACTTCACTCAGCACAGCTACGATTTTTTTTTTTTTCTTTTTTAGCCGGCAATTGCGTGGTGGAGAGGCAGAGACACGATAAGACGCATGCAGACTTGCAGTACAGCTACGATTGGGAACCTACTCGTCGTAGGCAACGACGTTTAATCCGGGACACGGCCCACGTAGCTCCAACGGCGTTTAATACGGGACGGAGGGAGTACATATCAAAACCTATTCCCTCCGTTTCAAATTGTTGCCATGTTTGGAACTGCCATTCCGCGGCGGTGGCAAAGCGAAAAGCGAAGAATCCGCCGACGCGCCTCGCGACAGGCGTGCTTATCTTCATCGCGATCGCGGATGGCAACTCATTTTTTAACTGGAACACTTTGCTTATGTAGAAAGTGAGGAAATCTAGACTTATCTCCATCGTGATTTCGCGCATCGCGACTAGTTTCCACGGAAATAAACATGGCCTATATATATGTATCTAGACATACATAGCAAAATTGATGAACTAAAAAAAAAAAAGTTAAAATTACTTATAATTTATAACGGTGTCTGCCCAAGGGCTCTTCAAAATGTAGAACCGGCCCTGCTTCTACATGGCTACTTACCTTTTGTTAAGGTATACAACTAGTGAGATTACTTACTTGCGTTGTTGCTGCCCTTAGAAGCCGGTAGAGTCGGTCAGAGTAGTGAGGCTTCATCGGCTCATGGAAGCCGTTTATACAACGACAAAAAGTGAAGCAAGCTCGCCCTTCTACAAAACCATATGCGATGAGACGTATGGTTCTGCTTCAACATTTTGAGATACTACGATGTAGAGTGTCGTATTTAGTTGAGAGAAGTGCGTCTATTACATTACTCCTAGTTTAATTTGTATTTAGCTCGAGGATGAAACCGTATGAGACGGATCATGTTTTGACATGTATCGACTGCAAGATAACACGAGGCCCAAGCCTTCTAGCCTGCCGCCCTCGCCTCCTCTCGTCTCGTGTGCTCTGCGATTTCCACACGAGGTCACTAGTCACCATCTACTAGAGATAGACACGCTCATTTCACTCGATTTCTAATAAGGACGAATTAGCAACGTCCTGCGTATAAGGCCACACATTTTGGATTGACCATTTCGTTCTGCTCCTCTGTCCTTAATAGATGGATTTCTAAACTTATCTTAAGCCAAACTTTTTAAACTTTAACCTCATTTCTAGAAAAAAAAACATAAATTATGGTATCAAATTAGTATTATTAAGTATACCATAGATTATATTTTATTTATTATGTGTTTATTTTGTTTCATAGATATATTATCAATCCTTTCTATAAAGTTAATCAAACTTAAGAAAGTTTGACTAGCACGGATTTTAGGTATTGATTTATTCAGCGGAGTGAGTAAGTAGGTAGCCTAAGGTAGGCAGTTAAACGGACACGCATGAGGGAGAATAATTTTACAACAAAAATGTGAATTAGGAAGAGTTCATATATGAATCGGTGAACTATTTATCTTAAATAAAAAAAAACAAAATACCAATTGTATTTTAGGACGTACACCCTCCGTCTCACAAAAAAAACTGCAATTCTTTGATTTTAACAACTACGTTTGACCATTCATCTTATTTAAATTTTTTATATAAATTATAAAATAAATAAAATATTATCATAATATCTTTAGTGATATAATAAGTCATAACAAAAATAATAATATTTTCTTAACGTAGTTTGTCCAAGTCAAAGAATTGTGTTTTTTACCGGAGGGAGGGAGTGGCGATAGCCAGTCTCCCGTAGCATTTCCCCCTTGGTTCTCTCTCCCCTTGGTTCTTGGTTTTGTTTTTTTTTTTTTTTTTCTCTCTCTCTCCTTCCACGAGCGCGAAGGTAGCGCGGCGCAGCTACAAGACACAAGGCACACGTACTAGTACTACTGCGCCGTTGCCTTTGCCTGCCCTGCCCTGCCTTGCACCACCACCACCGCAGGTCCGGTCCGCTACTAAACAAACCAGCCAGAGCGTGAGGGGAGGAGAGGAGAGGGGGGGCCGGGGTCGGTCGGCACGGCGGGCAGAATTGCCTTCTGCTGCCTGCTCTGCTGCCAGAGAGAGAAAGAGAGATCGCACGGACATCGGAGGGAGGGAGAGGGAGTGATCAATCAAGTCGAGGAGGAGGAGGAGGAGAGATCCGTCCCGGAGACGGGCCACCGGGAGATCGATCGATCGATCGGTTGGTGTCGGTCTCACTCTGACGGTGATGGCGCCCGCCGGCGCCGGGTGGGTGTCGGGTCTGGTGGCGGAGACCTTCTTCGTGGCGTGCCCGGCGCACCAGTCCCGGAAGAAGAACGAGCGCAACATCTTCTGCCTCGCCTGCTGCGCCAGCATCTGCCCGCACTGCTCCCCCGCTCACCGCCACCACCCGCTCCTCCAGGTCAGTCCTCCTCTTCCCGTCTCCCTCTCCCGCCATGCCGCCGCCATGGCATGCAGCCTGGACGGCCGGCTGCTAGCAAATACTCCATGATCGTACTATACCAACTCAACTCGCTCCTCTCCTCATCGCGATCTGCTCAATTTCTACTCCTACTAGCGGCTACTCGATCCAAGCACTAGTAATTCTCGCTGCTGCTGCAGTGCTTTGCTCTTGTTCAGCAGCAGCAGCAGCAGCTTTTGGGGTTATTGCTGCTCTCGGTTCTGCCTCGGTTCTTGTGCATGGATGGGAACGCCAGTACCAATCAATCAATTTCCCGTTTCAAAAAAAAAAAAAACCCAATCAATTTATTTATTTATTCTCTTCATGCCTACTACTACGACTTCTACACAAGTACTAGGGGCATGGATGTGTGGTATGATCTCGCTTTTGTCCTGTGCTGTCTTTTCACTCCCTGTTCCTTTCCATCCATCCTTCCTTAGATTTGGTCCCGGCTTAGCCTAATTCCCCTACCATTTTCATATGATTTGATTTGATACTCGTCTGTCTGTGTGGGGGAAAGGGAAACTTGCGGTCCTCGCCGTTGTCGCGTTGCGAGGTTCGGTTTCGTCATGCTCATCCATCCATGCATGCATGCCCTCCTCTCTTGATTAATTTGGGGGTTTCGGGCGCTGATTGGGTCTTGTCATAACCGTCCCCTAATTTGAGCACAAACACCAATTCCATGCATGCTTGTTAATTTTCTGTTATAGTACAAATTCTAGCTACAGATCTTTAAACTTTGAATTTAGTTAGTAGCTGGGCGTTAGTTTGAGTAAAACTAATTTTCTAAATGGGGAGGGTAGAAATCAAATTCCAAATTCCCTTGCTTGTCTTGTCGCTGCCATTTCATCCCTTCTGCTTTCTTCTTGCAACTAATCCATCCGGTCAGGAGTTGTTGGTGCTGCTGCGTGCGAGTCGAACCAGAACCACCACCCCCAAGAGGCAAGAGCTGCGGGGAATTACCGCTGCCTCTTCCTTGGCCTTTCGCCGGAAATAGCCATGTCCTGCCTGCTGCGCGGTGAAAAATTGCACACCACACACACACACCAGTGTGCTTGTTTGATCTTATCCTCTTTACTGCGCAGTTCTGCCTGCCTCAGGCTTTTTCACCCCTCTGCAATGCATCATGTCTCATCTCGTCTCGTCTCCTCGGATACTATGCTAGTGGCAGCAAGAATTCGAATTCCCATTCCCCTTTCGAGTGGAGATTGGATTGGATTCTCTGCGTAATCCCCCATCCTATCCTATTGTGTGAAAAGCTTCCATTAATAGGCCTGTTATCCAAACTGTTTTGCCATGTATAGCAACATTCATTTCCTGCCCCCTTCCCTGCATGCAGCGATTGAGCGCCTCCGGTAAAAAATCAAAATCGCCCTTTCTACTTTTTCATCTTCGAAGGAGAGGAGGAAGGAGAGGAGAGAGGAGTTGTTACCGCCGGTGGGGGCCAGCCAGGCTGGCAAAGCAGATTTACCGACCCGCGCGGTAACTGCGCGCCTCCCCTTTTTTACCAAACAGAGGCATCGACACTGTTGTTCCCTCGCGGCGTCGCTACTGTTCATTCACGGCAGTGAAGAGTCTCTAATGTTTTTTACCTTTCTACCCCTAATCCTGTCGGTTTAGAGGACAGATCCGCCGAGGGCAGTTTCGTCTCGTCGCATGATAAGTTCACGACTGGGTGGTGGTACTGGTACTGCTGCTGTGCCCGGCCGGTCAAAGCATGGGCCATTGTGGCCCAACCCAAGTTGTACTGTTGCTGTACTAGGACCTGCATTATTAATCAGGATTATCATCTTTAAACTCCAGGGTTATTATTGTCTGTGGAAACATGTTTGATTAGCACGAAACTCGATGCAGGCACTGCCGGCCATGTTCACTTGGCGAAAAGTGAACCCAAAAGGAGCTACAGCCTGTCACATCAAATCTTTTAGCGCATAAATAGAGCATTAAGCGTAGTAGGTAAAAAAAAAATTGCACAGTTTTGCTGAAAAGCAGGAGATGAATGTTTTGAGCCTAGTTAGTACATGACAGGACAATAATTAACACATACAAACGAAAAGTGCTACAGTAGCCAAACCCAATACAGTATCTTGTTTAAGTCAGTACTTTGTTTATTTGCCAGTCTAAACATGTTCATTGCTTTGTTTATTGCCTGTCTAAACATGGTTAGCACCAACATTGAGGCAGGTATGCACTGGCTTGATCTTGTTTGTAATTTTTGGAATTAATTAGGTGCGACGCTACGTGTACCATGACGTCGTCCGCCTTGGCGACCTTGAGAAGCTCATCGACTGCTCCTGTGTTCAGGTGATTCCTTGCGAAATCATTTGATTTGTATATTGTATCACCGGACACCTTTGCTTAGCCTAGCTTAAGAGGATTCTTGGTTCCATTTCTCAACAGGTTTAAGCAATGCAGTATCACTGCCACTGTGGTGTGATACTCACATGCTTCTATTTCTATATTTTTGAGATTTGATTGTAGCTGATGATGGTATATTAATAATTCCCTCCCTTTGCGATGTGACTGTGCAGACCTACACGATCAACAGTGCCAAGGTGATCTTCCTGAAGCCAAGGCCTCAGTCCAGGCCTTTCAAGAGCTCCGGCAACATCTGCCTCACATGTGACAGGATCCTCCAGGAGCCCTTCCACTTCTGCTCCCTCTCTTGCAAGGTCAGCTAAAATAACCTCCACAAGGACTTTTTCTTCACAAGTGTTACATCATCGCCCATGGACATTCAGTGTGAGGATGGCATGCTGAATTCCACGATGACGAGTTATGGCAACACATGTCACATGGTTTCCATATACGCAGGTGGATCATGTGATGATGCAGGGAGGGACCTGTCCAACATCCTTCAGTACTACGGTGGCAATGGCGTGGCGACGGCGGACCGGACCGTCTCGCCTTCCCAAGGTTCGAGAACCTCCGCGTCGATAGCTCAGACCTCGAAGACGACACCGACGGAGGGCAGATCACCCCAAACTCGACCCTCGAGGACCCGACGCAGCGCTACGGCAATGGTGGTGGCGGCGTTGGTGGCGGATCAGCGACAATGGCGACGATGCTAGGGTTGATGGTGGAGCTCGGCGTGGTAGCGAGGCGGCCAAGAGGAAGAAAGGGGGAGGGTTCTTCCCTCAAATCGTGTTGTCGCTCGGCGGCGGCAACAGGAGGAAGGGTGCCCCCCACAGATCCCCTCTGGCCTAAGTGCTTCGTTCATGTGTCCCCCCTGCTGCCGCTCGTTATCACTGGCTATAGCTATAGCTAGTGAAAGCGATTGCAGTGACGGTGGTGGTGGCTATTAATTATTAGCGTGTTATAGTAGTACGTAGTCTTATTAATGGTGATTAGCCTTGTAGAGATCAGACGAGAGCTGGCTGGTCGATCGGTTGCTTGGGGAAGGTCCTGGCCTTGTGATCCGTCTAGCAGCTTTGCTAGGGCCATGGCCATCTCAAGGCAGTTGTGTGTGTTGATGATGAGAAGGAGGGAGAGAGACGGCTGTAAAGCAGTTCCCTTGTTGCAGGCCTAGGTAGACACTGGTAGGTGGGGCCCATAGTTGCAGGCGGGGCCCATACGAGGTGGCTACCAATTTTGTATTTGATGTAACAAGGGTTAACTTGCATACACTTCCACACCTATATATATAAAAAATATATTTATAAAGTCCCCAGACTGAATATTTATTAGCAATGTATATTAGTATAAGTATATATTGTGTGCCACACCGGTCTGTATCCATTACATGGGCTCAACTGATTTTCAGCAGCCTGTTCGATCGGTGTTTAGCAGCTGTTGGGACTTGAGAGCTCCCATGCATTGTTTGTAACATGCATGTAGCTGTAAACTGTGTGTGTCCCTGTCTTGCTTTTGAGTTTTGACCTGACCGGCATGTGATGCACACGCCCAGCTCCGGTCCAAACTCTCCAGTCGTGTTGCTGTGATCTGGTTGTTTGATGCAGTTGTGATTCACTTTGCAATGGACCACTGTCTTTGTCCCCTGGTGTGTAGAGACAGAGACTCAAAAGGACGACTGAGAGTGGTGGAAATGGGCTTGATGCCTGCTGTTTTTCCATGAGAATTTTCCTATGGGTCACTAGGATGCAATCATGCAAATGGTAGAAAAGTCATTCGTGTGAAGTTACATTGGCTTTTTGTGAGATCGCAGAGGTTTTTTTGTCCGTAGAATATTTTATTCAATTAAAATATGAGTGAATGACAGTTAGATAGAGCTAAGCTCACACATTTTCTTAATATTACGATTCGTATGTCTATAGTTTAAACATTTTTCTATATTCGTAACATGTTGATTTTTTTTTTTAAGTTCACATGAGCTAACAAGTTAATTTTATAGCTAAAAGAGCGAAGAGAGAATAGCGATACCTCTGCCATTGGGCACCTTTTCGGAAACATGGCCTTTTGGGCGACCAACAGCAGTGTTTAGATGCGAAACTGAAAAAACAAACTCACTATTCACCCCATCACATCAAAATACCGGCAATCGTATGGACCACTAAATGTAGGTAATAAAAAAAAACTAATTACATAGTTTTGATGTACACGACGAGGCGATTCTTTTGAGCCTAGTTCGCCATGGTAGGATAATATTTACCACAAACAAAGCGAAACATGCTACAGATTACTTTTTGATTCGAACAGTGTTTTTTCCACCTTTTCCCACCAACTAAACACAGCCGTGGGCTGCCACGAGGCACGAGACACACTCCACCCGATCACACCATAATGGCAAATCAAAAGGTAATTCAAAAGGTCAAAATGGTATTACTACTACATCGAATTTAAAAAACAATCAGTAGCTCTTTTCAAACACACAGTACACTACATTACTGCATCGAATTTAACCTGAAATTCAGAAAATTCCATGCATGTTGCCATGGATGTAAGTCCAGATTGAGATGTACTAAGTAGCCGTTGTGTGCTGTTAGACAGATGGGGCAATTGTACTGTGACTGGCAAGTCCATTATCCATGCAAGCACAGATGCACTGCACCCGCACCAGCACGAGCATGCACGCACGAGTGACACGATCGATGCAACCTGACAGCAGCCAATGCAATTCTTGTGTTTAGCTGGGCGGGCATTCCGAGGGCTGCTGATGATCCATGCATCCCGACAGTCACTTTGGAACTGCGGGTCATGTCGGTGGGAGGAAGGACGTTGTGTTCGAGCAAGGCGCCAAAACAAGCTCGATCGAGCAGCAGCGCATCACTATCAGGCACAACACTATCTAGGGTGTGTTTAGAGGCCAAAGATTCCCTCCAAATTTCCTGCACTCCCATCACATCCCATCACATCGAAACAATAAACGCACTAAAAAGACGCATTTTCGAAATTATGAAATGTAGGTAAAAAAAATAAACTAATTACACAGCGGTTTAGATGTACATTGTGAGGCGATTCTTTTGAGCCTAGTTACCCCATGGTAGGATAATATTTACCACAAACAAACGAAATGTGCTACAAGTATTTTGGGTTAAGCTACAGTGCGGGAATTCCGAATTTTGGACCAAATTCCGAATTTTGACCCAAAATTTTGGCCTCTAAACACACCCCTAGCTAGCAAATCTCTCGTTCAGCATTATAGGGACATACTAGCTAGCCACTAACTTAATCTACCATGTGTCCTCTATACAAATAATTAAACGTTGTGCCGGAGGCCGGCCGGAGGAGTACATGTTGACCGCATGCCTTCCGTGTTACTCCCTCCATCTCAAATTGTAAAGTCGTTTCATGAATTCTTTACTCCCTCCATCTCAAATTATAAAGTCGTTTCATGAATTCTCGGAGAATTAAAACATTTTAAGTTTAACCTTATTTATATAATAAGATAGTAACATTTATGATGTCAACTAAATATAATTAGATTGTTCGCGCTTCCCGTCCCTGAGGTGACACAATCATGACTTTAGTTGGATACGAAAAATTAATTCATGGTTCGTACTAAACCATCAACCACTTTCATCCATCTTCTGTTCCAGAAAAGGCAGTTAATTTATGCTGATGACTTTCTTAGAGCATCAGCAGTGTGCGGTTCGAAGTTGGCCGATGCAATAAAGGCAATGATCTGCTTGAAACGGCCGTGCTAGGGTCGTTTATTTTCCTTGGAGCACCTGCAGTGTGAAGCACCGAGGACGTTCCTATGGATGGCAATATATCGCATTAGACACAGCCAAAAACCCATACGCCGCGGGTGCTCTTATGAGATGTGATGCCCGCTAAGAGACCCATTCAAGTGATAGGTGTGGCCGCTTTACCTGCCCCGCAAATAGCATTATTATGTATACTTCATCCATTTAAATTTCAAGTTCTTTTGAATTTTGAGATGCCTATAAGCTTATATGCGTAACAAAAAAGATGGTTACGTTGGAGCCAATTTCGTATGTTGGGTCTCGCCACTCCTACATTGGCTGGCTGCTGATGTTCCGTGTACTCCCTCCGTTCCACAATACTTTGTAATTCTTTTACTTCATATAAAGCGTGTTTATTTGTTCGTCTTATTCAAATTTTTTATATAAATTATAAAATAAACAAAACGTCATTACAATATCTTTAGTGATGTAATAAGTCATAACAAAAATGATAATATTTATTAAAAAAAGTTGAATAAGATGCAGATCAAACACAGTTTATATAATCAAAAGCACCGCAAAGATTAGCGAATCCGGCGAAAGTACACTCGTGGTGGCCCACCTAGCTAACCCAACCCAACCAAACCATGACTTGTGGAATGGTTGGAATGGTCAGGTCACTCACCCATGCAATATGCAACGTGGCCACACCTCAGCTGTGCGGCTGTGACCAAACATGCATGGCGCCCTGTTGGCATTGGCACTGCCACCGCACCGCCACCTTTGAGAGGTGGCGCTCCTAGGGCTATTATTGCTTTATTTACTTTTAGCTGTATTATTAATTAAGCGGACGATCGAGATTACGAAGCAATACTTTTTGTACGGAGTAGATGGTCTCTTGTGCGCCATCGATTCACACGTGCTGCTAGGCGCTAGTGCGACCACAATCTAGGCTAGTCTAGATCCGAGCAGAGCAGGGACCGCCAGCCACCACATTCTGCTTCTGCCGATCGGGGAACATGCATCGAGGCTCCCGGCCGTTGCTAGATTAGCTCCCCTTTGTTGCTCTTGCACAGAAGATCACGGGTTCGAACCGGACATGTACAATATATGGGCCACGTACGAACACCTAATTTCTCTTAATATAAACAGTAATCCATGGCTAAATTTGTTTCATGCATCGTTAGTGGCTCCCTTAAGATCGATGTTGTTCAAGGTTGACCACGCCATGTTGTTCAACAAAGTTTTTTTTTTTTTTTTGACGTTATGTTCAACAAAGTGTTGAAGCTCCCAGTTTTTTAACCAAACAGTGGGGGTCCGACTCCGATGCGAGGTGGTGGTAGCAGTGGTGTTTTTACCGTGAGAGGTAGTACTACTACTGATGTGGTTAGTTTTTTCCAGTATTGGAGAAGCAGCGATAACCAAAATATACCTGCACTCACACCTGCGGTGAACCTCGCCAACGATTGACGTGCATGTTGTTGCTACACCTCCCTCCTGCAGTCTTGCTGGCTGCACGGCTCCTCCTCCTGCCGTCCAGCTGATGGATTCCTGTGAATGTGATGGTCTCATCCGTCTCTTATCCTTATCTTTTGCTACATGCCCACTTGTCAGCTTTGCCACATGCAACAGAACCAACCAAGAGGCAGCAGCATCCTGCTGCATGCACTGCTCTCTGTGCTCTCTCCGCCCAGTAGTCCCCAGTCTGGTCAGTGGGGTGATCCGAATCCTGAATTCCTGATCCGTGTGGCGATGGCATTCAAGAGTGATTTCAAGTGCACAAGGGCAAACCAAACCAACAGGCTTTTTCCCGTGCACATTGCCATGGCCACACTCCAGTCACACGCTCGCTCACGCACGCAGGCAGGCAAGCAACACCTTCAACTCAACTCGTGGCAGCTGAAATACTTCAACATCACTCAATTTTGCTTGCACACAGAGATGGGGAGAGAGAGATCCGAAGCAAATTTTCTAGGAACTTGTTGGACCTCTCCTTGTGTGTGATGGAGCTTGCAAAAGCGTCAATAATGGCTGGGGCCTGGGGAGCAGGAGGGTGGTCCAATCGCTGGCGCTGCGGCAGCTCTTGAAGCTGCAGGGGAAAGGGAGGCAGCGCCCGCCCCCATCTCATCCCCACACCGCCTCCATTATTGTACGGCGCTTTTGAGTTTTGACCGTGGTCTCCTCTCTCCACGGCTCCACCCACCTCAGCTCAGCACCACCACGGCCGCGCCGCGTGTGGAGCCTACGTGGCAGCCTAGGCCTGCTGCTCTGTTCCAAGGTCACGTCCCTTTGAAAACATCAGGTTCGTTCACCAACAATATGGTTTCCAGATTATTATTAACAATAATGTTATTATGACTGATAAAATGCCTCTGCATCTGCCTTCAAAAAAATGTCTGTGCTTCACACTGTCAGGTCCAGGCAACACAATTTCACCCAACGAGTTGCAACATGTATGTTCCCTCCAATCTCCAACCATGTAACTTGGCCAACCAAAATCAGAAACCTTTCATCACCCAAGAATTCTTCTACATTTACAATTTGCCTGCCGACAAACCTGAGATGAAGAACATCACGGCACACAATGGTGTAGCCAACAACTTGCAGCTTCATTCATTCAATTCCCCATGCATATGTTGGAGGGGATCCTTTCAGCATCAGCATTCCATTCGCCAGCTTCCCCAGCCCGTCTGTCAGCATCATGCCGTGGCATAAGGGGAAGCGCCAAGGAACGGCTCCAGCGCGGCCAGATGGTGTCTCAAGAAGCTGTACGCGAGCTCCGTGTTCACCGCGGCTACCCGAGCAACCATGCCTGTTCCCTGCGCCTAGAAACAATGACAGATGCCGGTGTTCATAAGCCAAAGGGCCCCAAAGCGTGAGCCTCGATTCTAGCACAACAATGAGATGGAGCGGCGACAAACCGTGCGGCCAAACGGGCTGCAAGAGGCAACGAGTGGAGGCCTTTGTGGATGCTGGGGAAGTTGTGATCTCATGGTGTAGAGGCTGCCACCGGATGTGGGCGGGCGCAGCTGCCCAGACATAAGCTTCTTCACTTCGTCTTGCATCTTGTCTTGTATGTGCCTCAGCTTTGGCCTTCAGAGGAAAGAAAGCATGCCATGAATCATGAGCAATATGGTTTGGGTTCTGTAAGCCAGGCTTTTCAATCAGGAACATGGTAGCTTAAAATCCAAAAATGTATGTCTTGATTTGTAACGATATCTGCTTAATGAAATACGCGCATCGGCGCGGTCTCGAAAAAAAAAAAAAATTGTAACGATATCGTTTGTTGATTTGTTCCTAATAGAAAGGACCAGACCCTACCGTAGGCACATGCATATAACACTAGCTCTTCCTCTGAATACAGCAGAGAATTGTTAGTGACAAAACAGAACTAGGCAATCATAGGATATGGTAGTATGGTACTGTTAACTTTGCGCCCTACAATAATTAATAATTGTAAAACAAAAACATAAGCTTCTATGCTGAAGTGAGTAATGCAAATTCATCAGTGTAGTGCAATTTGAAACTTCATGTAATAACATTCAAATGTTCAAATAGAGATGACCAGAGCATAAGGCAACATGTGTTTGAGATGATGATGTATTGACTTTACCCCAGTAAGACAACCATCGCAATCACATTGTACTCCTGCATCCGTTCAGCAATGCTATGATTTGAGCCTTGTTCCAACAAAGTCTGCTTAAATATATACAGAATGTTAAGTATAAAGACAACATAAACAGAAATTTTAATGGATTAACATAATGAAGAACATGCTAGGAGGAGAAGGTCAAAAGTGTTCACCGAGTCAATAAAGAGAGGCTGATCTCCCAAGAAAATATGGTTGACACTTTTGTAGAAGCTAAAACCCCATTTTTCTCCACTCTCATAACGACCACTTGTAAACCAATCTACAACTACCAGGTTTGAATTAGCAGAAACTTGGAAAACTTGCTTTTGGTGGTACCGAGCGGTTGAGAAGCACGTCACAGGATCTGGAATAACAGCAAGCAGGGCATCTTCCCCAACTCTGGCCTACTGCATGTAATAAATGTTTAATCAAGGATCTTTCTAGTTTTGCAGTAAGAATGCAACTAAGAGCATAGAGCTCTTTAGTATATCAAATGCTTGGAAGAAGAATTACCTCTAGCAACTGTTCAGAACATTTTGAACCCACAGCCTTGTATACCTACAAAAGTACTTGTCAATCAGTAACGTATAGATAAAGTCAGCAGATTGGAAGCAAATTAGTTTTCCAGTTGACAATTTCATCAATGGACTTGTTAAGGTTACACGAGTACACGTCGACCAGGAAAAATGCAAAAAAGATTTGATTGAAACTAGCTTCTCAGTTGACATGTAGACAAAAGACATGAACATGGAAACTAGCATTTTCATTTGACATTTGCGATCAAGAACTTGTCAGTGAATGAAAGCTTAGGCATGGTAATAACAGAGCTGAATGATTCCAGAAGCAGGAACACTGGAGCAGTATCCCAAAGCTAGAAAGATCAGAGCTCAATAATCTTAGTAAGAGAACGTCATTACTCATTAGTTAGCTAGTTTCTTCGTTGAACTTTAAAAGGTTAACAGTAGAAAGAACCCCCACCCTCTGCACACACACACACAGTTTGAATTTGTTCAGCCAGTGGTAGAGCTCCCAGATTTGGAGAATTTAACGTGCCAGTCCTTGTGTTCAGCATTGTGATGAACTCATGAACAACCACTAGACTCTACCATGAGCAGAGGAAGAAACTACCAAGTAGTGATGCCTCCCACAATGTAGTAATGCAGCCTAAACAGTGCACCTGGAAGACTCATAGACTCCTCCTGTTTATCATAAATTCAATTCCTACAGAGCGAGTATAGGAATCCAGACATTTTCTGGTTAAGGTTCTATACAATACAATACCATGCGGCACACACAGGTAAGCATCACAAAACCACACAAAAGCAGGAAGCGTAGAGTGAAGCTCCATTAAACAATCAGCATACCTTGGTCGAGGCCTGGGTGGTGATCGCCGCCGCGCACCCGTCGCCGACGCTGACCGTGCACGATATGGTGTCCCCTGCAAGGGGCGCGCGCGGCACCAGGAGCCCATATCACTACAGCACCCACCTTCCGAACCGCGAAGAAGGGAGAGAAGAGAAAGCGGAGGGGAGGTCCTCGGACTCGGGACTCACGGAGACGATGCCGCCGCCGTAGGTGAGGGCGTAGAGCCAGACCGCGTCGCAGGAGGAGGGCCCCACCTGGACGGGGCGATGAGCTTGAGCGGGTACCTGGCGAAGCAGCGGGTCAGCGCCGACCTCCCCGCACCTTCTCCACCCGTACCGCCCCCGTCGCCGCGGCCTCCGCTGCCATCGCCGGCTGACCACCAGACCACACCACCGCCGAGCGCGTGGTGATTGGACGGTCGATCCGTCCGTCGTGGGTCAACGCATTTGCTTCGTAGGTTGATTGATCCGTCCGTTCGTAGATTGATTGAAGCAGGCCCAGTCCGCGCGTTAGCTCTTGTTCGGCTCACCACTTCACCGGGCCGTTAGATGGTCGTAGTGGGCTTGCTTATCTGCGGACCGCGGATGACTTTGGGCGGCGAACGGACTCGTGCAGACGTGCTGTCTCTCTCTGGATTCGAAAAAACTGACAGTGAAATAAATTGCTCGTCTAAAGCTTTGTAATTAGGTACACCCTCAGTCCATAAATAAGTGCACTTATTTGACTTTTATCAAACTTGTTTGACCATTCATTTTATTTAAAATTTTTTAATATATATAACCTTTTTATCATAACACAAAAATCTCTAATAATAAACTAAGTCATAAAATTGATGTGGTCTGCTATTTCTGAAACTTTAGATAGAAATGTAGGTGATGACTTTACTTCTATTGGTTAAATGTGGCTTAGTAACAAAACATTTTTAGTCCACAATATCTTTTTGTCTTTGCTGCCCTGTGGGGAATTTGGAAGCTAAGAAATTCTATTTGTTTTCGAAAAGCTCCATGCACTAGTACCCAATTGATTTTGCGAGCATCTGAAAAATATTTTTACGCGGGCGGGCGTTGAGTTTGCCCGCCACGGTTAATGGCCCGATTAACGTGGCGGACATTTTTTTATTTTGCGTGACGGACAATTTTGCCCGCCACGCAAAAAATCGATTTTACCGTGGCGGGCGTTTATAAGCGCCCGCCATGCAAAAATGTGGCCATTTTCGGTGGCGGCAGGCTAAAAAGGCCGCCACGTAAAAACGCCGAAGCCCATGGTGAGCCCAAATCGGTGTCATATTGGGTCATATATAACCAGCACCACTTCCAACCCTAACCTCACTTCCAACCCTAACCAAGACTTCACTTCACGCCCCTCTCACTTCGTGAGGCGACCGCCTCCTCCCTTCCCCAACGCGGCCGCCGCCTCCTTCCGACCGATCCACGACGACGGGCGAGCAGATCCACGACGACGGCCCGGCGGATCCACGACGCGCTACGGGCGGCCTCTTCCTCGACGCGGTGGCGGCGCCCTTCACCGACGCTACCGGCGGCGTCGCGACCGACGCGGCGGCGGCCTACCGACGCTGGGGTGGCGGCCCTTCCTCGACGCGGGTGGCCGCGCCCTACCACGACGACGGGCCGGGCGGCCTCCTTCCGCCGGCTACGGCCGGGCGGCGGTGCTCCTTCATCCGACGGCGGGCGGGGGTCGGCCTGCGGTGACACCGGCGGGTCGGGCTGAACCGGGGCGGCGGCGCACCGGGCGGAACGGGCGGCGGCGTGGCGGAACGGGTGGCGGCGCGGGCGGATCCGAGGCGGCGGCGCACTGGGGCCGGATCGGGGCTGCACCTAGGCCTGCATCGGGCCCGCCCGGGCTTTTTTTTTTTTTTTTTGATTAACCGTGACGGGCACGCGGTGCCCGCCACGGATGTTCCTCCATTTACCTTACCGTGACCTCTTGGGGGCGACGGGCGCTCATGCCCGCCACCCAAAATCGATTGCGCCCGTCACAAAAAACGATTTGGGTACTAGTGATGGCTAGATGTCAGACTTTTGTTGTTAGTAAGTATAGCTGCTTTGCTACACAACTGGCTCATTCTCTGTCTGGAGGAGAGGAGGGAGGAATATGCTTCAAAGCTCACAAAGTTGAAAGAGATTGCCTCCAGGCAACCAGAATTTGTGCTTGAATGATGCCAGAGATAAGTGGGATAAATACATGTTGAACAAAGCTCTGGATTGGGAAGACAAGGAAATACCTGATGAAGTCAAGACGAAGCTCAAGGCTACAAGATCTGAAGATGTCCCAGGGATGCGCTGGATCAGCCTTCTACCAGAAGATGCAGCTGCCTGAAGAAGGAGGGCGCTGAAACTGATGCAACTTTATTCATGTTTGGTGCTCAAGAGGTCGCAATTATCCATTTTTCTGTATGGATTGAGTGTAGTTTCTCTTCTTGGTGCGAGAGAAGGGTTGAGTATCTAGAGTTTTGAGTGTTTTGTTTTGAGTTCGAGGAGCTTTGCTTAAGGGGGTGTGTGAGTTTTTATGGGGTGTTACCCCTGAATGCTTGAACTGTAACATTTCTTGTCCTTGCCGTAATGCAATAACAGGGCGCTGCCCTTTAACTCAAAAAATGAACTAAGTCATAACAAAATGAGTAATATTTACTAAAACATTTTAAATAAGACGAATGGTCAAATAAAAATGATAAAAGTCAAATAAGTGCACTCATTTGTTTTTTTAGATAATGGATAATAAAATCCGATCTCTACATCCGTAGAGATGTACGCCCACTTATTACAAAGTTTGGAAAATTGAAAAAACGAGAAGCAAGGCGATTGTGCGTAACATAGACAAAGGAACTAAAGTAAACGGAAAAAAATTCTTCCATCCTCTATTGGCAATTTCTAAAGCAACCATTTCAGGTTGTTTGCTCAAAAAGCGTCCTTTCCTTGCTCAACACGCCGCAACCGGGCCCAAAAGCGCAAACCAATAAGCTCCTCCGAAGATTACCCGCATAATAGAGTTAGATCTCAATTTTTTAAAAATCATATCATTACGATATCTCCGGATGGCCCGAATAAAGCGACCACACCAACCCAAATCAGTTTATGTTGATTATGTAACCAAGTACCAAACATATGGTCAATTGAATCAAGGTTGGGGAAGGTTGGTAGCATAGAAAATAATCATCCAAATCATCTTGGCAAAAGGACAACAAAAAAAAGAGGCGTGGGATAGTTTCATTCATATTACAACACTTTCGCATTTTTACTCCCCTTTCCAACTCTTCCTAGCAAGGTTGTCTTTTGTCAAAATGACTCCTCTTTGAACAAATAAGTGCACTCATTTGTGGACAAAGGGTGTACACTACTAGTTTCAAAAAAATAATACACTACTGAAATGCAAATCTGCGCTGAGCTTTCTGGATGAATTCATGTCGTGTTTCTCTCTTTCTTCATGCTACTACTCCTCTAAGTTTAAAGTCAACGGAGGATTGGAGAGGAAAAGCAGGAGATTTGCCCACGCACGGGACAAGGCCGGTGAAACGAAAGTGTGGAGTGGGCACTGGAGCACCGCTTCGGCTCGTGCGCTCCACGTTTCGGGCCGGTGGCCACCGGACCAGCGCACCGCGCCGCGCCGTCCCGTCCAGGCCATGTTCCGTGGTCGGCAACCCGCCGCACCACTCTCTCCGCCTCCACAATTTCAATCAATTCAATTCGATTCAATTTCAGCGCGGCCACCTTATCCCTGTCCGTCTCCGTCCAGGTCCCTTGACCAGTCACCACGCTCCACCTCCACTGCTCTGTGCTGCTGCCGGGCTCCAGCGCCATGGCCGCGGCCACGCTGCTCCCGGGCCCCGCCGCCGCCTCGCCGCGTCTCGGCTCCTCCGCGGCTTCCGCCCCGTCCGCGTTCCACGGGAGGCGTCGCCTCACCACCAGCTTCAGGTACGGGCGCCCTCACCCACCTCCTCGCTTGCTCCCGGCGTCGCCGATGGCCGCGGTCTGCGGCGCACATGTGGAGCCGTGGATGCGTGCGCCAGGTGCTCGACCTGTTGCCTGCACTATGCCACCGCGGCCCACGGGAACAACGGGGGCGTCGGCTCCAGCCTGCAGTTGGGCTTGGGGGTGCGGGCTGCTGAATTCGCCCGAATCACTGTTGGTCGTTGGTACTCCTACCTGATAGAACGAGCAATCACTACTAGGCTGAGTGGCTGATCGATCGAGCTTTTGCGAATTGCCCGTTGGTGCAGGTGCCAGTCGACCAGCGTCGATAACCAGCAGCAGCAGCCGCCGCCCAAGCCGAAGCAGCGGAACTTGCTCGACAACGCCAGCAACCTGCTGACCAACTTCCTCAGCGGGGGCAACCAGCGGGGGGCCATGCCCGTCGCGGAGGGCGCCGTTACTGACCTCTTCGGCAAGCCCCTCTTCTTCTCGCTCTATGATTGGTTCCTCGAGGTCAATGGGCGTTCTCGTGCATTATCTTCGTTTTGTTTGTTTAATAATAACTATGTTCTCCACTCAGTTTACCATATAGGAAAATTCGATTCAGAAACTATGAGGACAGCTCCTCCTGCAACACTGACATGTTGTGATGCCTTAATTCGCAGCATGGCTCTGTCTACAAGCTTGCTTTTTGGACCCAAATCGTTCGTTGTCGTCTCTGACCCTATTGTTGCTAGACACATCCTCCGGAGAACGCTTTCTGTTATGATAAGGTATGATGTCTAGATACTGGAGTCAGACATGGATCGTTGAAAACTCATTAAAAAAGGATTCCAGAAAACTATGGAATATGCAAGGATTTGGACCATGATCACCTTACACCTATAATGGTTGCAAACGCATGAATGCTTCCCTGCAACTGCATTTTGCATATATATTATTACTTGTCATGTAGAACTGACTTCGCTTCTTCTGAATAATAATTGATGTAGTTTGGCGTGTTCTTACATGTTATTTCTTACTTGAAATCAGGGAGTTCTCGCTGAAATTTTAAAACCCATAATGGGGAAGGGTCTTATACCTGCTGACCTTGATACCTGGAAGCAAAGGAGAAAAGGTTAGAAAGGTTGGATATTCAATCATATTTTCTGTGCCTTCTAGTTTGGACTGATTACAATACTGCAGATTGCTATGCATTAATCTATGCGCACAGCCCATACTGTTAGTCAAAAGTAGCAGGTTGATCATTGGCCTGAGTTTCAAACCGAGTCCTTTCTAGTTTTGTTTTTCCTATCTTGGTAGATTTTCTAGCTCAACTGTGTATTCTGATTTTGTTTTTTTTTTGCCTAGGGAATGCAAAATCATCCTAGGGCTTCTTTCAGCTCGAATTCATTAGCTTGTTTTTTTTAAGCCTTGAGGGATGAAAAACCATTTTCTGTTTTTAAATGCAATATTTACTTGGTTACTGATGTTTGACGAGCCAATCAATCACCATAATCGAATTATTTTAGAGATAATTCGAACTTCATGTATGCATTTCACATACTATTTTACTAATGACACATCTTATCCTTTCCTTGTGTTCTGCAGTTATAACACCTGGGTTCCATGCGTATTCATAGAAGCTATGGTGAGAACATTTACAAAATGTTCAGAGAGAACAATATCAAAGCTTGAAGAGCTTACTGAAAGCGAAGGCCGTGAACAAAAAAATCGACTATAGTGGACCTTGAAGCTGAGTTCTCCAATTTGGCACTCGATATCATTGGCTTGGGTGTGTTCAATTTTGATTTTGACTCGGTTACTAAGGAGTCTCCTGTAATCAAGGTTGGTATATCTGTAGTTCTATCTTATGTTTATTTGTGCCTAGGATATATTTACATATGCCCATATAGAGAAATTGACTAAATGTAGAGAAGAATATTCATAACTTATGGTTGTGTTCTTCTGCTAATTTTCTCATCCCTGCTTCGAGGATCTTCTCTCTCTCCATTTTGCAGGCAGTGTATGGAACACTTTTGAAGCTGAGCACCGTTCCACCTTCTACATCCCCTATTGGAATCTTCCTTTGACAAAATGGATAGTTCCAAGGCAGCGCAAATTCCATAGTGACCTCAAAGTGATCAACAATTGCCTTGATAACCTTATAAAAAATGCAAAGGAGACAAGACAGGTTTGTGCAACTGAAACACAGTTCTAACTTGGTGGAATTTTAAGGATCTTGCTGTAGTTGTGATATTGTAAACTTGCTATGTAGGAAGCTGATGTGGAAAAGCTCCAGCAAAGGGACTACTCTTCTCTGAAGGTTGGTTGTTCCTCATTCCTTTGTTGACTCATTTCAGTGTCAGTACTCAACAGTTTCCTTTCTGAACGTCTAGGGATTTTTGGTGAATAGTTTCTCATATCTGTGTCGTCATGCTTTTAGGATGCCAGCTTGCTGAGGTTCCTTGTTGATATCTTTTGGGGAGCTGATGTTGATGATCGCCAGGTAAATTGCAGAAACTAGACATTTTAGAATTTTATATGTTATATGCTTTCTATTTCTTCCCATTTGCAGCAAATTAAGTTGATGAATTTCATGGTTTTTGTTGTGACAGCTTCGAGATGATCTTATGACGATGCTTATTGCTGGACATGAAACAACTGCTGCTGTTCTGACATGGTCTGTTTTTTTGCTAGCCCAGGTACACATATGTTGTCACAGAATTCTTCAAGTAATTAAATTTTTGCTTGAATATGTATTGTCATACTGTGATGTCATGCAGAGCCCTACCAAGATGAGAAAAAGCCCAGGCAGAGGTTGATTCTGTTCTCTGCAGTGGGGCAATTACTGTCGAATCCCTCAAGAAACTGGAGTATGTCACCTGTACCATTATTTTGAATTCAACTGGCATTGATTCTTTTATTTTCCATTTCTTGAGGGATAAGTGTATGATGATTAACAATATCATCGGATTATTGTTTCATAAAAGTATGATCAGATTATTAACAATATCATATCCATGGCATCCGACTTGTCTGAAATTACTAGCTATATTTATACATCTGAAATGAATTTTCCTTCCTCTCATGAAACCTTTGCATTTCCCCAAGGTACATAAAACTGATTATTCTTGAAGCTCTTCGCTTGTATCCTCAACCACCATTGTTAATTAGGCGTTCTCTCCGGCCAGACAAGTTGCCAGGTACCACCTTCTCTGTAATGTCGTAAGTTCTTTCCTGAACAATACAAAGGGTGTTTGGTGTGTTGTTTCTGTTAATTAATAGGCTGTGAGTGGGTGTGTGTTTGAGTGTGCATGCGTAACTTCTTTATTCTTCTTGTTAACTTAATGATACACAGCTCTTCTGCGTATTCAATAAAAAAAAACATGTTAAGTGGGTGTTGGTTAATTGGGCAGATGCATGGCTTATGTTGTGAAGACCGAAGGGCATGTTATGAGCACAGATATTCTGATTAAATATACCTATATTCTCATTTGATAGAAAAAGGTTACATTAATTTCAACTCATGAAACTGTCGGCAGGAAAATTTCCACTATTATAAAACTTTTTTTTTGTTGTAGCTCTTATTTAAAAAAATGTATGCACATCAGCAGCGGATGTAGTCTAGGTGCATAGGGGTGCAGCTATACCGCCCAATTTTTTTGTAGAAATACTAATTGAGTATAGGTATAATACATTATTATATTATCTAGAACACCTTATCAAATAGCGATCCTTTAGCTCAACTGCTCAGCTGAGGGGAAAGTAGCCTACAGTTTTTCTAAAGCTCAAGAGGCAGGAGCCCAAAAATGAGCTCATGCACATAGCACACAAGTAGAAGATAAAAATGAAAGAACAAGGTAGTAAAAGTAAATTGGACTCTGTTTTCTCCCAAATAATCAAAATTTGTGAAGTTTCAGTCTTGATCTTGTTTAATAATCAGTCATTTTTTTTTAAAAAAAAAACCATCCATAAATTAGTCGATAAATATGGCATAAGGGGACCAATGATCTAGCTTTTTTATTGACTGCTCAATGAAGCATAAAATATTTCTTATCCACTTTGAATCAATTCATTAAGGATAACAAAGAAGCAACTAATATGCTTATCAAAGACCTTGGTGGTGACTACCTTTGTATACTTGCAGATGAATGTTGCTAAATTGTATCCTAAGATCAGCACATCTAACTACTTTTTACGTAATTCGGTTGTTGGTCCATATTACAGTGTTAGCTTAATTGCATCGCTTAGGTCCGTAGCCCCATTATTTAAATCCTGGATCCGCCACTGATACACATGAGTTTTTGGCATGAGGTTCTTGATCTAAATTTCTGTATGTGGAAGTAGTCAGTTCTTGATGTCTGTTCGACCCATTTATGTCTCCCATTTGATCTCACTAGATGCATCCTACTACTGTGATGTTTGTTGAAACTTTGTGTTTGTTTTCAATGAATTACTTTACTGAGAAGCAGGTTATGTTGCCTTCGCTGGTACATGCCTTCTAACTCTGCACTGATCATCTATTTACCCAGGTGGGTACAATGGAGCAAAAAAGAGGGATATGAAATACCAACTGGGACTGATATATTTGTTTCGTGAGTTCAGGCAGCTGCAGTTTTGAAATGGCTTGGATAGGATTGTTCAACACAAATCGCTATAATTTTTTACTTAACTATATAAGGTTCTGTCCAGTCCAAGCCATGGCTTGACTTATGGTAAAAACTGGCACTGCAGGTATACAATCTCCACAGATCCCCATATTTTTGGGACGGCCAAATGAATTTGAACCTGAGAGATTTTCAGTTCCAAAGAAGGATGAGAGCATAGAAGGCTGGTCTGGTTTTGATCCTGACCGAGTCCTGGTGCAATGTACCCCAATGAGGTCAGGCTCAACAATTTTTTTGTCTCTTCGACTGCTGCATGAATTTACTCCTTGTATAAGAAACTGAGGACATATCAATTTGCTCTTTACCAGATCATAGCGGACTTTGCTTTCCTTCCCTTTGGCGGTGGGGCCCCGCAAATGTGTGGGTGACCACCCGCGCTCCTGGAGTCGACGGTAGCTCTGGCCCTGCTGCTGCGGAAGTTTGATGTGGAGCTGAGAGGGTCGCCCGACGAAGTAGAGATGGTGACAGGCGCCACGATCCACACGAAGAACGGGCTTTGGTGCAGACTGAGGAGAAGGACTTGATCAAACATAGCTTTACATTGAGAAGTAGCTCTCATTCTTGACTTCTGATATGCTTTAGGCAAGTTAAACAGCCTCATGAGCAGTGGATGGGAATCATGTACATTGGGATTTGGAACATCTTATGTAGCGCAATAGGGGCAACCACTTCTGCATATAATATATACCTAATCTATTTCAACTTGACATTCTGGTGCAAATACTGCTAGCATAGTTGCATGCATGCACCTAAAACACCTGTGCACACCCCTTCATGCCAACCAAACTGATGAGACAGCAGAGATAGCGTAAGCCACCATCTGTCTGGGCTGAGGTGTCCCGTTGCTTCTGATCTCTGAACTCAGGTAACCTGATCTTGTCCTGCCTGTTAATCAAGTTAGGTTTCAGTGATGTGTTTGCTTGGCTTGGCAGTTGGCAGGTAGCATTACCATCATCGTCAGTCCATCACCAAAGCTGGGGCGTGCAGCCGCTGATGCGTTGCTGTGCCGTGCCGCCGTGGGATGCATGCAGCGCAGGGAACAAGAAGCCCACAGGAATGAACAACACGGCCAGCCGGATCGATCTGACGGTGCAGACAGCGACGGGTAAGCAGGCTGCTCACCATCAACTTTGTTTCTTTCTCCACGGGTGTTCGTATACTCGTACGTGCCGTAATTATTGTGCTGGCATACTACTCGCTACGTGTGCGTGCGCGCACACTTCTTTGACGGCGAAAATTCGCTGCGGTTGAATGAACTGGAAATTTTTGCTCGGCTCGTAGCCCTTGGCTTCAAGCCAAAGTCGCACGTTCCGGCGACCTTTTGCGGTCAGCAAATTCGCTGTCGTACAATACGAGCTGTATGTGTATGTATTTGGAATGGATGGCCGAGTCCGTTTATTCAAATCTGGGTTGACAGTGAAAGCCCTTCAGCCTGCGTCGTTTTTACCGACTCATGTAAAAACAGTGACACCGTCTCTGGTTGTGTGGTCTGCAGGCCAAGCCAAGCAAAGAAACCCCGACCAATGTGAAGAGAGATGCCCCCAAGCAGGGCCCCAAGCAGGGCCATGACATTGAGGGCGAGAGAGCCACCGAAGTCAGTACTTATACACGCTCCCATATGCTTAAAGCGTAAGTAAGTAAATAAATAAATATCGAAAAAAAACTTACTTTCCTGCTTAACTGAATGACGAAGCTCCTGTCCTGATTCCTGAATGAATGAAAAAAGGAAGAAAATGGCAGGTTCCTTGCCTATGACCTTGCCCAGAGGTTTGACGTACCATGGCGGTCTAAGCATGGTGTTTGCTAGTCGACTGCCTAAATTAGGGGAGCTTGGAACTTTGTGGTGGAGAAACTTCTATAAAGAGGAGCGACCCATCATGTGATATATATGTACAGTATATATGATGGAATCGTTGAAGTTAGGGCTGCCGCCCTGGGACGACGACTTGAACTTTCAACGGCATATGCTCCTTTGAATTTCCCCCTATTTTCTTGTTGGGCTCGTGGGATATGGGACCTGGTGGACTGGCTCAAAACTTTAGGACCAAGCAAAAGCAAGATATGGTAAACCTTCGGTTTTTTCTGATTTGCCACTATTATTCAATCCAATAAGTAGTGGTAGAATCTGTGAACTTAGAAGTGAGCAGGTATTTTTTGGGTTATTTTTTCACAATAGCATTACGTGAGTAATTTAATGCGAGCTTATAGGGTTAATTTAGGTTATTTTACAACATGGCTGAAGGATTCATATTTCCCAGATGTCTTGTGCGTAAGTTTGAGCACACTGAAATGAAAAGTGTGTTTTTACTTTTTTGAAACAAAATGTTTTTTTTACTTGTTAGCAATGGTAAAAGGACATGGTAACTTGGTAAGTGGTTTAGACCTGCCGAGGAGGTGACGTAGGAACATCACACGGAGACAGAGGTGAAATGAAAGTTGTGCCATTGACATGGGCGAGAAAGGCGATCCTGTCAAGAAAAAGGGGGTCGGTAAACCAAGTGATTTGTGTGGGGGAACCAAAATGACGCAAAAGTTAAATATTTACTGATTAATTCTACCATTGAAGATGACGGGTTGCTAGAGCAGGTACAGCATAACTGAAGAAGACATTTCAAGAGTGACTTGGTGCAGTTGATGGAATATTCAAAATTACTGTAACTTGTGAGTGAAGCAATGATTCAACTTCACGAGAGACAGATCACACTCAAGAAATATGGTAACATTTGCATTATCTACTATATATGTAGGCAAACAAAACACCCCAATTTGAGCTGAAGTTAATATGGAGCTAGATGCGCGCATACACAATTGTCACCAATCGATTATTAATCTTTTACTGGTGGGTTACTGGGGATGGAGCCGTTGGAGCCGCTCCAGCTCCCCCTCGAGTGCCCGTCCGCCCCCTCCAGAAAACAACCTAAATCCACCAAAATCCTCCCTCAATCCCACCAGAATCCCTCTTCCATCTACAGATCCGCTCATACCCCTCGCTGATCTGCCGTTTGATGTGCTTTTTACCTCCGGTCGCGGCTGTGGGTTTGATGACGCCTCACCTCCGGTCGGCAGCCGGCAGCCATTGACGGCTGGGCCGTTCATCGCAGGCTGCCTGCATCCTTCGACCTCAGGCCCCGCTCCCGTGCAGCGTGATGGCCTTGGTGCTGTCGTCTGCACGCAGCCGCCGCAAGCCACGACGAGGCCGTCTGGGTCCGCTGTAGGTCCACAGGCGGACTGTTCCGTGGCTGTCGAGGTCGCAGGCGTGCGACCCGGGGCTGCCGCTGCCGGTTCCTCCGGCGAGCCCTCCGTGCCTTCTCCCTGCGCGGGCAGCCCCCGTGCGGGCGGTTCCCGCACTGCAGCAGCTGCGAGCGTGGGAGATCAGGCCAGCGACCGTGGAGTGTCCGCGCCGTGCGACGACCGCCGTCGCGGCGGATGGGCAGGGCCCCGCCGAGGCAGCCACGGTGGTGGAGCAGCAGTTGGAAGACGGCGAGATTGAGGACGTCCTTGAGGTCCAGGATGACGCCGACAACTTGGACACGGACCTGGACGTGGACGACGAGGTGCGTGCGGTCTCCCCGCTGATGCCGGATCTCAAGGCCCCTACCAGTGCGGCGGCCATGGAGGCAAGGCTGCCTCTCCCCACTCGCGGCTCCCTTCTACCCTACGTCGGTGGGGCGCTCGAAGACCGCGCGCTGGGCGGACGCCGACGCCGCTGTGGGCAGCTCCGACGACGAGCCCCCCCCTGCTGCTGCACGCCCGTCGTACCTCGACGCTGCTCTACGGGCTCTCCGGGTCACGCCTCTGCCGTCGGCGGAGGAGGTTGCCACTGCGGTGGGTGCCCACCGGGATGCGGCGGTGCGGCGTCGCCGCCGGCGGCGTCAGCGACGGAGGTCCAGCGCTGGGCGGCTGGCAGCGGGGTTCTGCCCCCCGCAACGGGCCCTCGCGGCACCGGGCGCCCAACGTGTCCCAGCAAGGCGCCTCCCTGCAGCCTCGTTCGGGGCTATCATCGTCGACGCGATGGCTTCCCAGACTCGCCGGGTCATCGCCATCGACGATGTGCAGAGGAAGGAGGCACCAAGGGGTCACCGCCCAGCATCGCCGAGCTGGTGGGTCGATGCTTCAATGCGCCGCACGCCGCCACATCGCCGCCTTTGTGTCGCCTCCGTCGCTACGCGCTTTCGATGTTGGGGTACCGCCACGGGCAAGGAGTGTAAGCGCGTTCGCTCGCGGCGTGGGCAAGCCGGGCCGGCCGAGGACCGGCGCCCGATGGAGGGGGCCAACATGCGGCACCATGTTGTTGCCGATTTAACCCAACCGTCGTCGGGGGCATGACGCCGGCACATGACACCGCCGCCGCCGCCTCATGTTGAGCCGTCGGCAACGCAGGCGGGCACGCTTGAGCCCGACCTCACCGCCGTTGTTCTGAGGTTCGGCTTAGGGACTTCGATCCCATGTTGGGCGAGGTGGAGGTCGTTCTCCGCCTAGCTTTGGTGGCTCTGATGGTGGACCTATGTCCTCGGGCCCGGTCGGCGACTCGAGGGAATGGTGGGTCGGGTGGTGCGGCGGCTACCATCCAAAGACCGCCAACAACGACCGGTGGTCGGATTTCGCCCAGCGGAATTCAACGGGCCCATCGCTCCCTACCGGGTCATCTCCCACGCCACCTTCGGCGTCGCCGCGCCGGATGACGTGCACCTCGGCTTGGACCTTCGACCTCCGTGGAGGTGGGAGTCTCCGGATGGTGTCGCGTCCGCGGCGGCGACCAATGAACGATGGACACCCGGGACCATCCTCTTGCACCCGTGTATGATGTCCGTGAGTCCGATGTTGGCATCCTTGGATCCGGGCGTCGCAGCGACGCCGAGCTCCCCCGGGCCGACCATGTCTCATTGATGACTTTATTGCAAAGTTCAAGAAGCCGTTGATCCTCCGATCTTGTCCACGCCCGTTGTTGAGGCGGACGCTGGCGTCTCGCGAGGGAGTCGACCCGATGATGACCTCATTCCCAGCGCGGTCGGCGCGGCTTGCGGCGAAGAGTGCAAGACAGGAGGCGAGGCCGAGGCTCAAAAAGCGAGGAAGGTGCTATTGCGTAAGATGGGGATCCACGCCGAGGCGAGCATCCGGGATGAGGTTTCCTTCGACGAACTTCGCCGCTTTGATCGACCTCGACGCCGACGTCAACAGGGAGGCGATGGAGGTGTTCTTTTTCCGCGAAAGAAGCGGAGGGCCTCGAGCCCGCGGACGACCTTTTGAGTGTGTGAGGTCTTAGGTCGCAAATTGGTTTGCCATGTAATCGTTAAATTGGGATCCAAGAGTTTAGGACTTCTTTGGTTTTTTCTTCTTTGGAGGCTGGCCGTGATGTCATTCGGCATCACAGTTTAGTCTTTCAGATTCGGATTTGGTTTTCCTACCTCTTAATGAAAAACGGGTGAATGGCCCGATCGAGAAAAAAAAAAATATTAATCTTTTCACTTCTTGAAGAAAAACAACCATGCATTAGTCGATCTATAAGGTGTGATATTAATATATATTCCCTTTTCTAAAAAGAAACAGAAATAGTTGTGGGTGTAATCTTTGCCAGCACCCTATTTTCCTCTTCATCCATGCACTGCCTCACCTTTTGTTACCTTGGACGCTGTTAAAGGCTGCATAGAAGTTGGGTAGCTAGGCATCAAGATGAAAGGTCAGCATCTCCCCTGCTTCCTTCGCCACACAATCAACCGTTGAAAGGTCAACTTCCTGGCGGGGCCCGGTCCACACCAAATCCTAACCAAACCCTATCCTTTTCTTCATCCTGCGTTTCTTTTGTATTATATCTTAAAGCTCACATGTGGTAAAATAGTGACCGTGACAGGTTAATACTCTATTACCAAAGACTTGCAGGTCATTTTCTTAGCCTGAGTGAGGGTAGATGAAACCTGTTCTTCTTTTGCAGTATCTGAAAGCACTACCGCCATCGTCTATTGTTTCTGCAAACCACATGTGAAGAAGCCCCAGTACAATTCAGGTCAAAAACTTGTCAACAAAATTTCAAGTTATGCAGGCATAATGATTAATTTTGTTACCTTTAGAAAGTTATTAAAGACGAATCATGCATATGTGATGCAGGTTAGATCAAAGGTTACGGATATATATATATGGAGAGCTTTTAGTTGGTGTCGTAGAAAATTTGTCTAGTCCAGGCAACAACATCTAGCCACGTACAGGCAACCAATTATTTTGCATAACGTGAAGAGTCAAACTGTATAATCTTTGACCAATTATTTTGCCAATAATTTTTAGCTATTGCAATAAAAACATGATACTATTAAATTTGTAATCAAATGTAATATCCAATAATTATAATTTAGAAGATATGCATGTACCATGTCTCAGATTGTGCCAGGACTAGAGGGAGTGGAGGACACATTCAGCTTTCACCTGGCGGGGTCTATGGCTTAAGTACATAAAATCAACATGCCCTAATTTTCTCAAATGCTATAGAGACCGGAGTCTCGGCAAGAAGCATCATCTTGGGTGTTGGGTTAACAAAGGATATAATAGGAAAAAAAGATGCTGAGATTGATGTTGATTATTGGGGAGCATGTGCACATCCAGTGTGGAAAAGAATATCCAATCCAGTCAACCCATTGACTCGTTCCCATATCGTCAGCTCACACGTCAGGGTCCTGTCCGCATCCGCTGCTGGGCCCCACCGCAAACTGCCAAGCCGCGCCGCGCACGCTGGAGGCTGGAGCCATTTGAAAACGCTGACCACCCGATGAATAAGCTTGCGAATTTAAAGTTACAACTCGCTCAAAACTGAAATAAAAAGCAAAAATCGAGTGTGAAATTGCATTCGATTAATTCACCTATATCTTGAAAGTTGAAACCCACAATATATATATGATTAGCTTGCTTGCTTGCTATAGCTTGTCTCGCTGAACTTTAGATATACTCCCTCCGTATAGGATTTAGAGGTCATTTCAGACGCGTCGGGTGTTTTGGCAAAGTATGTCGTTCTACGAATGGTTGGAGATCGAGTATATATACTTGTGTACTATTATCATAAATTCAGACAAAACTGAGAAGAAATACAAAAAAATTATATGGTGGGCAGACTCACACATGCATTTGCAGGATGACGACTATTGCTAAGGGAGATGGTTTTATGTTGGCAGGTCGGTCAAGAGAAAATATAAACACGTTTGATAGGAGCTAGGAGGTGTTGTAGTAGTACGTGGTGGTCTAGGTGTGGTCACGATCGAACACGTTGAAGCAATGAAGGTAGCCACCAACGTATACTAGGAGACAGTCCAGTCCCATTTGACCTCCAAACTAGTCAGATCGATGGAGAGCCGTGCGAACTCGACCAAATAAATGGATTAAAAAGCTGCTTGCTGATTGATGGATAGATGGCGACCGTCGCTTCTACTCCCTCCGTCCCACTGAGTTTGTCACCTGGATTCCGTGTCATCTTATTCGATGCTTCGTCTTATTCAAATTTTTTGCACACATATAATTTTATTTTGTTACGACTTATTTTATCAATGAAAATACTTGAATATTGATTAATTTATTTTATGATTTGCATAAATATTTTGAATAAAGACGGATGATCAAACATGAAGTTCAAAAGTCAAAAAACGACGAACACCATGGGACAGAGGGAGTAAGTAGCTTATTAGCTACTAGCTTAGTTTAGAGGCTGTCATTTTAGAGGAAGGACCAAACAAATCCTCTGACCGGCCGGAACCAACCAGCAGCCAGCAACAAAATTCAACTGATGGCTACCTAGTATGGTGTTCGTTTCTCACACAACCGTCGCTGCTTTGTTGTAACTGGGTTTTGCGTCGTTGCTTCGTGTTAACAATCTACGTGTTTCTCTGATGGCCTAGCTTTATGTATATGCTATGCTATGCTAGTTCACTTTGAAAAAGTATACTAGCAATATATGGTCGTTTAATTACATAGGCGTTCTCTGATGGCCTAGCAACGACTGGTACATATACATAATAGCTACTCCACGGCTCACGTAGTTACGTGGATATATACAACCACACGAGCACACCTTGTATTGCACAAGCCAGGCTAAAATTATCCTAGGCTAGCTTTACGGCTTAGTTTTACTAGCCAGGCTCTACGAAGAAGTAGGCAGGCTAAAAATGCACCCACCTCCAAACGAAGATGTAGCGAGGTTGCAACAATATCTGGTCTTACAACATGGGTATTTTTATAATCTAAAAATGGACGACTGACGGCGGCCGGTGTAAACGCACAGTGTGTCCGTCCGATTGAACACCTGCACTGCAGGCTTTCGATCGATTCAAAGGGGCACGTGCTAGGTAGGAGTAAAATAAAACAATTAAGCAAGAAACAGACAACCTAAAGCCTTTGTTCTCTTGCAGTCCGCAAGCGCGCGCCGGTGGCCATGGCCATGCACGTCGCCGTCGCTCGCCGTCGCCCTTTTGTTTCTTCTCTTGCACTGGCGGGACGTACGGGAGGGAGCTCAAGACGAGAGACCGACGACGATGGATCGATCGAGAGGATATGAGAGGGCGAGATCCGCCGCCGGAAGCTTCGTCGTCGTTGCCGCGCGCGCTCCACCGGCTCAGTTCACATGTGTCGAAATGCCGGCCCAAACGTGCCGCCTGCCTGCATCACGCGTGTCGTCTAAAGCGCAGGCAAGCCGACGGAACGCAACTCCTGTCGCTGCATGCTCGTGCCGTCGTGCGTGCGCACGCGCGCAGCCCGGCCCAGCCCAGCCCAGTGGATCGGAGTGACACTGCCACTGCTGGTAACAAAATTTGTGCGCGCGCGCGTGTAAAAAACACACGCACGTGTAGGGGTAGAGGTCGTCGTCGTCCCCGAACACGGCCGCCGCCGCCGCCACCTCGCCGCCGTTGCCGTGCCCCGAAACCAGCAGCAGCAGCAATGACGAACCACAACCACGGCCGGACGCTCTTCCCATTTTTCTGCAACCGCGACGATGGGGAAACCCGGCGAAAAGGTGAAAAAGAACCGCGACGACAAGAAATTCACGGCGCGCGCCATCCCGGCAGCTCGCTCGAGTGGGACCCAGCGCATGGACCGGTCCCACAGGTGGGCCCACCGTCCGATCAACGGACGGACAGACGACGCTTCCTGGAAACCTGCACGACGAGCCATCCACCTTCCAGAAGGCAACGTGGCGCGGCGTCCTCCGCCGTGCATCGCGCATCCGACGGCGCCGTGACCCTCCCAAGCGGCCCCCGTTTGACTCGTCGTCGGGGGCAGCTATAAGTAGCTCGCCTCCCCGTCCGCCCCAAGAACTCTACCACTATCCTCTACCCGCCGGCGTACGCCGACGCCGACGACTGGCACAGTAGATAGATAGCTATCGAGCGAGCGAGCTGGTGCTGGACATGGGTGACACTGGAGCGAACATGGCTTCTTGGGGCGGGTTCTACGGGGGCGGTGGCGCGCCGGCGACGACGGAGGCGACGGTGGTGACGACAGCGGCGGCAGGAGGGACGGTGTCGAGCCCGACGTCCGGCGGGTCCGGCGGCAGTCCGACACGCGCGCAGCATCAGCCCGGTGGGGTCGGTGGGGTGGAGAGCGGGCGCGTGGGGAAGCCCGCACGGCGGCGGTCCCGCGCGTCCCGCCGCGCGCCCGTCACGCTGCTCAACACGGACACCTCCAACTTCCGCGCCATGGTGCAGCAGTTCACCGGCATCCCGGCGGGGCCCTACGGCCCCGGCGGTGGCGCCAGGCCCGTGATCAGCTTCGGTGGTCACCACGCCGGCGAGTACGGCGGCGCGCAGCTGGTGCGCCCGTCGCCGACGTCGGCCGTCATGTCGTTCGACCACCAGCTGGCGGCGGCGGCGCACGCGCAGCAGCACCACCGACCCACGGCGACGTCCCTGCAGAGCCAGCTCTTCAGGCCGCAGCAGCAGTACGGCGGCGGCGACGTCGGCTACGGCATGCACGGCGGCGGTGGCGGGGACGGCATGGCGCCGTCGTCCTTCTTGCACGGCGGGTTTGACTCCTCCTCGGCGGAGGACCGGCTGCTGCTGCAGAGCATGATGCAGGCGGCGCAGACCACGATGCCCACCGGCCGCCCGGCCTCCACTAACAACGGCAATGGCTACAACTTCGGCTAGCTAGCTCATCGATCAATCAAGGTAATTAATAATCGGTGGATCGAGCTAGTATGATATGATCAGGTAGAACTAAGACGGAAGCCATGGTGTTCTTTTGCTCGTCGATCGATCACGAGCTGCTGCTGCTGATCATGATGTGTGTTCTTGTTGTTGCTGCTGCTGCTTAAGCAGTTAAGCATTATTTCGTTATGTTTTTGCTGGCCTTGCACAAGGCTAGCTAATTAAGGTAATTAGTAGTGGTAGAGTGAACTAGTAATTAGCTTGCTGCTTTAACTAGAAGGAGTTAAAGCTAGGTACTATACTTACTAGTAGTAGTAGATGTGAAATGAAAACAAGGGACGATGATGTAAATAGTGTTTTTTTTTTTTTTTTGGATAAAAAAGGATGGAGAAGTTTTAATTTGGGGCCTGATCAGCTCGTCGTCTGGTTGGCGCGCGTGCGCTTTCGGTGTGTTGTAGTAGTGCAGCTGATAGCGAGGAATCATTCTGGATTGCCTTGCTTCGGAAGCAAAGTCCGAGAGGGCTTCTCTACTTCTACACCCTCTCTCTCTCCTCGTACTACTGATTAATTATATAATTATATGAAGTCATGCTCAAAAAAAAAAAATATATAATTATGAAGTCCTGCCGCTAATTAATCGCACGTTGATCAAATCAGTGTGGCATATATGCTTTTCCTTTACAATGTTTTTGCGATTATGCTATGGATTGATCGGACAATTCTTGATTTGCATTCGTGCTGGGTCGTTTCTTGCGGGCTGATTCTGACTATTACGGATTTTGTTGTGAGAGAAAAAAAAAAAAAAACCATTGCTGAATGGCTAGCTGATAAATTCTGATACAAATACGCGAACATGAACAGCTGTAGTGATTTAGTGAAAACGCTGATACAAATAAGCGGACATGAACAGCTGTAGTGATTTAATTAGTGAAAACACACCGTCATGACGAACATCGTATGTACGTGTGCTTATCCATGGACCTCGTCAAAGCACCAACAGACGACATCATCTCTGACAAACAATATACGTACCAATGTTCCCTCCATTTCATCTCAGTAGGTATTCGATATCATAGAGTAATTATTAAGACGTGCGTGCGTGGTTTGACTCGTTACAGTATTTAATTCAGAGCTATACTCTGTTTTGCTAATAATAATTGTAGCCAAAAGACCGTTGTGTGAGTCTAATGCCTTTTTTTTTCTATGACAAACTTTACATATTTCAAGGTTAATCTTGTTTACAAGTTATAGATAGTGTTTGGTTGTGAAAAGGATGTAGCTAGTGCAACCCCCCTCCGGTTCCAACTAAACTTTTCAAAGAGTAAATTTCATCCGTAGTGGCTATTGAACTTCTCCAGAGCAAATTACACAATCAGCTTCTTAAACTTGTCCCAAGTTCTCTTTTTAAGTACCGATAACTATAAATTGCACAGTCGGTTTCTTAAAGATCATTTTGTACCATCTCAATGAATTCTTATATCTGAGATTTGCCAATCATTGCCACTATTCTCTAATTCTAGGTCACATGTACTTTTTCTTTGTTTTGTCCTTCTAAATTCTTTCATCTCACAATTATAGCTATATCCCCACCCCCCCCTCCTTTTTTTTTGTATGTAATTCATCTATCCCTCTTGTTCTGTGCGCCTGCGCTCTCCGTTTTCTTAATCCTTGCCATGGCATTGAGCTCAAGTAATTCTTCACTAAGGCAGCGGAGAAGGCCGCATCTGTTATCTTATCTCTTGATCATGCATGTGCACACCATATGGCTATGGTTGGAAGAAGGTGATGGAGGTAACATTTGTTATCTGTTTGTTTCTTGGTTTAACTTGGTTCACCGTTTTGATTTTGTCGAGGCGATCAATTGGCAAAATCCAACATATATGAAGAGTGGGTAGGAGGTTGGACCGAGATGTTACAGTCATACTCTCCGACTCAGGATATAAGGCACACATGTATTTCAAAATTCAAATTTTATTATCTTTGACCAATAATTAGCCTAATTATTAAAAATTAAAAAAAAATATATTACAATAGTTGTACCTTTAGATTTATATTTAAAGTACTTTCTAATGATACTTTTGTTGTGGCCATAAATTACATACAATAGTCTAAACTAAAGGCTAAATGTATAATTTTGAAGATCCCACTAAGTCAGATTGCGCCTTTTATATCCTGAGACAGAAAAAGTATAGAATGGGAGCTACGTTTCGCAAGTGCGAGGAACAAATTTAAGTAACTGAGTGTCTAATCCAAAAACACTGGTAAAGAGAACAAGTTCTAAAGACCATTTGTGAATCTGGAAAACGGAAACTATGATGTCCTTGCGAGTAAACACACCAGCGGAGACCAGAATAGAGCACGCTCGAGGTAGCCAGAGCCCAGTCCACTGCGCTAGCTGCATCATCGTCAATGCTAGTAGAGGCGTGCTGTTCCTTAATTAATCCTCCGATTGATTTGAGTTTTGACCGACTGGCTGGCGAGTTGAGACTGAGGTGAAGAGACTTGGCGGGGCCCCACGTGCGAGCGACGACGACGACGCCAAAGTCAACTGTCGCTGAGCCCTTTTAACTTGTCCATTTCTTTCTTTAATTTCTTTCTTAATTACGGTGTCGTGGTGCTGATGATCAGATGACGCCGGCCTTTTTAATTCTCGGTTGGTTATCTTATCTCCTGCCGTGTCATGTGTGATGTGATCCACCATCGAGGACCTAGGTCAAAGGTTTCACACGCTGGGCGGGGAGCATCAGCTGCTATAGCTAGAGTAGAGTGATTAGCGCCGTGTTTACTTTGTAAATAAATATACTTACCATTTTAAAAACAAAAAGGAGAACACATCGATCATCGATAGCCAGCGTAGGTAGGAGAAGTTTGCTTGTGGACGGAGGAGTCTTGGCCACTGGCGTGTACGTGTGTCGGTCAGCAGAGCCCTAGGGGAGGGGACACGTGCCCCTGTTGCCTATTATTTGCCTCCCTACAACTGTCATGTCTCCGACGAAAGAGACCGGGTCGTTGGCTCGTTGCACTAAAAACCACCCATTCCCCAAACAGCAATGACCTCAAAATGTTTGTCAGAGTGTTTTAAAATTAGATTGGCAATGAGTTCTTTTTCTTTCTCTCGCCCAACAAGCTGAGATTAAGCTGAGATTCGTCCACAACTCCTGCTGTCATGCTATCAATCATCATCTTGCATTTGCCTTCATTGTGCTGGTCATCTTGAATCTCAGATTTGGGCATCGCTGAGTTATACTCTGCTTGTTTGTGCACTGACATAGTTACATAGGTGCAGGGATCGTATCTTTGAACAGGACTGACGTTGTACAGTGGCCTCTCAAAAGAAACTGATAGTGACGGACGAGATGCAATGAGTGCATGCCTGTGGAAGGCAGGCTTCCCCCAAGGCAATTTCAACACAATCATATTCCGGCTTCTAAGTTTACCGCTGCTCTCTTTTTTTTGGACTCCAGGACCGAACCTCTTTTGGCCATTTCCATTAAGGTATGAGCAACGGAAAGCAAATTGCATTCTCATTTTCCAGCTTCTAAATTTACCACACCTCATTTGGCCATTTCCATTAAGATATGAGCAATAGAAAGCAAATTCCGTTGGATCATCGATAGGTTTCCTGGGCGATAGGAACTCATCGATCGATATGATTATTTCTCTGCTATACGAGTGTGTGTGGTGATGGTGTGTATTCGAATAGATACTACAATTATGCTTAGATGAGAGGCTTAACAAGCACACGCTTGTGCCCCAACCCTGCTCTGCCCCTTCCTCGCATTCCTGAACAGATTGAACTTTGCATTTCCGAACTCCAATTGATTCATTCCTCCTGCCACCACCGGAGGCGAAGAGAAGCTCAGTGCAAGCTGCCGCCGACGCTGTCATGGAGCGAGGACCACTGGCGGACCCAGGGGGGGCCAAGGGGGTCCACCGCCCCCCCTGGACCGCCTGTCATACATACACGATACATATAGACTCAAAGGCACAGATGCATGCAGCAACTGTTCCGTGTGCAGCAGCATGTCCGTCGAGGTTCGCCTGTACTCCATCAAATTCACCTCGTCCTCCCTCATTGTTTACCGATTTGGATATAAAAAAATTGGTGCACCCCCTGTGCTCAAAAGCTGAGTCCACCGCTAGCGAGGACTACGCACGCTCGACGACTGCACCATAACTTGTTTGTGAAGAAAGCGCTGTCGTGGCATGGAAGGACAATTGGACAACGTGAGATGTGATGAGATTTGACTTGACGATTTGTGGTCACAGTGAGATGGCGGAGAGGAGCACAAGCCGACGGATCCCGCTCACTTGTTAGTTTGTGCATCTTTCGGTTTGTTTGAGCTTATTTTCTTTCTTATTCTCTCTCATCAACACTATTGCAACAACTAAAATCAGTCGACTTATAATTAGCGGAAACCGTCGATTCGCCCCACCCCGCAGAATGCGGCTGCGTCCGCGGTCTCAGCTGGCTCTTGGCAATGAAGACGAGGACGCCGCGCATCATCTAATACCGGCGCCAGCATGTTCGAGACTGAACCGATTCTCTGATCGGGACTATGTGAGATGACGGCACCAGCACTTTTACGACAGGTCAGTAGAGTAGATGTTGCCTGCGACCTGGAAGAAGGCCCATGTGCTTGTTATCTGGCCCATTGCGACGTCCTATGGACCTGGCCCGATGAGCGAAGCCCACTAGGCGCGTGAGCCTTAGCATCTCAAAAACTGAATTCAGAATTCATTTTTTTTTCAAAAGAAACAAAGAAAAAGAAATCTCTTCTCACCACACAAATAAAACACAAGAAGAAAGAGGTAGCCCAATCCGATCCTCTAGAAATATCGATTTTAATCAATTTTTTTGTCTTTGATTTGAAGAAGGGGCCCCAATGCATGAAGAATCGGTTCACAATAGGATTTTTGAAGAGAAAAAAAAAAGAGGCAAAAATGATTTTGTTGACACGACACACGGCAAGTCAGGGACCATGTGGCACGTGACGTGCAGGCGAATCGTGCACCTGGAGATACCGCCATACCGGCTACCGGAGCCTGCCTGCTGGGGTTTGCTTGCAAGATTCGATTGGACCACGACCCTATTTTATTCATTTATACTCCTTATTTAAAAATCGACTTGATACAACAACAAATTAAAAAAAAAAAAAACATAAGCTATGTTTAAGTGACTTTGTCCTCCTTGATAAAAGAAAAGAAATCCCTCTGAAGCTTCTCTTGAGTTAGTATTGACTTAGCTTTACCTAAAAAATGGATAGAGAAATAAAAGATGGAGCCCTATGAACGCGACTAATAATTCAACTACAAAATGGAGCCCATAAGGGCACCACAACGTACTATCAAAATCGCAAGAATCATTTAGGGCATACACAATGTACTATCAAAATCGCAAGAATCATTTAGATTCATCCGAGCTAGCTGAGAGAGAGTAGAGAGTAGAGAAGTGCTAGCTAGCGAGAAACCAAGCGCTAGTCTCGCACTTCTATCAGCTAGCATTGTGTCTCGGCCCGTCTCGCATTTCCTCGGCCCCTCTCAAAACTATCATTTCCTCATGTAATATTTTATATGATATGATAGGCATTTTGAAGATTTTCTTTATATAAAAATTATATGCCAAATTAACTATGCATTGGCTACGAAGAGTTTGGTATCCGTCGGGGACCAAAATATTGGGCCTCGAGACATTCTCAAACTATGAGAATTTGCCGGCCCGCCAAGGCCCAGTAAAACCCGGCTTTTGCTATCATCCCGCATGGAGAGACGGCCCCGACGAACGATGGACTGGGCCTTTGAGCCACGACGCTTACATGACGGCGGAGCAACCCACGAACACCCACGAGCGGCCCAAATGGAGTCACCACGACGTCGAGAGCTCATTACGCCACGGGACAAGGTCAAAGACCTCACCGAGCAGTGGCGAACCACGGCGTTCCACGTCGACCCGCGATCAAACCATGGCTCGGGCTCGACCACGTCTCCGGTCGCCCGAGGCTGGCCTAGCTCACCGGCCTCGGGGAAATCTCGATTCGTCCAGGGGGCCCTAGCTCACCACCCTCGGGCAAAAAACTCCGCCTCACCCGAGGGAGACAGCTCTCCATCCTCGGGTGAAGCAGCCCAATCCAGCCCGTCTAGGGTCGACCCTCGGGCGTGGGAGGTTCCGTCGGGAGGAAGGGAAACCGCCGCATTCAATGCGGTCGCAGACGGCAGCGAGGCGCCCGGTGCCATCGATTACACCGGTCAAATCGATCTGCCGAATCACCTCCCCAATCCGACCGATGGGACACAATGCCGAGAACCGGTGGCGTGTTACGCCACCAAGACGGGGAACCAAAGTGACACCTTTGTTCACTTCCCGTAACACGCCGTCAAAACGCCACGTAGGGCGGACCCTCGGGCACCCGACACGCATGACAAAGAACCACGGGACCGGCCCTCGCCATGCGGGGTGAGGGACGCCTCCACGGGACCCTCGGGGCCGCGCCAGTGCGAACGGCACGCCCGCCATCGGATACGGGCCGCGTGTCTTCGTCAGCAACGTCCAAGCCGGCCCCGCGCCCTCGGCAACGCACATGCAACAACGGTGCAGCCTCGGGAATTAGCCACCTAGGCAACCACCAATGTAAACATTACTCTCTCCTTCTCCTATAAAAGGGAGAGTAATGTCTCATTAGAAAAGGAGTTCGGATCGACTTCGATTCGGTTGGACCCCATTCCAACTCCGGTACACACGTAGAGAAAACCGCCCACCACTACCACCGTAACCCACGATCGTGGGGGCTTGAGACCGCTTCTCTCCCACACGACCGCCCTGTAACCCTACCGCGGGCTCACCTTTGAGCGATAACGAGAACGCGAGCGTGACACACCCCCGCCGGACGTAGGGCCCTGTTGGCTGAACCGGGATAAACCGCCGTGTCCCGTGTCCATCTTGTGCTACGCCATCGGGGAGGAGGCACGCGGCCTACAAATTTTTATTGCCGGCACCGGGGCACCCGCCGTTCCTCGAGCCGCCGGCCGGTTGGCGCGCGGTAGGGGCACGCCGTGTGCAATCCGCATCTCCACCAACCCTCATGGCGGCACCGCTTCGTTTCCACCACGCCTCACGGAGCACGTGCTCCCCGCTGAACTCCACCGTCGCCGAACGGCGGCATTCGTGGGCTCGGCCCCGACTACGAGATGATCCTTCGCCGGATCTACAGGGTGGAGGGAGAGCAAAGATCGCCAACACGGCGTGCTCACCATCCGCCGTCGCGCGAGGCGGGCAAGGCGAACGATCGCGCAAGGCGCTTCCGGGCAACGGTTCGAATCCGTCGACATTTCCGGCGCCGACTCGCGATGGGCTCCCAGAACCCTAGGCCTCGGGAAGATCCGCACCGGCGTCCACTCGTGGGAGGATGCCCCAAACCCCTAATCGTCGGAAAACGCCCGCTCAGGTCATACCGGAGGGAGTCGGTGAATCCACGCTACAGCGCGAAACCTCGATCGAAGCCTTCGCCAAGAGCACGGGCCAGCCTCCCGCCGTTCCACGGGAACGCTACCCCATGGATATGCACCAGAGAGGAGCGCATCCTTCGAGAGGATGCGGACGACCCGAATCATGCCGCTCCCTCCGGGTTCGATTGGGGCCTGGACCCGTGAGCCGAGGGACTCGCTCTACCGCCCCGCAGAAATGAACTTCATCCACGCATTCGGCGCTCCTTGCACCGGGACGATGAAGACGAATACTATGACCCCACGAGGGGAATGCTTCAACGCCGGTCCCGCCGTAAGATGGCCGAGTTCACCGACGCGTGTCCGGGAAGACGGCGTGGGCGATGCCGCCACGACGAGCCCCCGCACTGGCTTCCGCCCCGTCGGCCCGTGCGGCGCGCGCAGCCTCACGGCCAGAAGCGCACAAGCGCAAGACTTGCGGTAACCGGATTCGGGCGGAACCGCGGCTTTGACGACCGGAAGGCGGAACATTCAGCGGGAACGAGCCCGGCGTGGGCGCCCCCGAGCACCCCAGCCCCGGGAGGCGGCAATCGCAACGCCAATGGAGCGCCACACCTTCCCGACATAGCAGCCCCGTTCAACCGAGCAAGCCTCAATGTGGCGGCAGCCATGCTAGTACGCGAGATGCCCGAGCCCTCTACCGCCGAGGGAAGACGCATTCGGGGAAGGCTGCGACATCTCCTTGATAGGGCAGCCGCATAACAGGCGGAGAGCTTCGCCTCCAGAGATCGAGCCGTGACATCACGGCGACGAGGAGAGTCCTGGACAAAAGCCGACAAGGCTCGCCCGGCCGAGCAAAGCCGGGCCTCGGCAAAGCCACCCCCCGAGGCTAACGAACGACAACCGCAGCAATCGCCCCGTCCGGGATCGTATCAAGACCCCCGCCAAGACCGTCACCAAGGTGCACCCGACCTTAGGACGAGATCGGCGCAACGAGCACGCGGCGGGAGGCAGCCCACCTCGTGGACGCCCGGGCGGACGAGACGCCCATGCACGTCGGGAAGGCCGAGGGTACTCCCCAGAACCTCCCGGGCCACAGGGCCTTCACAAGGGACATCAGAGAGCACCACTCCCCGCGTTTCGGGGCCACCTAGCCACCTCGAGAAATATACGGGAGAAACTCGTCCCGAGGTATGGTCGGGATGATTATCGGCCGGCTGCCTCCGTTTGCGAGGGGCACATGATGACAAGGTGATAATCAAATCGCCCCTCGCCTCTCCGAAGTGCCAGTGGCTTGGCTGGAACACCTTCCACCCAACCTCATATCCAACTAGACGGATTTGGTGAGGACCTTCAAAGGCAACTTCCAAGGCACATATCGCGCCCGGGGAAATTCACGGGACCGCCGGGCTGCCGACAAAAGTCCGACGAATCCCTGCGCGACTACATCCGGCGTTTCTCCAAGCCGGACCGAGCTCCCCAATGTGACGGATCGGGACGTCATAGGGGCCTTCTTGGCCGGCACCTCATGCCGAGACCTCGTGAAGAAGCTAGGGCGCCCGGACTCCAACCGAGGCAAACGAATCGATGGACATCGCCACCAAGTTCGCCGGTGAGGAGGTGTCGGGGCTCGTTCAATCGGGGCTCGGGCAAAGGGAAGCGCAAGGAAGAGGAGCCCGAGGGATCTCAACCTCGGGAAAGCAAGAAGAAGAAGAAAAGGATAAGAGCCGCAAGGGCAAGGGCCATGCCGCCCAAGCGGGGCCGATGAAGACATGGTGGCTGCGATTCGAACGCAGGGCCCCCGCCCCCGCCACAAGAAACCTTTGACGACATGCTCAAGAAGCCGTGCGCGAACCATAGCTTCCCGGTCAAACACACCCTCGGGGGAGTGCAAGAAGGTACGCCAACATTTCGCCAAGCTCAAGGCCATCCCCGAGGGTGAAGAGGAAGAGGCTCCCGAGGGTGGCGCCAAGGGCAACGAGGAGTTCGAAGGTGAACAATCGCTTCATGATCTTCGGCGGCAAAGACCAAAGAACATGTCCCGTGTGCGGCGGCAAGCAAGAAGGAGAGCGCCGGGAGGTCTACGCCACGGAGCCAAAGAACCGAAGAAGCTGCGCAAGTGGTCGGACCAAAGCCATCACCTTCGACCGGTCGGATCACCCCAAAGACATCCCGAACCCAGGGGCTTATCCACCGGTGGTGGATCCCATCATCGCCAACACTCGGCTCACCAAGGTCCTTATGGACGGAGGGAGCAGCCTCAACCTCATCTACGAAGAAACCCTCGACCTCCTCGGGGTAGACAAGTCCAAGATCGCCCCGGAGGGCCGGCGTTCAACGGCGCCGTCCCCGGCAAGCGGCTTAAGCCCCTCGGGCGCATTGACTTGCCGGTATGCTTTGGAAACCCCTCGAACTTCGGCGTGAAACTCTCACATTTGAGATTCTTGGGGTCCGCGGTACTTACCACGCACTCCTCGGACAAACCTTTGCTACGCCAAGTTCATGGTCGTCCCCAACTACACGTACCTCAAGCTCAAGATGCAGGGGGCCAAACGGTGTCATCACCATTGGCCCTCACACCATCACGCATATGAGTGCGATGTAGAGAGCGTGGAGTACGCCGAGGCACTCGCCATTGCCGAGGCACTCATCGCCGACGAAAAGGAGCTTTTGACGAAATCACGATCGAGCACGAGGCCAAGCGCTGACCAAGATCTCTAGTTTGGTTTTGGCTAATTAGTGACACCTAAGGACTAATCTCTCGATGCTAAGTGTTTGATTAGATTGGAGATTGGTCGTGCCGAAGTTGGTGCATGGTGATCATGGAGGATGGATCGAGGTGATCCAAAAGATGATCGAGCATGCAACTCGGTGGAGTTTTCGGAGATCAAAGGTCCCAAGGCAAAGGTATAACCATAGGGCTTTTGATTTCACACCCAAGACACTATAGAGGGTGTGGGTGGTTATAGGATCGATAAGACGTACTATAAAGAGGGAAAACTTTCGTACATATCGATCCTCACGTGCCTTTAGGTTCAAGTCTCATATGCATGCATTCTAACCTAAAGAGCCGACCTAACCTTCGAAATGAATTGTGAAAATGCTAACACACAAGCACATGGTGATGTACACATGGTGGTGTTGGCACATTTTGCGGCGGTGATGGTTGCGAGGGTTGAGTTGGGTTTGGGAACCGTTCATCGTGCACCGGATGCATCGTGGAGATGAGAACATGCTAGTCCCGGCGCTTTTGAGAAAATGAAATGTCTATTTTCTATTGCGCCGGATGCATCGTGGAGATGAGAACATGCTAGTCCTCGTGCACAAATTGGTATATTTGTTGGACAGCATGTCGGAGAAAAAGACGGCGAAGGAACGGCGATTTAAACGATGACTTTTATTTGCTACGCGTGGCCGGACGCACCGGACCGAATTTGGTCAAATGTGACCGGACGCTCCGGCCAAGGCGTCTGGAGAGCTCGCAATCGGGGTTCGCCTCGGCCGACCGGACCTTGATGACCGGATGCTTCCGGTGCTGACCGGCACCGGCCGGACGCTGGCCAGGACCCCGGTTGAGACGAGGGCAAAACCCTGTTCGAGGGTTGTCGGTTGTGACCGGACCCACCGACCGGACTCACCGGTGAGTCCCCGGTCGATCTTGTCCGTCCAGTCTGTAAAACCGTGGGTTTCCTCCCAACGGCCACATTTCATGGTGTGGGGTATTTATACCCCCTTGGCTGCCTCTTGCTCTCCCTCTTGGTCATTTGAATCACTCCTAACACCTTTGAGCAAGCAAGCAAGCCTCCCTCCTCTCTCACTCTTGATTTGAGCTTCATTCTTGAGAGAAGAGTTGATCCTAGTGCATTGCATCGAGTTCTTGCATCTAGAGGCACTTGGGGATCGTGTTGTGACGGTGGATTTCCCGTTACTCTTGGAGGCACCGCTCCTAGCCGGCTTGGTGAAGTGGTGGAGTTGTTGACAAGAAGAGGTGATTGTTTCTTGGCCACCTCCGGTTGGTTTGTGAGAGGATTACGCACTCCTCGTCGGGAAGACAAAGTGCAAGGAATACATTGCTCGTGCTTTGGGTACCACACTTGTTGAGTGGTGTGTTGAGGCTAGCAAGGGCACCGCCTAGCTCAAACACCATCCTTGTGTTGGTCGGCACAACCGGAGAGTAGTTGTCGGTGTACAACGAACTCCGGGTGAACAAATCGACTTGTTCATTGTCTCATTGTGTGGATCATCACCTTCGAGTGATTGATTGGTTTTCTTCTTCCCGGTGATTGGTTGACATCCTCTACAAGGCGGTATAACGAGCTTCTCACTCTTGCATTACTTTCCTAGTTTACTTTGAGTAGAGAGCTAGTTTTGCCTTGTGTAGTTGTTCTTGCTAGCATAAGGATCATATTAGGATTGTTCATTAGCTAGAGTAGTGACATAGACCTTGTGTGGACTAGAGACCATAGAAATACTTAGTCTTGTCACTAGAAGGCTTGCTTGACCATTAGAGCTAGTGCAAACCGCTTTACGTTGTGTTTTATACTAATTGGTTTGTTTAGTTGAGCTTGTAGAAATTTTTTATAGGCTATTCACCCCCCTCTAGCCATCTAGGACCTTCTGGCCGGCGCCGCGGGAGCGCCGAGCCCTCCTCGGGCACAAAGAAGGTCCCCTCGATCCCAAGAACCCGAAGGAGAAGCCGCGACCATCGCCTCGGACACGATCCAAAATAGGAAGCGGTGCTCGTCGGTTTCCTCCGTGCGAACGCCGGGCGTTTGCATGGGGACCCTCGGACATGCCGGGCATACCGAGGGATGTCGAAGCACTCCTAGACATCCGGCCGGGCTCGGCCGGGTCATGCGGCGCTTGCGCCGTTTTGATGACGCCAAGCGGAAGATCATCGGGAGGAGATCCACAAGCTGTTGGAGGCCGGATTTATAAAAGAAGTATTCCATCCCGAGTGGTTAGCTAATCCTCGTATTAGTAGAGAAAAAGAATGGGAAATGGCGGATGTGTGTGGACTACACTAGTCTCAACAAAGCATGTCCGAAAAGTTCCTTTTCCTTTGCCTCGAATCGACCAAATTGTCGACTCCACCGCGGGATGCGAAACGCTATCCTTTCTTGACGCCGTATTCCGGTTATCACCGGATCAAAATGAAAGAGTCCGACCAGCTCGCGACCTCGTTCATAACACCCTTCGGGATGTATAGCTACCTCACCATGCCCTTCGGGCCGAGGAACGCCGGGCGCAACATACCATACGGTGCATGCAAATCATCTTCGGGAACTCATCGGACGGATAGTGGAGGCCTACGTCGATGACATTGTAGTCAAATCCAAGAAAACATCGGACCTTGTGGGAGACCTCGGGAAACCTTCGAGTGCCTAAACAAGAAGGGAGTCAAGCTTAACCCCAGAAGTGCGTATTTGGGGTTCCCCGAGGGATGTTGCTAGGCTTTATCGTCTCTCAACGAGGCATCGAAGCAAACCCGACCAAGGTGGACGCCAATCACCAAGATGGGTCCGATCCAAGACCTCAAGGGAGTACGTAAGGTCATGGGCTGCCCGGCTTCATTAAGCGAGGTTCATCTCACGCCTCGGGAGAAGGGCCACGCCCCTCTACCGACTCCTCACGCTAGAAGTCCGAAGCGCTTTGCTCGGACCCCCGAGGCCGAAGAGGCCCCGGCGACCTCAAGAAGCTCCCCGACAAACCCACCGGGTCCCGGTACCGCCAAATCCAGAGAAACCTTGCTCTTATACGCCACCGCCACTACCCGTGGTGGTCGCGGTGGTCGTAGTGGAGTGTCGGGAAGAGAGGCACACGTTGCCGCATAACGCCCGCTTACTTCATCGTGAAGTGCTTTCCGACACCAAAACGAGGTATTCGCAGATGCGTAAAACCACCGTATGCCATCATTACTAAGCGAAGGAAACCGTCACACTTCCTCGCGCACCCCGTTGCCGTGGTGTCCTCGTTCCTCTGGGGGAGATTCTTCAAACCGAGAGGCCACGGAAGAGTGGCGAAGTGGGCGGTGGAGCTCATGGGCGGCCATATCGTTCCTGCCCCGCAAGGCGATCAAGTCCCGTGTCCTAGCCGATTTCGGGTCGAATGGACCGATACACGCCTACCCCCGCACCCATCCGGGCCGAGTCCGGACCATGTTCTTCGATGGATCCATGATGAAGGCAGAAAGGCTGGATTGCTCTTCATCTCACCCCTCGGGGTTCACACGAGGTACGCCATCCGGCCGCACTTTCCCGCCTCCAACAACGTCGCAGTAATCACGAGGCGCCGGGTCAACGGATCTCCCGGGATCGCGGGCGGACCTCGGGATCCGACGGTTGGAAACCGGGGGATTCGCGGTTGGTCATCGACCAAGTCATGAAAGCCTCGGCGTGCCACGACCCCAAGATGGAAGCATATTGCCGAGAAGTGCGCAAGGCGGAGGAGAAAATTCCATGGACTCGAGCACAAACACATACCCAGGGCGTTACAATGAGGTCGCGGATGAGCTCGCCAAGGTCGCAGCAACCCGAGGTACTTGTTCCCCCGAACGTGCTTACCCGAGATCTCAACGAACCCCGGTCAAGCACGTACCTTTGAAATACCCTCGGGGGCTCAAGAAGGTGCCCCAGGGCAGGCCACGCCTGAAGCAATGGCGGTCGACCCAGTCCCCGACTGGAGAAAGCCGCTGTTGGAGTACCTCACCCGAGGTGAGCTGCCCCGAGGACAAGACCGGCTTCGCCGTTGGCCCGAAGGGCCAAGTCCTTCGCGCTAATTGGAGACAAAAGGGAACTCTACAAGAGAGGAGCGGGGAGTGTACATGCGTTGCATACCCTACTGAAGGCAAAGAATTGCTTGAAGACACACACCGAGGGGAATGCGGTCACCACGCAGCCCCCCGAGGACTCTAGTCGGTAAAGTCTTCGGGCAAGGCTTCTGCGGCCCTCGGCGGCGGGGGACGCGAATCTAATCGTGCGTACACGCAAAGAATGCCAATTCTACGCGCGCAGACTCATCTCCCAAAGACAAGCATGCAAACCATACCACTTACGTGGCCATTTGCGGTGTGGGGGCTCGACATGATTGGACCCCCGAAAGGGCGCCCGGAGGACACACTCACGTCCTAGTCGCCATCGACAAGTTCTCCAAATGGATTGAAGCCCGACCCGTGGTGAACCCTGGCCACAGTGGGAAACGGTGAAATTCTTTGGGATATCATCTCCGTTTCGGAGTCCCGAACTCCATCATCACGGACAACGGAACCAACTTCGTGGGGAAGAAATTCCTTGACTTTTTGTGACGACTATGGCATCCGGGTCGATACCGGGCCGTAGCTCACCCGAAAAACCAACGGTCAAGTGGAGGCGTACCAACGGCATGATCCTCGCAAGGGCTCAAGCCAAGGATTTTCAACCAGCTGAACCAGTACGGCAAGAGGTGGTACCAGGAGCTGCCATCGGTTCTATGGAGCCTTCGAACGACGAAGAGCCGAGCCACGGGATTCAGTCCGTTCTTTCTTGTCTATGGGGCTGAGGCAATCTTGCCCACGGACATAGAATACGGGTCCCCGAGGCTGCGAGCCTACACCGAGCAAGGCAACCAGCAGGCGAGGCAAGACTCCATAGACCAAGTTGACGAGGCCCGAGATGTTGCGCTCCTGCACTCTCGGCAAGATATCGCCAGGCTCCGAAATATCACGCCAAGCGGTTGAAACCTCGGGAGCTCCAAGTCAACGACCTCGCTCAGCCGAAAACAGAGACAACAAAGGGGCGTCACAAACTCACGCCACCACTGGAAGGGCCTTATTTCATCGCCGAAATACTAAGGCCCGGGACCTACAAAGCAAGAACGAGAAGGGCGAAGTCTACTCCAACGCTTGGAACATTAGAAACAGCTACTACGTCGCTTCTACCCTTAAATTCTGCACTAGAAGTCAAACACACGTTTTTTTTTTTTTTTCGCTCAATAAAAGATCTACATCTTTTTTATGAAAAAAGTACTTCGTGCAAACCTTAAGGGAGTCTTAGCCTCGTCAAAGACAAGACTAAAACTCCCTCGGGGGCTACATGGGGCCCCCTCGGGGACCCTTTCCCCCGGAGGGCGTCTCCTCTTCCTTTTTTCAAAACTTTTTTCAGGGAAAAAAGTTTTCTCGCCGCATGCTCGAATTAATCGTTTAAGTTGCGAAGGTTGGCGCACACGCACAAATCCAAAGCGAGATAACCGAGGCTAACGGACGCGCCCTAGTGGCACCCGTATGGATCGCCCAAAGGGCGTCCGGTTACTATCTGCGAGCGGAGAAAGCAAGCGACCCGGCCACACAATAAACGAGAGATTCTGGGAACGCGACCTTAAAACATAAGTGCACCCGTCAAGGCCACGGACCCGGGCGGGCGCCATTGTTTATACACATCCATCTCACAAGCTCCAATCTTTTTATGCAAGGAAGGATCAAGGGGCAAGGGAGGCCTCATCTACTTGCGCCCCACCGCCGGCCGCCGAGGAAGCCGGCATGAGGAGCGCCCTCGGCCGGCCGCTTCTCCCGAGGGTGGCGTCGGACCCGTCGGCGTCCTCGGGCGTGGCGTCCACCATCTCCGCGTCGCCTCATAGGTGGACTCTATGGGGGAGTACGGGGACACACCTCGTCCTCAAAACGTGAGGACAACCAAGTCGCGGCGCCGTCCCACGAAGTCATACTGGACTTTTGGTCTTGGCGGTGTCGGTGTGGCATCCCTCTCGGCGGGATCAACCTCCCCCTCGTCATTGGAGCCGAGGAAGAAGCCCGTCGCGACACCGCCCAACGTCGTGGACTCCATCGAAGCTGGAGCAGACCACCGCGGGCATGTGCGAATGCCATTCCGGATGCCCGAGCTCGCACTGAGGAATCCACCGACGGTGCTCAGCGACCGCGAGCCGGGGGCCCAACTTCCGGTTGTCCGTCCCGAACGACTTCCGGCAGAAGTCCGACAGTGGCCCCTTCCAGCCTCGGGCGCGACCGTCCCCGCTCCAGCCCTGAGCGAGCGGCGTGGCGCGGTATTCACGGCTTCGGTCGGGACCCTCCGCCGCCCGGCAACAACCACCAAGACAATATCGGCGAGACGACGAAATCGAAGGTGACAGAGCCTACCAGGGGATAAGACGTACCTTGGCACTTTAGTTGCCGGCCCAAAGATGACGCCATGCTCTTTCCGCAGCGACCTTTGAGCTGGTCCTTCTCCTTCCTCGAGGGTTTCCCCCTGGACGCCAACTCCTCGATGCGGGTGCTTAGGGCATTGCACATCTCCGCCTGTTTCTTCGCCTCTTCCCGGGACTCCGTCCCGCGTCATGGGCCTCCCGAGGGCCCGAGAGGCCGGCCGGGCGTCCTCGGTCTTGGCTCATCCGAGCCATCTCGCCCACACCACCGTCCGCCTCGGACTGGCCTTGACAAGCTCCGCCGCTAGGGCTTTGTCATTTGGGATTCCCTCTCCTCGGTGAGGGCGGCAAGCCGGGAGGTATCACTACGGGCCTCGGTCAACTTCACCTCGAGCCTGCCCAAGGGCGTTCCGATTCGGGGGCGTTCGGCGAAGGAGCTCGGCCCTCTCGGGGCGACACCGAAGAGTCCCGCAACCACAATACTACTCATCAAGACGCAGCACAAAGGACATGCAGCGAGGGGATGGCCATCAAAATACCTACCGCGTCGACTCGGGTGAGACGGCCGGTTATGGTCTCCCCGATCCTCGCTAGGCCCTCGGTGGCCCATCGACGGATTGCGCTCATGAGTCCTCCACGCCAGGACTTCGGTGCGTCATCGATCACCACGGGCGGCGGGACCCCAGGAACGCGTCACCCAAGGTCAGGGGGACCGCCCCCGTGAGGTTGGATCCTCGGGGAATGCCGCTTCCACCCGGCAATTCCGCATCTCGGAAACCCGAACCAAAGAAGTCCGGGGGGCCCTTCACGGTGACCACGGGGTCGGCCTCACCATGGTCGAAGACGACGCCGCCGGGGCCGCCTCGAACCCAGCGCGCGTGGGCAGCGGGGAAGTCGGGGTTTAATACGGCCAGGCGCCCGGGTCGATAGCGCGCGAGCAAGCGGAGATTGCTGGCGTCTCCGCTATGCGTCGAAGAGCTCCTCCTCGCGAGAACTCCCGAACAATCGGGGACCACCTCCTCGGGGTGGGCAGCGCACGACCTCCCTCGGGCGGCGCCACTTGCTCTGGCACCGAGCTAGTGTCTCGTGGCGCGGCCCGAGCTCTCCGGTCGATCACCATTGGCCGGGCGACCAACCCACCATCGCCACCATGGACTGTGCCGCCTCGGGCGCGGCCTCGGCGCGTCGGGTCGGGGACCGACCCTACCGGGGCTCGGGGATGGCGCCACGGGGAGAACTCGACGCAGCCGCGAGGCATCTTCACCGGCCGACCCCGGTCTGCTGCGCCGGCCAGAGGATTGCCACGCGGCCTTGAGGGCCTTCTTGGGTGCGTAAGCAACGGCGGCCCCGTTTCCTAAGGTCAAGCGCACGTCAAAAACAAGGCAATCATACGCCGTAAGAAGATCAAGATTGCAAAGGCGAAAAGAAACTCACGAAGCCCGGGGATGCCCTTCGCCGATGAGCTTTCGGGATGGCCTGCGATCTCGGCGTCGCTCGGCGGCGTCGTCACCCCCACGACGCTTCCGTGACGCGACGGTCGGATCGGGACGGGTCGTCGGCTCATCCCCCGAACCGTGCCGCGGACGCCAGGTACTGCGTGGCGGGAGGCGTCGGTTCTTCCCTTCGGGCCTCACCGCGACGCCGAGGGGTGCCGACGTGGCCAACCCCCAATGGTCCGAGGACTCGGCCGGAAGAACCCTCGGGCGCACGGGTGGCCAGGTTCCCGACGCCTCGGGCCCCGGGCTCAGGCTCGTCTTTGAGCCCCATGGCTCGGTCTAGCCGAGCCGCCATGTCATCATCGACGAGTTCACGTAACTCATCATCCAGGGTTGTCGTCCTCCTGGTGGTGGTCGAGGTATCGGCGGCTTCGCCCCGCTCCGTTGCTCGACTCGGCGCTTCGCGAGCCCGTTCCTCCTCTTCCTCTCCTCCTTCTTCGGTGCCGGGGCCCTCTGCGGCTCGTTCCGCACGGTTCGCGGCCGGCGGTCGGCGCCCAAATCGTGCGGGGAGGAGGGGAGTCACGGTAGTTGATACGGCCGCAAGGAGGAAAAAGTGAGAACCGCCGTGGTAACGATGCTGCTGCCGGCAACGCAAAGACACCGAAGCCAAGAAGTACTTACCGGGGGAGACATACCCTCGGTCGGGGCACATGGGGATCTCGGGGATAGGTGTCGAGGGGTGTTGGACCCCAACGCATCCCTCACCCTTTGGCCGAGCCATCTGGTGGAAAGCGTAAGGCGACATCCCGCACAGCGTCAAGACCTTTCGGCGGCGGGCGCCATCTTGCACATGAGCAAGGGGCGTTCCATCGAGGCAAAGAATCGACGCCGGTGAAAGGCGGCGACCCCGGCTGGCAAAGCATTCACATCCTTCCCTCGAGCCGCAAGACCGCAAGACCGCCTCGGGCCTTCCAACCGATGGTGATCCTCCGAGGGGGGGTTGATTCCACTTTTTGCGGGCGATGCTTGAGGACCCGTCCGGTGTACGCCAGGGAGCACGTTTCCATCGTTGCGGAGGTAGAACCACCGATCCCTGCCACCCCTTGTTCGAGGAGGTGAGCTTGGATAGGATGTACCCATCATTTCGGTTCGGCCTCGTCGGGCGACGGCGGAAGGACTTGGAAGCACCACCAACGCGCAATGCCCTCCGTGGGCGGGCCCCGCGACAATCGGCAATAGTAAGGTCCGCCTTGAAGAACCACAACCAAAGGTCCCAATGTGGCTCGATCCCCGTGAATCCCTCACGAGAGGGTGACGAAGATGGCGGCTTGGGAGATCGGGTCGGGGCGGTGGTGAAGCTTCGACTTCATAGTAGTGGAGGATCGCCGGGATGAACCGACCCGCCGGCATCCCGGCCACGCCGATGAAGATCCATCGGGCTCACCTCGTAGCCGTCACACGAGGGTTAGGCTCCTCCTCAATCCAATCTAGAGCAATCCACTCGGCCGCTCTTCGTCGGTGCGGGGACGGAGGAGCCCCTCCCGACCGGCGCGCTGAAGTTTCTCCTCCGTCGCCGTCGACCTCGGCCTCGGCTCGGCGTCGAGCACCTCCCTTGCGCCGTCACCACTACCCGACCGCGCCATGGATGAAAGAGAGATGAAGGGTGGCAACCGCTAGCAACCCCGACGCACGAGCGCAAGGCAAGTGAATCTCTCCCTTAATCTCTCCCACACTATCTCTATCTCCGATTGCTACGGAAAGAAGGCAGAAGGCGATATGGCGAAGAGCAAGGGAGCAACTATCGCCGCCGGCGACCTCGTATTATAGGGAAGGGAAGGCGAACCGCCGGCTGGGCAATCGAGCCGACTCACGGAATGGGCGACCACGATGGAAGGGAACCGCTCATCCAACGGCTCCGGCCGCGCGGTGGAACCGTCAAAGGGCATTAATGCACCTTGGCGGTGCCCTCGATCTCCGCCCCGACGAGGGAAGTCGCAGAGCCGCGTCCCCATCGGACACGAACAGCACGCCGCCTCAGCGGCTGCGAGACGCTTCATCTCGGTCGGGGTAAAACCGTCCGGCCATCCATACCCCCGCAGCGCCCGACCCTAAGGGGCAAAAAAGTCGGTCCGATGACGGTTCCCGCCCCGTCGGAAACCAAAACGTGCCTCGGTGACACACCCCACGTTCCAGAGGTTGCGCCGGGGCCACGAGGGTTTCTACCGATCGCCTCGATAGGATAACCCGAGCCGAGACGGGAGGGAAATGCACAACCAGCTATACCCGGGGCCCCGGCTGGATTCCCGAACGTGTTTAAGGCCCGCGGTGTCGCTTATAGAGATGTCCCATCCGTGAGGGCCTCACAGGCCCTGGGGTTGGTCCGCCCAAACCGGGGATCCGCTAAGCGGTCCGCGAGGTTCTCATGGGGTGAATCCCGGATCACATAGCCGACCCTTGCTCCAGGAAAGGCACGGGCACCCCGCTTAAACAGGACCCGCTATAACGCTCACGGGAGCACGCCACATTCGGCTTACGAGGAATTGTGACGTGTCTCCCCTCCTCCTCCCTTTCGGGAGGGCGACAGAGGAGCGTATAATCAAAGTCGAGGAGGCCCGGGTCGACCTTGCAAGACATAAGCGCGGGCCTCGGGCTGCCCACGCAAAAAAACACGCTCCCGCACAAACAAGCACAATTTAAGAGTCTGTTTCGGTCTTGCCAACGTGCGGGACATAAAAGACCTCGAAGGAATCCGCCATTCCATTCGAGGCCTCGAGGGCTACACCCAAGCAGTGCTAGCGTAGCGCACCCCTTGTGGAAACGAACCACCCCGAGAAACAAGGCGGCGGAAACGGCAGAACCCCCGGGCGAGTCCTCACTCGCTCGGAGGCTCGCCACCTTGTCGGGGACCAAAATATTGGGCCTCGAGACATTCTCAAACTATGAGAATTTGCCGCCCGCCAAGGCCCAAGTAAAACCCGACTTGCTATCATCCCGCATGGAGAGACGGCCCGACGAGCGATGGACCCAGCCTTTGAGCCACGACGCTTACATGACGACGGAGCAACCCACGAAACAGCCCACGAGCGGCCCAAATGGAGTCACCACGACGCACGAGCTCATTACGCTCACGAAGGACAAGGTCAAAGACCTCTACCGAACGGGCGAACCACGACGTTCCACGCCGACGCGATCAAACCATGGCTCGGGCTCGACCACACGTCTCCGGTCGCCGAGGCGGCCTAGCTCACCGACCTCGGGAAATCTCCGATTCGTCCGGGGGGGCCTAGCTCACCACCTCGGGCGAAAACTCCGCCTCGCCCGAGGGAGACAGACTCCATCCTCGGGTGAAGCGGCCTCAACTAGCCCGTCTAGGGTCGACCCTCGGGCGTGGGAGGTTCCGTCCCGAGGAAGGAAACCGCCGCATTCAATGCGGTCGCACGGCAGCGGAGGCGCCCGGTGCCATCGACACACCCGGTCAAATCGATCTCGCGAATCACCTCCCCAATCCGACCGATGGGACACAATGCCGAGAACCGGTGGCGTGTTACGCCACCCCAAGACGGAACCAAAGTGACACGTTCACTTCCCGTAACACCGTCAAAACGCCACGCAGGGCGGACCCTCGGGCACCCGACACGCATGGACGGCAACCACGGGGCCGGCCCCGCCATGCGGGATCGTGAGGGGCCGCCACGGGACCCTCGGGGCCGCGCCGGGGAACGACGTCCGCCATCGGATCCGGGCCGCGTGTCGCCGTCGGGGGCAACGTCCAAGCCCGACCGCGCCCTCGGCAACGCACATGCAACCGGTGCGGCCTCGGGAATTAGCCACCTAGGCAACCACCAATGTAAACATTACCTCTCTCCTTCTCCTATAAAAGGGGAGTAATGTCTCATTAGAAAAGGAGTTCGGATCGACTCGATTCGGTTGGACCCCATTCCAACTCCGGTACACGTAGAAACCGCCCACCACTACCACCGTAACCACGATCGTGGGGCTTGAGACCGCTTCTCTCCCACACGACCGCTGTAACCCCTACTGCGGGCTCACCTTTGAGCCGAGATAACGCGGCGTGACACACGCCGGGCGTAGGGCCCGTTGGCTGAACCGGGATAAACCGCCGTGTCCCGTGTCCATCTTGTGCTACGCCATCGAGGGAGGAGGCACGCAGCCTACAAATTTTTTATTGCCGGCACCCGGGGCACCCGCCGTTCCTCGAACCGCCGACAGTATCACATCTAGGTTTCTCGAGGCCGTTAATTTAAGAAATTATATGAGTTCAAATTTGTAGTTTTGAATCTTAGATAAGAATCATGCTTAGCTAAAATTAAGTTGGCAGGTACTAACTATCAGCTAGCTATTTTTAATGCTAATATAGATTAAACATGTCCTCAATTCACTAAGAACTACCACGCATGATTAACTATTCGAATTCCAGTGGTTGCACTATTTACATACACATGTGTTATTATATAAATAAATTTGTTCACATGGCTGGGTAGCCAATTTTATTTCTGATAAGCATCCCCAAGAATCTATTTTTTCCATAGATTATTTCTGAAGCACATGTATGGTGTCCTGCACCGTGATCTGACCTCGCGGTGGTAAAAAAAAAAAAAAAAAAAAAACGAACAACATCCGGGCCCCGACGACAACATCCGGGGCCCGCAGCGTCACATCCGGACCCACCTCACAGTGACACAGACGATGGAGCCCGAAACGTACATGTACCATCTCCAGCCGTTTCCTTCAGCTGGGTGCCGGTGGAGTCTCTCTTCTCAAATCCGACGCGCTCCGCTCCCCTTTCCCTTTCCGAAGCTTCTCGCCCCCTCCACGTCCCTCTCCCCCTTCCCCCTCCCTCCATCCCACATGGCCGACGACGCGAAGGCCGACGCGGCGCGGGCGAGGCCGGAGTCCTCGCAGGAGGAGGAGGAGGACTGGAAGGAGGCCGAGGGGACGTCGCCGAAGACGACCGCGGCGCCACCAATGGCTCCGTCGAGCGGGCCGTGCCCACGGACAGGCCGATCCGGGTCTACGCCGACGGCATCTACGACCTCTTCCACTTCGGCCATGCCAAGTCGCTCGAGCAGGCTAAGAAGCTGTGAGAACACCGCCCCCCACCCTTTCTGCCTCCTCCTCCTCATCTGCCTATTGGGTCAGCAGGCCGTCTCCGGTCGAATTGAACTGCCCCTCGATCTGCCGCCTCACGCTGCTGGTGTGGGGCCGGGCGCCGTTGCTTGCTAGCGTGCAATGGTCGATGGATGCATTAGCATCGCTGGTGGTGGGTCTGGATCGCGCTTCATTAGGCGTTTCGGTGCCAGATTGGTTTTGAGTTTTGTGATGAATTGTCCCACGCGTTTAGCAGTTCGAGATTGGCTTTCTGTGAGTAAATTACCTCGTGTGATGTCCATTTGTGTAAATATTCCAGTGGGTTGATGGAAAATCCGATTTAGTGTTGTCTGGGGCTTAGTTGGCTGCTTGATGCTCAATATTGCTTTTAGGATTCCTTTTTTAGGCAATTGGACGGGTTGTTTGGTGAGAATTCCAGGTCCATTCTTAGTATCTTATATCAATACTCATACCTGATGTGATATGATCGTTTAGTTGCAAAGCACATATATGTCGGTTTCCTCATTAGTGCAGTCCGATTCGGAATCATTAATGTGCTTCCCTTTACCTTTAGCCTGTTGTGTTGCTTCAAAGGGCTTGGGTACTTGATTTTGTTTTCCTTTGGGACTTGGGATGCTTATGCTATGATTGTCTTGCTCGGATACAAATTGTCATGCATTGTTTTGTAGCTAGGAAGCTTGAGCATCTTCTGATTATTGAGGAAGGCGGCGGAATGGAGGTTACTTCCCGGTTTTTATTCTTTGAGATATCAGTAGCACTCATTCATGCTGAATGAGTCTGTTCTATGGAATTTGCCTGTCTGCCTAAATAGATTATGGTTTCTGATGAATTCCGCATTCCCTATTTGGCTGTGCCTACCATAGCGGTTCCTTAAGAATTCGGATAAGAGTAACTATAAGTAGCATGTGTAATTGTTTCCGTTTCTGCAAAAAGTTACTCTTGCAGCTATGTTAGCTTTAAGTTCAATCTTGGCGTGCAGGGAGAGCAAGAAACAAGTCCATTCGGGTTACTGTATAGTGGGAGCTTCTAACTTTTCTGTGACACTAGTACCTTTCGTAAGCAGCCATGTGTCCTTTATCTGTTTCTTTAGTGTAAATCTTTATTTAGATATTTAATGGTTAAACCATAGTGACAGTGTTACCTTAGTCTAGTGCAACATGAAAAAGGCCCTTTTTTGTGTTCGTATTTAGTAAATGAGTGCCTCTAACTTCGAACTGCCATTGGCCTTGTTAACATCTGTGTTGTGCATATAACTTTGAACTGCCATTTGCCTTGTTCACATCTGTGCTGTGCATATGACTTTAACCTGCCATTGGCCTTGTTAACATCTGTGCTTTCAATTTGGGCACATGTCATGACTGAACAAGTGCTTTCAAATCTGCAGGTTTCCAAACACATATCTTCTTGTTGGATGCTGCAATGATGAGTTGACACACAAATTCAAAGGAAGAACTGTAATGACCGAGGATGAACGATATGAGTCACTTCGTCATTGCAAGTAACCGCTTTCTCATGCTTTGTTATAATCATGTTTTATTAGTGTTATAATGTACCTTACATATTATTCTGCATTTCCAGGTGGGTTGATGAAGTCATTCCAGATGCTCCATGGGTGGTGACAGAAGAGTTCTTGGATAAGCATAACATTGATTTCGTTGCTCATGATTCTCTGCCGTAAGCACTCGTTCTAAAAAAAGACTTGATGGCTTCATTATGCAGTAAATATATCCAACGAACTGCCTGAGATGATAAATATCGCCATCATTATTGCAATGCATTTTTCACCATTTTAGAGTTCATATTATATTCAAGGCTTTGGTCTACTAGATGCTCTGGGTTTGAAACCTAAGTCTATTTGTTTAATATGTACCCTCTTTCTCCTATTTGAACCAAGACAGGTATGCTGATGCTAGTGGAGCTGGTAAAGATGTTTATGAACATGTGAGTTGTTTAAGCTCCAGATAAAGAAATAAATTTATATTTTTGGACTGGTTTTTTTGACATTAACTAATGACAACATCACTTTATCAGGTAAAAAAGCTTGGTAAGTTTGCAGAGACTCAGCGCACTGATGGGATATCAACATCGGATATTATAATGCGGATTGTTAAAGATTATAATGAGTATGTTATGCGGAATCTGGCCAGGGGCTACACTAGAAAGGATCTTGGTGTTAGTTATGTCAAGGCATGTGATACAAACCCAAAGCTAATCCAAATATCCAGTAATTGCACTGTTTGATATTAGTCTGGTACTATCATTTTTTTTTGTGCTTGTCCAACTGACCGTTATATGTCTTAACAGGAAAAACGACTGCGAGTTAACATGGGACTTAAAAACTTGCGTGACAAAGTGAAACAGCACCAAGAAAAAGTAGGGGAGAAGGTATTTGCATCTACCATCCTGTTTATTTACTCCCATCAAACGATTTCAACGGAATGAACTGTTGTGCTGATTAGCCTTCCAAAATACCCTTGTTCGTTTACAGTGGAACACGGTTGCAAAACTCCAGGAAGAGTGGGTGGAAAATGCAGACCGCTGGGTGGCTGGTTTCTTAGAGAAGTTTGAGGAAGGGTGCCACTCGATGGTCAGTTACCCTCTGACCACCCCTTAGCATGGATTGTGTGCTTTTGATATGAGTCCACTGCTCATTTATGTATTCTTGTTTCCAAAACTTGCTCAGGGGACAGCCATCAAGGAGAGGATCCAGGAGAGGCTCATCAAGGCACAATCCAGCGACTTTAGCAGCCTCCTACAGTACGACAGCTACGATTCTGATGAAGCAAACGAAGACGACGAGGACGAAGTCTTTGAAGACGTCAAGGAATAGCGCCTCTGTACATACACCCAAGGTTTTAGTAGTTGCAAATTGTCTTGTCAGTCCATGTTCATGCGCCCCCTCTCTGGTGGTCTTTATACGGTCAACAATGATAGGTTAGGTTGCCATGCTTTTAGCTGCTCTTGATGTTCGTTCAGGCAACGCGCTGTTGTAAAAGCTGTGGAAAGGCTTGCGTCAGGATACAGATTTCGATTGTTACCATTGGGTCAGAACATATACGGCTATAAAGTTGAAGTCGAGGTGGTTAAATTGCTGAAATCTCGTCTGTTTTCCTTCCCCTGACATCTATTGCATTCAGCATCTCACAAGGTCGCCGAGAACAGAATTCAGTCTTTTCCAACACGAGGCATGTTTTGGAATTATGTTTCTGTTTGTGTTGAACAAACAAAAGTGTCTTGGATTCCTTGGTACATTCCATGGCCATGGGACACCGATGCCTTGGACTCTCAGCCGGAAAGGGAACCCCTAGGTTGCTGGCATCTTCGATTTCCTGCGCCCCTTGTTTGGGTTGTTGCAAAGTCGAATGACAGTTGTTTCGGGTTATTTATTAAGGTGTAATTTGATCTGGTGCCTTACTCCACCCTAATTGCTCTGTTGCCTCCATTTTGCTTTTCTTGTGGAACAAGGGTTGATGGGCACTTAAGACTTGACTTGCTTTTTCTCTTGAGCAAGGAATGATTTTAGCTTTCTAATTAAAAATATCCTTGCTTGGACTGCTTGAACAAGTTTGCTCTTCCTTCCCCAGACAGATCACTTGCTCGAAATCAAAACAGAAAATCGATACAGAGGATACGTGTGAGGTAGCAGTAGCTTGTTTCTTGCTCCCATTTTGCCTGCCCTGTGGCTCAGGACAGCTTGAACCTAGAGCTACAAACAGGAGTTATATATATGATTTTGCTCTACATTTCCCCACCAGATTAATGCTGCTCCTGGTACGCCATTTCATTGGGTGTTTGAATTAATTATTATTAGGGACTGGATGTGTTGCAGATATGATTGCCTCTTCAATTTGATTTATTTATCATGTGGCATTATGTTTCCTCGACGATGAACAATGCAAGCAGACTCCAGCTGCAGGCCGGCGGTGAAGCCAAGACCGGTGGTGGCAGAGGGGAAGACGAGGGGTAGACGACGACCACGACCACCAAGCATGTCGTCCCTCCTGTCGAGGCTGCGGCTGGTGACGGTGGACGTGACGGGCACCCTGATCGCCTACAGGGGCCAGCTCGGCGACTACTACTGCATGGCGGCCAAGTCCGCCGGGATGCCGTGCCCGGACTACAGGCGCGTGCACGAGGGTTTCAAGCTCGCCTACGCCGACATGAGCAGGAGGCACCCGTGCTTTGGCCACGCCGCCGCCATGCCCACCGCCGACTGGTGGAAGATGTGCGTCAGGGACTCCTTCGTCAGGGTAAGCAACTTCTTGTAATCACCACATCACAGATTGGTCTGCACTGCATGCGATCGAGCATGGGATTAATTTTTGATGATGATCTTGCTGCAAATTGCTTATTGCTTGCTCTTTGGTATGCGCGGCACGCCGTGGCATGGCAGGCCGGCTACGACTACGACGACGAGACGTCGGAGAGGATATTCCGGCGGATCTACTCCACGTTCGGCTCCGCCGCTCCGTACGCGGTGTTCCCGGACGCGCAGCGCTTCCTGCGGTGGCTGCGGAAGGAGGGCCTCGTCGTCGGCATCGTCAGCAACGCCGAGCACCGGTACAGGGACGTCGTCCTGCCGGCGCTGGGGCTCAACCAGGTCAGCCTCGCCGCCCTCCAGCACCGCCGTGCCGCCATCCCCATTCGTTCCTTTCCTTCTTGCACCGACGACGACGAGCAGCTGCACTGACAATGACCGACCGCGTGTTTCCAAATTCCAAACCCAACAGGGGTCGGAGTGGGACTTCGGGGTGTTCTCGGGCGTCGTCGGCGTGGAGAAGCCCGACCCGAGGATCTACGAGGCGGCGCTGCAGCAGGCAGGGAGCGTGGTGGCGCCCGGGGAGGCGCTCCACATCGGCGACAGCCTGCGCAAGGACTACGCCCCCGCGCGGAGCCTCGGGATGCACGCGCTCCTGCTGGACCGGTTCCGGACCGCCGAGGCCGAGAGCTGGCGGAGGTCCGGCGTGCCTGTGCTCCCGGACCTCGTCGCCGCGCAGGAGTGGCTCGCCGGGTGCAACAGTCACAGGGACAGGAAGGTGGAAGCCGCGGATCAGCCTGTCACGGCTAGGTGACACGTCGACATGACCAAGTCCTGAACTCCTGACAGGGTACGTGACAGGGAAGGGACCAACGGAGCATCTGGACATCGCCATTCCTGCTGCCATGGTGGCGGAACGGAATGCTTCGATATCGTCGTGTAATCGAGAATTCGAGATGAGCACTTCATTCAGAGAGTCAGAGTTTCAGGCTCTAGAATGGGCAAGAGTAAGCAATGCAACATTCGTAGGGGATTACTTGCCAACTTGTGCCTGATACACGCTTGCCCCAATTGTGGAACCGAACTATACCTCATTAACAAAAAAAAAGGGCACTGAGGGATTTATTGTGCAAATATAATCAGCCGGCTTGTTTTAACTTGTTTTTCAATACTTATTAACATTATTGAAACAAATCAGCTGATCAACAGAAATTGTTTGCCTCACTGAAATTCCAATCTACCAATCTTTTTCCCAATCAGTTCATTTTTTCAGTTTAATAACCACTATTCGTCTGAACCACAGTCGTTTACCTTGTTAAACAACTGAACAGCGACGTTCTTTTCATAACTATTTATCCATTTTAAACGACTGTTTAGGGGTTATTTGGTACGCGACGGTGTTTGCATTTAATCAACTATTTATTTTTTTCCATTTTAAAACGACTGTTTGGACCATGGTTCTAACAAAGGTTGCTACAAAGTCATATTCAATCCGTTGTGCAGAATCTTGATAATGCAAATAAAGAAAAGGTTATAAATGTTGTTTCACTAATAGATAAAAAAAGTTTGAATTAAAATTTTGAAATGAAATACGGGTGAAAAACAATCAAGAGGATTATTTTTCAGATTGTTTCAAACTTAAATGATTAGAGTCTGTTCATTTTTTTTTACAAAGAAAAGAGCGAAACAGAAAGCTGCAAATTGGGAAAAACCATCCAAATTCTTTTCAAAAGAGACTGCTGTGAGGGGCCAAATTATCAAAAAGGGCCCACCAATCGCGGCAGGGGGCAGTCGAGCAGAGATATCTGCAAGACCGCAAGCCATCTGGACTGGACAGCGAAAAACCTCAAGCACGCGGCGATGCTGCGCCTTCGCGCTTGCGGCGGCACGGCGCCGGCGTCGGTGCCCGCGCTCGTCAGGGCCCGCCTCGCCAGGCGAGCGTCCTCCTCCTCCGCCGCCGCCACCGTCGCCTCCGCTTCCTCTTCGTCCGCTCTGGAAGAGCTCGCCGCCGAGCGCAGAGGTCTCACCCCTTTCTTTGCCACATCGCTCCCGCTCCAGCTTCATCCCGTGTTGTTGCTTAGAGCTGGCGCCGCCGATTTGTCCCCCCTACTTCATTGTGTGGTGCGCGGCAGCGAGTGGAGTTAGACCAGGCATGGCGTGCTGCGCCCGCTGACGCAACGGGCAACGGCCATGACGATGCCCTCCTGTTTGATGAAATGCCCCAAGGGAAGAGCGCGTTGCTTGCAGTGTTAACGCAGCAGCGAAATTGCGTCACGCTAGTCGCTAGGTGCTAGGTTTCTGTGTACAGGGGCGAGGCGCCTGATTGTAGCTTCAGCATATATTTAGAGCATTTGTCAATAAAAGGTTCGCTCATGTGAAAACTGAGAACTGCCGTTGCTCTAAACTGTTGTGCTCCTAGGCTGCATATACATTTCGCATAACTTCGTTATTTGACGGAAGATGAAGAAACAATTATACCATCAGCCTAAAACTTGACAATAAGTTATTTCTAAATCATTTTACAAAGGTCAGCCTCCTCCAACGTCCAGCTAGAGCTCATCTCATTGCCTAAAACCAAACATCTTTTTGATTGGGTTAATAGCTGTCTATTTGTTACTTAAATTGAAGTAAAGACTAGCTTTAAACATACTTCCTTGTTTAGGTTTGGCAAAGGTCATTTTAAAGAAGGGGAAGACCCAAATATTCCGAGATGGGAGCCCAATGGTGTATAGCGGTGCTGTTGATAGGATAATCGGTCGACCACCTCCGAAATCTGGTGATGTTGTTCTGGTAGCTGATGGGACAGAGAAACCTATTGGATGGGGTCTCTATAACTCTGTGTCTATGTTTTGTGTTCGGTTGATGCAGCTAGAAGAAGAGGCAAGAAGGTGACATAGGTACCAGTTTTTACAATCACCTACATTTTAGCAGCTCAAGCTGACATATTACTTACCTTCTTTCTTTCCAGAGATCCCACATATGCACTTAATATGGAAAGACTGCTTGAAGCAAGGATTTCATCTGCTGTTGATTTGCGGCGCAGTTTGGGTCTCCCTTCAGCTGACACAAATGCTTATCGCCTCATCAACAGTGAAGGGGACAGGTGTGTGTTAAATTTAGTTACCATGGGAAGTTGGGACCTTGTTCAAGTCATTTAATAGAGTAATAGTGCAATAACTATAATAAGCTAAAATCTTTAGATGAATAGCATGTTGTTATTGCCTTGTTGGTGTGCCTTGAGTTCTCTTGGTTGAGGACCGTACTGTTCAGCATCAAAGTATTAGCTTTACTATATTTTCTTGGGGATGCTGAGGGCTTTATATTGTTCTTGACTCAGTTTTCTTGGAAACACATCTGAAATTTCTTCTCACTAATTCTGAGTTGCAGATTGTCTGGTCTAATAGTAGACATCTTTGCTGATGTTGCTGTCATTGCTTCATCTGCTGCTTGGGTTGAGAAATATAGGCAAGAAATACAATTTCTTGTTAGCAAAGTTAATGGCATCAGCCATATAAAGTGGAGGCCATCGGCAGATATTTTGAAAGAAGAAGGATTGGATATATCAGAGCAAAAGGAGCCTGCTTCACCATGCTCAACTGTTAAGGTGGACCTGTTGACTTAGACATTTTCATGATTCAGTATCAATTGGTCTTGGTAGTTCATGTTATAAGGTTTAGTTCCCTCATCGTAGTTGTAGTATCTTACTATACTCATTGAGCTGGCAAGATGGTAATGAGAGACTGATGCGAAACATAGGAACCAATGTCTCTCTTAGCCTCTTAGGGCTTTGCTGCCAATATGGCTACTGTCTTGCTGCTTGCTGAGAAGGGCCAGTTTTGGGCAATGGCTGGAGCGTGAGGGGTCTCCTTGTTGGCCCTCGTTCCTAGTGACTAGGTTGTTGGTATTTGTAAGGAAAGGCGTGTATGTAATTTTGTGATCCAATGGGTGTGGGTGTAACCAGGTTTCTTTACCCTTTTTCCTTATTTAATATAATGATACACAGCTCTCCTACGATGTTTGAGGGGGTAAAAAAAGCAAGTGTGCGCTGTTACCTTTTGCAATTAGTTTGACTTTTGAGGCTGTACAACATACTGTTTCTGTGATGTTGTATCACCCATGGTATTGTTTTCTTTTCAGGTCATGGAGAATGGCATTGTCTACTTAGTCTCATTGGAGGGTCAGAAGACAGGGTTTTATGCAGATCAACGGGAAAACCGCTCTTTCATATCATTACTTTCAAAGGAACAAAGGGTCCTTGATCTTTGCTGCTACAGTGGTGGCTTTGCTCTTAACGCAGCTAAGGGCGGCGCTGATGATGTCATTGGTAAATACTCTAAGCTGATAATCATCTTTCAAGTGCTTTTCAAGTTATTTACAATTAAATTTTGGTGGGATAGCATCGTCAGTTTGAAAGTTTCACACTATGATATATTTTTTGGTAGCCTCCTTTATAACACTCTGCTGGATTTCCGCTACAAAATATTTCAATAAGTGTAATCATTTTCAGGCATTGATTCATCAGGATTGGCACTAGACCTTGCCAATGAGAATATCGTTCTCAATGAGCTAAACCATGGAAAAATCTCATTTGTAAAAGGAGATGCAACTACATTCATGAAAGGAGCTATCTCAGAAAATGAGCTGTGGGACTTGGTAATCCTTGACCCTCCAAAGTTGGCGCCCTTGAAAAAGAAGGTATACATAATACATATGCTATGGTCCTCTGAAATACAAACCACAATAAAAAGTCATCTAAACGGCAAAAGGGCCTGGAATGATTTACTTGGTTAACATCTGACCAAAGTTTGAGGGGTCTTGAAAGCGGCCAATGAATCCACATGTTTTTATCCCGCCATGTGGTTTGCACACCCCGGCCCTGCTGTACCCAAGTTTTTTCCCCTCTGGGCCTGGAAGATTTACTTGTTAACATCTAGTTTGACTTGAAATGAATCTATGTTTTATCTGTGCATGCGAACGCTTGCTATATTTAGTATTTAGTATTTAATTATTTATGAATTATTAGTTCATGACTCACACCTGAATCTACTCTAATTTGCCTCTTTCTTGGTCCTTTTTTTTTTTTTGTTCATTTTGTCGTGCCAATCCAACAAAAGTCCCTATTTTATTTCTCCGAAAAGTCTCGATTTGTTTGATTTTTTGGAATGGGATATTTATGGAATCCCCATGAATAGGGTCCGTCAAACCTTATTCCATGCTATTTCCATAAGATTCCTCTTTCATATTCTTATGCAAGCCCACACCCTGAGCATGTATACCAGGAGCTGCAGCCAATCCTTTGTCCTAATTTCAGGCAGCTGGTACATATTTACTCACACTAATATTATCTAATCAGGTGTTGTATTGTATGGGATAAATGGGTTATGTTGTAGCCCTTGCAGCTGAGATTGGTCTTGATTCGTGGATTCATTATTGATCGACACCTCTTGTATTTGCAGGTGCTACAAAGTGCATCTGGTATGTATAGAAGCTTGAACGCGCTTGCAATGCAAGTGGTGAAGCCAGGGGGGTTACTCATGACATGTTCTTGTTCTGGAGCTATGACCCAAAGTGGCATGTTCCTCAAAACCATTCAGGTATCACAATTTTCTGGAACTTACTCATAGCATAACCACTCAACATACATATCTTGCCACCTGTTTACTTGTTTCTAGTATGTCAAACTATTTCGCATCTGCGAAAGTAAAGAAAAGGCTCTCTTACCAAATAAAAGAAAGGTTACAGTATGTTGCACCAATACGCCGATACTCTCTCTCCCTTCCTCGACAGGTCCGATCTGCCATGCTCCACTGCAGCACCAGCCATGAATTGGAATTAATTTTATTTATCTTTTTCCTGATACTTCCCTGATACCGTATCAGATACGCATCACGATATCGGTACAGCAGCTGGACGATGTATCGGTGTATTAAGTCTAGGTATCCGGTGACAAATAAACCAGAGCAATGGCTCTTTTATGTTCTTCGCATCCATATTGACAATTTTGTGTTGGTTTGTCCACATAGATGCTCATAACTTCCTTTTACTACTGCTTTTAGGGTGCTGCATCAATGGCTGGCCGTAAGGTTACGGTCTTACGTCAAGCTGGGGCAGCCTGTGATCACCCCATCGACCCTGCATACCCTGAGGGCCAGTATCTCAGCAATTACTTGCTGCGCGTGGCATGAAAAATAAAAGTTAAAAGCAGAGTCAAGCTAGTAGTTGTAGCAGGCTGACAAAGCCTTCGAGGACTGATCAGCTCAAGTTCATCTCATAGCTTAGTCATGCAGTTTAGATTTAGTTGTTTTATATGAGGAAAAACAAAGCATGCAACTGACATTAACTTCTGACATCTGATTATACAATTTTGTAGAAAATAAAGCTATTTGTTTCAATTTAATGTACAATCTTTGCACGAGTTGATCCAAAGTTGTCACTTGTACACGCATGGCTACTTTGTATATATATATTCTACACCAACGACCACGAATAAAATTTCTATGTGGTACAAGATACATTTCGACCATAATCTGAATTGTTTGTGTTGCCTGTGTAACATTTAACTTCCAAAGCATATCAGCGACCTAAAGTGGGTCTGTTCCACGACAAGTAGCTGTTATCTCCCATTTTCCTGCGGGTGACCAGAAGAAAATCATATTAGTACTTCAAGGCACCAATAAGTGACATAACCACATGTGTTATAGCATGTTCATCTTGATGTAAATGCAACCAATGAGAACTAGAAAATCACTAACCTTGGTTTTATCAAGTATAGCAAGGTGAATGCAAATGCCAAGAAGAAGCAGATTCCACCAACAGTGAGATATGCAAGGCCCAGAAAATCATTCTTTCCACCAATCCAGGTTGCGGTAGAAAGCACCAACTTCTTCTTGCCACTAAAGCTATAGGTGTTGTAGTTGTTCTCCAATTGAACTGTAATTGTATCATTTTCCTTGAGATCAACATATATCCTACCATACAGCTTTCTAAATGTTGGAAGTGCTGCAGTTCGCATCCAAACAATAAGGTCCTCTTGTTTACTCAACTGCTCAGAAGAAAAATGAGTTAATGACTTTGGAGGCAAAAGTCAGCCTAAATGACCAAAAGAACTTATCTTAATAAATCTAATAGAAAATCAATTGGGAGTCAGTTGATCTTTAAACTTGTTAACTACTGTATGTTAAAGGCATAATTCCCTCTGAGGTGCCCACCATTATGCAAAAAAAAAAAAAAAAAATGGATGGTGCACAGCAAGATCCATGAACATACCGGGAGACTTGAATTAAGTGTTTTTCCACCTTTAAGAGGTCCTAACTGAAAGTTCTGTGGGTAGACATCACTCCCAAATTTGTGGTCTCTGTCACTCTTCCAAGAGATGTCGTTCTTGTCCACTGTCAAGTTTGCATTGTTGAGGATGAGGTTGTATGTATCATTGAACAAGCTCCATGCAATAAGACCACAAGGCACAATTGGCTTTCCATCTGCCGTTTTGGCCTCAGGATCACAATAGGTAGTCTCACCAGCCTTACTTCGCTCTCTTAGCTGGTAATCATTACGACTCTTGACATACCTGAATATGATGAATGTTTCAGTTAAGTAGGGAAAGATACATCTTAAGAGAAAGAAGACGTCTCACTGACAAAAGTGTAAAATACATCTTAAGTTGGGAAAGATACATCTTAGTCTTAAGAGCAAGAAGACTTCAGTTAAGTAGGTAGGTAGTTAGGGTAAAGATTGCATACCTCCTATGATTCTGGTAAAAGTCATCGAGCTGATAATACACGAAAATCGGCTGTTTCATATCCTTTGTAATCTGAAGACCATGTAATTAAATATTTCAGCCAATTATTCAATTGATTTATATAGCAAGATGCATATTTGTAAAGTAACTGACATGTCACACACTAGTCAATGTTGTTTGTATGATATAGTTTTTCCATTCCCAAAATTTCAAGTTAGAAGAGTACATCCAGATAATTCCATTACCGTCAGGTTCCTTGTGCAGGCTTTTGGTATACTCTCATTCCGGATGTAAGCAAGCTTGTCAGTCACACCAGGAGGGACACATGCGTCATCATACCGATCAACAATCTCGACAACCTGCAGCATAGAAAACAACCAACATAAACAAAATGACGGAGCTTATATTTTAATACAAGCAGAGAGGATACTGGGCATACTTGTCGTGAAGCTCGCAGCGAAACAATACCAATTGGGACAAAAATCACACCAACAAGAACAAATACTGAAATAACCTGTGTAACATAAGAAGTTAAGCACAACTATTTGTGGGGTTTCATGTAGGAAAGCTGATAATACCGAGAGAAATTTGTACTGATAAGCTTACCCATTTTGGAGTAAGAATCGGCTTACAGGCTGGAAGCTCCTGCTGCGTAAACTTGGAATCTGTTTTCGCAGAAGGACAACGTTAGAAATCCCTTAATTCCAGCAAAGCTAATGTTTTTTGAAGGAAAACCAGCAAAGCTCATATGAATATCTGGTCTTATGAAAAATGAATATCTGATAAGATGAATCGTCAGTTAAACAAATTTTTTTTTTTATCTCTTGAAAGTTGAAACTCCAGTTCTGGTTCTAAAACTACTCAGCATCCATAGGAGTACCATCTATGAACAAAGCAAAAATACATTCACCGAAAGTTCCTCTACTATATTATTATCCTAAAGAGATAAAAACAGAACATCAGATTTCAGCACTTATTTGAAATCAAACACAAGGTTATAAAAGTTATATTCAATCACAAAACTAACAAACAGCCAGCCTAAAAATACCCAAAACATGAAGGTTCTAAACCCCAAGGAAAACAGGAATGAAAGTAGAGATAATATCCTTTGATTAAAGCCTAAGAGATAACAACAGCAAGATCATATTCAGAAAGAAGATCTCACACTTGGGCTTCCTGGAGTTCCTCCTGGGCTGCGCGGTTCCATCCCCGGATCCGCCGGAGCTCGACCCGGCGGCGTGGCTATCCATCTCACCAGCCACCAAGAAAACAAAAATCGCCTCTACCTACCTGCCGCCCAAACGAACCTCGCCAAAAATCGCCGGCGGCCGGCAGCAATAGCCCAAGGAAACACAACGAAAAAGAACGGCGTCCCCAGACTCCGCTGCCTCGAGAGATTTGGTGGCGGACGGAACGAAGGCGAGGCGGGGAAAGAAGTAGAAGACCACGGGAAAAAGCTGGGACCTTGCGAGTCCCTCTTGCGAAGGTTACAAGGAAGGAGGATGAGGAGGGGAGCGGTTTGACTATACAAGAGGAAGAGGAGGGTGGTGGCCGTGGTGGTGGTCGTGCCCTCCGCGTTGAGCCAGCCGGCGGAGATGACCAATGACCAAGGCGAGGGAGGAGTCGAACTAGTCAACGGAATTGCCCTGTGTATTTTTCTAGTACAAATTTTCTAAGGAGAAACGGCGTCTAGAATGAATAGGGTCATGGAGAAGTTGGAACGGAACGGCTGCTGGGTTGGGTGGAGTAGTTGGGCGATTAGCTGTCCTCACAATTTTGGTGTCCTGCCTGCAATGCAACCGTGTAAGACTAGGTGCATCTAGCATTCCAGAGCATAGGTGAAACTCAACAAATTCATGCATGATTGTCTCATCCATCTAGTACTTACTGTACGAATTTAGGATGGGATGGCATGCAAATGTGTGATAGATGCATAAAAGATGTTGAGAAGAGCGAGAGAACATGAATTAAGATGGAAGGAAGCAGTGAGGATTGTACATTGCACGAGCGCGTACGGTGTCCAAGAGATGTCACAAGGTGAAATATTTACCTGTGGAATGTTGACATCAAAAGCGAAAAAGATAGTGCGAGTTTAAGGGAGCCATGGACCATCTGAACACGCAAACTGGCCTTTTCAATGCCAACATGGTAGCAAATTATTGCAATAATCTTTTTATGAGATTTTTTTTTTTCATCTAGAATTTCCTTGCACCTTTCCATGTCAAAAGACTCACATTTTTCTCCTATGTCCTCGGAAATCACATGTAAGCATCATAATTTGCACATGTATTCTTGTAGCCGTATGCCCGTACTATTATACTTTTTCATTCTACCCTTGAAAGTTCTTCTCAATGAAATTCCCAAGAGCAAAGCTACCACATCTCGTCGTCTTTCTGAAAAACAAATTGTTTTACGCTTAGCTCGGTAAAATATTTAGAAAAGCAAGAAGAATAATGCCAATACATAGAGAGATTAAATTACATTACATAATTTTAGTGGCATGCATGAAAAGGTAAAAAAAAATGGCACACTTTTGGGTATATTTTAATTCAGTTGCATGAAAGAACTCAGTTTAACGAAACTTTCTCCACAACGTTTTTGTTTGTAAACCCCTCAATCTGTTTATGTTTTGGATGATAACTTTTGCAGTATATCATGCATAGTAATTGACATATATTGAGAACAAGGATGCCAAATAATGAAACATCCAATTGGTCAATGTAGCCATGAACAAAACATAAGGTTATCAAGAGGATGTAAACCAGAAGTAAGAATATATAATTGAATAAAAGATATTCAAGCTTGCCTTATCATAATTGTAAAATCATCATTTCTTACTATCTTGTCATCTTTTGCTTGATAAAATTATATTTAGTGAGGATTTTTGTATTAAAGTCATATGAAAACTTTTAACGTCCAGTGACATTTTAGCATCCATGGATACCTATGATTTGATCTAAATCATTATCAAACAAATTCTTATAGTTATGCCGCACAAAAAATACCATTCTTTGTTAAAGGCATTCAATATGTTACAATGGAAAACTAGGCTGAAGGTGATTTCCATAAAGAAATATAGTAGAATGGCAATTTTGACAAAAAGATGCCGGGTTGTCTCATCATTATTGGAGAAACATATTTCTTTCAATCAAGTTATCTTTAGCGAGAATGAATCATTTGTATAAAAAATACCATAGGAAACTATTTACTTTCAATGACAGTTTTAATATCCATATAAAATCATGTAAATTTTTGGAAAGCATTTCTTATACTTAGTTTGCACAGACCAGATACCATATACCTAGTTAAAATCCATTTGAAATGATGCAAAAAATGCTCAACCCAGGGCAAAAATATTGAACCGGCATTTGCAGCAATAACACTATAACTGAAAAGGGTCCGTGGGCAAACTTTTCAGCCCAACCCTAGATACCATACCTAGTTAAAATCCATTTGAAAATGGTCCATGGGCTCAAAATCGCTCATCCCGAACTTGATCTTCGGCCCAACTTTCTTTTTCCCCGAAAATCGCAAAACATGGCCTGAATCCGTTCTCCTTCGCAATGTGACGTGTTTCCAACCTCCATTGAAAACTCCAAATCTGCTGCGCGCAGCGCAACAGCCTCAACATAAACAAAAGCAAAGCCCTCCATCATTCTAGCCAGCGCACCGAAAAAGTCACTCGTGAGTCGGAAGAGGTGGGGCCCCCCCGGGCGTCCGCCGTCTCCACTCGTCGTTATCATCGCTCGCACACGCCCCCACCCGTGTCCCGTCTCGAATCCAGTTTCAAATGGCGATGGCGATGATGACTATGCGACGCGCGGTGGCGCTCGGTGCCCGACACACCCCCGCCGCCGTAGCCGCAGCCGCTTCCTCCCACGTTGTCTCCCTCCGCCACGTACGCTCCCCCCTCACCTTATCAACCCATCTTCCTCTTCGCCGCTTCATACCACACCCCTCGCCGTCGTCGCCCTCCCGTCGGCGCGTCACTGTTCGGTGCCTTGTTCGCTTGTTGGTTGCGGGGTTGATATATTCTGGGTGTGCAGATGAGCTCAGACGCGGGCGCAGCGATGGAGAAGATCCGCGCCGCCGGGCTGCTCAGGACGCAGGGCCTCATCGCTGGGAAGTGGGTGGACGCCTACGACGGGAAGACCATCGAGGTGCGTGCGCATCACTTTCCCGGATTAATCCCGCTTCGCGGGCATGTGCTCGCCCCGTTTCGTTGGAAATCACCTGGAATGCGGTGGGTTGGTTGGCTCCTCTCGCTTGTGTGGCGGCTTGACGGTCGACTCTGGGATGATTGTGGATCGGTGCTGAGATATTTAATTCGAAGTGAAATTAGTGTTTATATATGTGTTTGTTGGAGTGTCGAGTTCATTTTCATGAATTCATGACTTGTACTACTACGACCCTAGGTTGTCAACGCAGTGTTCCCATCGCGTCATTTTTCTGTTGCTATTACTTTGTGGATAGCTTAGACATCATTTATTTCCTGCAGGTGCAAAATCCAGCAACTGGTGAGGTCCTTGCAAACGTGCCCTGTATGGGCAGCAGAGAAACATCTGATGCTATTGCTTCTGCTCACAGTACATTCTATTGTAAGTCAAATGTTTCAGTGCGTTCGATTTATATGCCTTAATACCAGGATTATATCATATTCCAGAACAGAACTGTTGCTGTCAAAGTGTTATAAGGTTCTAACAGGACAATTACACACTGTAAATTAATATGTGGACGGTGTGAATAGTATTAACCTTTGTTTTATTCCATTCTTGCTTCTACTGTATAACTCAGTTACTCAGATAACTCTGGCCTTGTAAGAAAATAAATTGTTCCTGGTGTCATATGTGGCCCAAGTCTCTGAACTTAACAACGTCTATACCTTGTTTATATCTCGGAAATTCTTAGATGTTCTGTTGCTTTAAAATACCTTAACTAATGACAACTTCATACCTAGAACTAGCATATAAGCAAACTGCAACTGAATATCTATTGTAAAGTCTTCTTTTGATTCAAATGCTTGTTTTATTTTTGGGGGAAACACTAAAAACTGGAAGATGGGGACAGGGATGCACTATAATATATCCCAATTGTAAGGTGCAACTTAAACTAGTAGGAAAATTAAATAGCCCATACCGCAAGTAAAATCTAGTTACAGTATGGATAAAGCTTGGAAACTTTCTCTGTTTCTTTTTTTCCTTAATGAGATCACTTCTGATTGTAGTTTTTATGTACCTTTTAGTACTCATAACCACATTTTTCATGAAAGAATAGGTCTGCATGAAATCAGTTCTTTGCAATTTGCCATTTCCCTTGATGGATACTCTTATACCAAAGCAAGAGTAATTCATATGTAAAATTCAGTTCTTTGCATTTGCCATTTCCCTCTACGGATACTCTTATACCAAAGCAAGAGGAATTCATATGTATATATTTATTTTTAATTGCAGTTGCTTCTTATCTGTAAGTTTCCTGTTTGTATGTTCTAATCCTTTTTTTCTTGCAGCTTGGAGTAAACTCACTGCAATTGAGAGGAGCAAGGCACTAAGAAAATGGTAGTTTATATGGAAGCGAGTCCTATGTCAAATTTGTTTTTTATAATTGAGTAAATTGCATTGTGGGTGTTTGTGCTGTAGGTGCAATTTAGTTGCAGAACTTCAAAATGACACAAATTTATCACTGATATCATTTGAGTGTGCAATGGGTTATTAGCTGAGCCATCTGGGACATTCTAGTCCATGTGAAATTGACAAGGCTAGAAGCATAGAAATAGATTGAGGGTTCATTTACCCAACTGTGGTCTGCACATTTTGTGAAAAAGGGCAAAGAAAATGTGCACCAATTGCACCACCTAAACTATTGATCTCGGTGTTGGATTTTCGCTTGTCCTATGGTACTAATCTGGACTAGTGAGGACAAGTAGCTAGGTAGGGATGCGTGCACATGTCTAGGAAGGGATGCAGGAATGGCCCATGCCAGTAGTGTGGCACCTCAGCATATGTTGGCTGACGGCAATGAAGGGGCTCAGCAACACAAGCGCATGGATGATCAACAGCCACCTCAAACATGCTCTAGTTGAAAAGAGCCAAAACGAAACAGATGTCATGCATCATGGATACTGCAGTTCTTGGGCTTTTGTTTTCCTGCAAAAACTGCAATTAAGATTTTAGCTGTGCATGTGTTTCCACACCATGTTGGTGTTCAGTCATTTTTATGTGTTGCCACATGTTGTGAACTTCGCAATCCAATTGCACCTTTAAAAGAAGATTACTGACTAGATTTCTCAATGTTCAAGTTCTATGACTAGATTGCACCCACCACAAGTTTTGGTACCTATAACGTGTTTTACTCTTTATGATTTATAGCATTCATTTCTGGATTATTGCCTGAATATTCCTTCTCACTAAGTATATTCATCAAGGTACGATCTAATTATTTCACACAAGGAAGAGCTTGCACTTCTCATGACACTGGAGCAGGGGAAACCTATGAAAGAAGCCCTTGGTGAGGTACTTGATTTATATCATCCACTGATGTCAGTTGGTGCTTGTGATTTTGAGGTTCTTTTGGGACCTGATTGGTTGCTACTCCTCTGTTCAGGTCAATTATGGTGCAAGTTTCATTGAATATTTTGCAGAGGAAGCAAAGCGTATATATGGTGATATCATTCCCCCAACTTTATCTGATCGCAGATTGTTGGTTCTGAAGCAGGCAATATGCTGATACCTTTTCCTTTGTTACTTTGTTGCTGATAACTCTCACTCTTCTACCACTCATTTTATTAGCTTGATGTATACTTTGTTTATGATATCTCATCATCAATTTACCTTGAATCCTCACAAACTCAGCCGGTGGGGGAAAGACTGCCACCACGGTATTTTACTAAGAAGAGCTCAACTGAAACTTGGCCGGGAAGGTTCACGGAAGTCGGCCCCCCTCATACATGGAGGTTCTGCCCCCTTTGGTTCGGGCCTTAACCCCTGATTTGAGGCCCAACCCTCTACCTGCCCCTTACACAAGGGTCCACCCACTACAGGTCGGTTCACCCATGCCAACCAGGGGAACCAGCGAGTGGCCTTTTTTTACCTAGCCTGAAATTCATCCCCACGAAGATTTGAACCTAGTACCTGGGGTGCTACTAAAGTCACTGTAACCACTAGGCTATAGGCCCCTTCACTGTATGTTGGCTAGCTGATACATTGGTTTGACAGAGTGATATTGTGATTATCAACACAAGAAAAAATCTAGTATTAACAAAAATAATATTGATTGGTTACAATAGTTTTTTTTATTGTACTCTGCTCTCCTATACCAATTTATTGAATGGCAGTACTCCCTGCCATTTATTTTTATCTTTTTATTATTTTTTAAAGTAGACACATGATCTCTTTGCAACTGAGATTTAAAATGTTCTTTTGGCTAACTGCTTGCAACAGGGCAAAATAGAGTTTCACTTCCCTACGATGTATTGGAAACTATGGATATTTTTAAACGATATGTGGCTTTAGGATTTGCACTTCTTAGTTTAGCAGGTCCATACATAGGAGTTAATTGTGAATGCAATTGCCACTTTCATTTTGTTGAGCAAAGTAATATATTTTGATTATCGTACACATTCTTTAATAGCTCTGACTCAGTAGCAGTTCATTTTCTTGATCTGGTGTGCTGAATTCTGAACATGTGTTGTTCTTTTTTATCTTTCTTTTGAGTATTTATTATCATGTGCCATGTGGAGATTTACACCATCTATCTCAATGTTCCTCTCTTTTTTTTGTTTGCACTGCAGCCTGTTGGGGTAGTTGGAGCTATTACACCATGGAATTTTCCATTAGCAATGATAACCCGAAAGGTCTCTACCAAAGCAGTACACTTCTCCATTGGTTAAGAAAGGAAATGATATCAATAACTAAGGCAGTACATTTTTTGCATATATGGTTGGGCAGGTTGGACCAGCTTTGGCCTGTGGCTGCACTGTTGTTGTCAAGCCATCAGAGTTCACACCTCTGACAGCATTAGCTGCAGCAGATCTTGCTCTTCAAGCGGGAATACCAGCGGTAATCATCTTGAGTTCTCTATCATTCCCATCTAATTTGAGTATCTGTTTCATCAAAAGTTACTGATTATAAGTTACAAACCAAAGCAATTGGTGACCTTTCATGTAAAGTCTGGAATTATGTACTGGATCTAAATACTCTACTATTGTTTTTTGGAGAAAATTATCACACCAAGTCACCAAACTTGATGCAATTAATTACAATTGCAGGGGACAGGGAATCATATTTTGCAATGCGTTGTTACTTGATACAAATCTTACAGTTGAAACTGCAAAAATGTTCTCCTCTATTGATTATCTGAATGATTTTGTTCTGTGGGTGTTTCTTTGTCATCAATTTAACCTGTCTTGAATTTATTATATGATTCAGGGTGCACTAAATGTTGTGATGGGTAATGCTCCTGATATAGGTGATGCATTACTGCAGAGTACACAGGTTTTATTTCCTCCCATCTTGTCTTGCATCTGCACTTTTCCCTGCCTTTATAATGTCAAGTAGGAATACATGTGGTTGACACTATAATAACTTTTGGTTAGGTCAGAAAGATTACGTTCACTGGATCAACAGCTGTTGGCAAAAAACTGATGGCTGGTTCTGCAAATACTGTGAAAAAGGTATAGTGAAAAGTTCCTTAATGAAAGTTTTTTATGAAATGTTTATAGCTACCTTCCTGTAAAAAACATGATCACACATTTCTAACTTCACTTTTAATGATGAAATCATACTATGACTATCCTTTTTTTGTTTAATAACCTGTAAGAAATCTGTGCAGATGGTTTGTATAAACAGTGATAGTCATCTAATCACCACCCTTTCTTCTTAATATAATGAAGCGCAGCTCTCCTGCGTTTTCGAGAAAAAAAATCTAATCACCACCAGGTTTTATCCAGACTGCCCTTATTACCCCTTCCTTTCTTTTTTTGTTTGTCTCAGGTCCTGAATACCCTTGAATGTCTACTTCACTTACTGTTTCATGTACATGTACCAATCATCAAATGTTAAAAAAAAGGGGATAAATCCACTTTTAATCATAAGTCAGCCAAGAAACACCAGCTTTCTGGGAGCCTTCTGGTGCATGGTGGTGGTTTTGGGCCAGCTGGTGCTCAAATAATTCTTTCTGTTAGCATACTAGATTCCTAATAGTGTTTTAGGGACTGCTTTCAAATTATTATTTTAAGATCTTATGAACAGAGCTCTAATTTCTAAATAAGAAACTTAGTTGCTGTTTGACAGCTATTGATATTGTTGCATACCAATAATGTGTTACTCTGATGTATTCTTTTTTTTTGGACTATTTGTCATAACATATCAGGGCCTGTTTGGGCAGGAGGATTGCTTTAGAAAACTATAGTTTTTTTTCATTTAAACTTGAATAATCCCTTGGTCACAGAAAGGATGCAATTCTCATATTCTGAGGACAAATTAATGGACAACAAAAATGACGCATGTACCTCCACACTTTTCATCATTCCTCTGTGTTTGTTGGAACAAGGCAAATATGTCATCCATACTTTACTGCCATTATGTATCTACATAACATACTTTTTGGGACAACATTTGAATGCTAGAATTGCGTTCTTTTTGGAAGGAGGGAATATACCTAAAATTTTCACTCAGTGATTAAGTGTTTCGATTTCTGAACATGGTCTTGTTTTGAAGGTTTCATGTTCATTTGAGTCTGAGACCTGGCTTCTAATGATGATGCTTACAAAAATAATTATTTTGTAGGTCTCCTTGGAACTTGGTGGGAATGCACCTTGCATTGTTTTCGATGATGCAGACATTGACGTTGCTGTTAAAGGCAGTGTAAGGCTCAATTTTACATCTATCTTCTTTGTTTCTTTACTCATATAAACAAATAAAATCATATCTAGTTCCCTTGGTGTAAGGCTCAATTTTGACATAGCTTTGTCAATAAACAATTTAAATAATATCTTAAATAAATTACCTAGATCTGTGTCCAAAATAGAAAACAAGCCATGTTCTTTAAATTGCCCAATTTAGGTCAATGAATGCATTAAGAATATTTGGGTTTTGAATTATTGTTTTCTGAGCAGCAAGTGAGATTAAAAAGGTGCACTCTTAATCTTGTGTTCCAAGTCCAAATTTAGATTTTTGCAAAAAAAAAAAAAAAAAAAAAAACAGTGAAATACGTGTTTACATCTCCTTAAGGGTCAGTATATTGCTTACCGTGTATGGTAGACACTGTTTTGTTTTTGTCTACTGCTACATTCTCCAGGCAGAATTTTTATAGATACTGTTGGTCAATCTTTTTTTTAAAAAAAAAAAAAGTCTTGACTTAGGACAACAATTAAGGATGTCCCAATAGCCCTATCTACACTTGCATGAAAAAAAAGATGTCCCAATAGCTTTTCTGGGACAACAATAAAAGCTAAAACAGCCAACAGCTACAAGCAACACATGCATTCCCCTTTTAGATGAAGTAACTACCCATAAGAAACATTTTCATTTTTTGCTTGAGAAAGTTTAAATGAGGTCCCTTTGAGATATAATACTTTGTTTGACTTTGTTGTTGAAATATTGCATTGCCCTTGCATATGTGATCAGTATTAACCAAGTCCATATGTGTGCAGCTTGCTGCCAAGTTCCGTAACAGTGGACAGACATGTGTTTGTGCAAACAGGATATTGGTGCAAGAAGGTATATTGATCATATATGTGATTTGAATGTTACTGAGGCCTCATTTGATCCATCAAAAAGTATTATGTTGCATCTATAGGTATCTACGAAAAGTTTGCAACAGCATTCATCAAGGCTGTTCAGAGTTTGAAGGTTGGTAACGGGCTAGAAGAGAGTACATCTCAGGTATAGACTTCTAACAACTACCATTATCACTATGATACATAACCTAGTACATTTCCAACTTTGTGTTTCTTGCGTTCATTTTTTTTGGAAAACACAGGAGAGTTGCTCTTCACTGTTTCTTGCATTCATTGCATAAATAGTGTTTTACATTCAATGTTTTATGAGCTGTTTAACACCTAATATTAGTATATTACAGTACTTATTATCAACTACCATTCACATTCTTCTGTTGGCATGCACTTTTTCTGATGTGTTGTTTACCTAGTAAAATATTTCTTTATCATCTTGCATCTATATACCCTTGACTTATGAGTTCCAGTTCCTTTCATATGCAGGGTCCTCTGATTAACGAAGCTGCAGTTCAAAAGGTGCATAGTTTGGCCACTAACTTGTCCCAACTACTTATCCTCCCGCCCTCTCTCCTTCCTCCCTAAAGTGAGCAATTACTCATGCTTTATTTGTTGTCATATTTTTTCCCTTGCAGGTGGAGAAGTTCATAAATGACGCAACTTCAAAGGTAATCTCAAATCATCATAAGGGTGTGTATTTTCCCTTCCCAACTGGGAGGGTTCACAAAAGAAAAAAAAGGAACTGGACTGATTCCTGCCCCCAGGCCCTGTTGGTTTATCTGCACTCAGGACAGACCGGTTTCTTGAATTTCTTTTGGCTGAAATCAGATCAAGCCAAATTGGTTAATATGTGGGTTTAAGTTGGAACATCTGGTTCTTGCTAACTTCATTGAGAACTGAAACTTGTTCTTTTGGTGCTTTGTTGCCTCTCTTTGATATGCATGTGAAGTACCCTCTCCAATCTTTTTGTAGGGAGCAAATGTCATGCTAGGTGGTAAAAGACACAGCCTGGGGATGTCATTTTATGAACCAACTGTAGTAGGGAATGTCAGCAATGATATGCTTCTTTTCAGGTAAAGTTTACAGTTGGACCTTCCAATCTTAGCAATTTTAATCAGACCTTGTAGTGCATATATTCTACTTTCATGTGCGAGTAAATGGTCTAATATTGAGCAACTGTCTGACACTTCAAAATTTGTTAACATTTTTTCATTTCAGAGAAGAAGTTTTTGGTCCAGTTGCACCCCTTATACCATTCAAAACCGAGGAAGAAGCAGTCACTATGGCCAACGATACAAATGCAGGTTCATTAACAATTTCTAGTGCACCAAATTATTTAATACTCTTGAAAAAATTAGATGTTAGCATAATTTGCACGTTATGCTTTAGCAAGGAAATGTTAATAGAGCTAGGCAGGATACAATGTAGTACACATCGTTTTTTTTTGTCCATAGAAAGAAGCTATAATATGCAATATAGCAATTTTTCTTCTTGAGTGGAATTCTTGATGTTGGATGACCCAGAATAACTTAAATGACCTTTGTTTTCTTTTTCTTTCTACCATCTTTATTATACAGCAATATCTTTTGATGTCTTAAAACTGAACTATGCTGAGAATTAAATGTGCATATCTTTTGATGTCTAAACAATGGAAGATACCGCTAAACAATCATTGATCATTCTACAAACTAGACATTTCCCTTGTTATGTCTGATCTCAAGCATTTCCCCATTGTGCTGGATCTGCAGGCTTAGCTGCATACATATTTACCAAGAGCATACCTCGTTCATGGCGTGTATCTGAATCTCTTGAATACGGCTTAGTTGGAGTAAACGAGGGAATTATTTCAACAGAGGTAAGAAACAGCAAATGATACTCCCCCTTTTCTAAAATGCAGGGCGTTTTAGTTTTGTCCCAAGTCAAAACTTATCTAACTTTAACCAATTTTATAGGAAAAATATAGTAACATCTACAATAAGCGCACTATCAAAACATTTCATGGTGGATTTAATGAAACTAATTTGATGTTTCAGATGTCTGTGCAATGTTCTATACACAAAGTAAAGTTAGAGAAGTTTGACATTGGGCAAAAATAAAATGACATCATTTTTAATGTTTTTTGCGACTCATTTTTTGAATGGTTGGAGTTGTGTACAATAGACTACTTTGTGGCTAGTACATCAAAAATTAATCTGCCTTAAAATGTTCAGGTGGCACCATTCGGTGGAGTAAAACAGTCTGGTCTGGGGAGAGAGGGATCGAAGTACGGCATGGACGAATACTTGGAGGTTGGTAAACTCACAGGTCTTATTTGTTGTTACTTCTGCAGTGTTGCTGCAACTCTGACATGTCTGTACTCCATGGGCAACTGCAGCTCAAGTACATCTGCATGGGCAACTTGGGTTGAGTTAGAAACGCTTGTCAGATGATGAACCGAGAAACCAAGTAGGCAGGCGTGATTAGAAGGGTGTGAGTGCGTTTAGCTGCAAGATCAGATGGGAAAGCGGCCGGCCACTGGTTGTGGGTGAGCAGTTTTAGAATAAAGCGAATAAATCGCGGAGCCTGAATAAAAGAAGTCGAAATGAGTTGTAAATGACGTGAACTATAAAGTATGGCTCCACCTTGGAACTTTTGTATACATAATCATGGCGCTACTTGTCTATAGCGTCTCCAAAGACGTTCATTTACAGAATAAAAGCTTATAGGGTGGATGCTACGTTACAGGCTGTCGGTGGTATGTACGCTGTACCTCGCCTGGTTCCTGACGCCTGCAGGGATAATATTGTTGTCTCGTGGCTGCGCTGATCTTTGAACCAGGCTGGTAGAATGTTACCATAGTCACCAGATTTATCATAGAACCCAAATCAGTAGTGAACTAGATGGGAACAATTATTGAGCGTTGGTGTACTATTCATTCGATGCTTAACATCGGTACTATCAGTGGCGGAGCTATTAACTTTTGACGCCTAGGGCCACTATCAAAACGCATGTAGCGCTCGCATCGGATCATATACCGCCCGTACTGGGTTTAATACCGATAGATAACAAAACTTGTTTATAAATCTCACCCCTTTCCAATTCGGCACAAGGTTTTTGCTCAATTGTTATCCGAAGCCCAGGATCAGCAACAATGTCATCATCACTAGCATTGATAGATCTGCTGTTTCTAGTAGTGGTTATACTTGTGCAGATGCAACCGATGACTGACCATGTGACGCTAGCACTCCTGATTGTGGTTCTTCTGCAGATGATTGTCGTTGTGACGCTGGTTGAATAATTTGGGTAGGAGCCGGAGTAAAAATGATTTTATTGTCAATGACGCTGGTTGAATAATTTGGGTAGGAGCCGGAGTAAAAAATGATTTTATTGTCAATTTGCTGCTTCCAGTCCCCTGCCTGCTCTTCTTCATATTCGATTCCTACAAGTACAAGAAATTAAACCTTAGAAATTGGAAGGCAATCAGTTACGGAAAAGATCAAAAGATCAAAGATGGATTATATTTATCTGATCGCTGACCTGTGGCCTGGCCGTGCGGCCCTCGTCGTCGAATCGTCGATGGATGGCGGGCGCTTCGTCGATCGAGGGCCTTGAGAAGTACTGCCGGAAGATGGCCAAGTCGAACAGGGCTTGCTTGCTGCGTCGATGGATGGCGGGGCCCAGCGGGCGATAGCTGCGCACTCCAGCAGTAAAAGGCGGCGGCGGCGTCGCGCGTCGCGCGCTGGCGGCCTGGGAGAGACGAAGAGACTCGTGGTCGGGCGGCGGTTTCCGTGAAAAATTTGGCCCAACACCTCGGGCCGGGCTGAAAAACACAGCACATCCTCATGAATTTTTGGGCGTGACTAGGGCCACGGCCCTAGTGGCCCTAGGCCCAAATCCGCCCCTGCGGTACTATCATGTTACAATCGCCGTCCGTGATTATCTGGTGACTCCATAAGGTTCTGGGATGAGCATACTGTCTCTACTTAGTTCTTACAAATGTTTTTCAGGGCTCGCATGTGTTTTTGTTTATCAGTTCCTTTTGTATTGTCTCTTGTTCTTTAATCGCTCTCTTAGCATTTTGGGTGAACAAGAACATGTACTCTTCTTTTGTTGCTTTTAATCCCGAGTATCGACGGAGATACTGTAAGGTTCCATGGCCGCTTCACTTCATCTCTCTTGATTGAATTTAAAGAGAAGATTGGCTGTGGAGAAAACCGGCGGCCGGGGCCTCCACGCCCGCTTTTTTTAACGGCTGGCGCTCAAATCGTGATGGGTGGATCGGATCGCGTTGACTTTGTGCGTTTCCGTTGGTGTGAGATGTCGGGCAGGCCCGATGCAGGTGGTCTTTGCTGGTCAGCGTGGTTGGTCGTGGGCAGCGCGTTGTCGTCCGTTCACCGGCCGGGCGGGCTGGTCCCGCATGTCGGTCGCGGTTGAGCATTTGCCGCCGGCACCGGTCAGCGCGACGTTCGTTGGGGCCTCGCCTCTTGCGCTTTTTCTTTACCGGCGTCAAGGCAGCAGGTGATCGTGGTCAATGGCGGTGGGCGGGTTTGCTAACCCGGTGACCTTTTCGGCGGCGTTGATGCGAGCCGATGAGGTTCCGGCGCCGTTTGGGCGGTCGGCGCAAAAAGCGGCGAAGGCCCATACCACGCCAAGGGGCCATTGGCGTGCGGCGAAAGGCTGCGGCGCGGGACACCGAGAAAAAGCGGGCCCATCCGGTCTGCATCATCGTGGCTGCGTCCCTGCCGTGGGGGCATCGGCCTTTGGTTTGGTGTGGAGCCCCGCGTCGGTATTTGTTGGATGACTTCGGTGTTCAGTCGCCGCAGTTCGGCTCCTTTTAATAAGATAAAATCGTTTGCCCCGTCTTTGTTCTCGCCCGCCCTCCACCGTTGTTGCTCGGTGAGTTCCTTTTCTCCTCCCCCGCCCGTCTTCGCCTATCCTCCTCCCTCCCCCTCTCAACGTCCCGCCGCCCCTTCGCCGGAGTTCAACCCATTTGAGCCTTTGGCGCGCCGCTGTTCCCAGCCTCGTTCCGGGTGCCGTGGCGCCGGCCTTTTCCGGTACTTGCCGTGGAGATCCAGTCCCGCTGGCCGCCGAGGACGCCGTGTGCGTCGCCGTCGAGAGAGGAGAGAGCCGGCGCAGCGCTCGCCCGCGAAAGTAGCCGTGTGCGCCGTCGCCGTGTGCATGCGGTTGAGTCCCTATGCGAGAGGGTGGCGGCGGGGGTCGGGTGTGATGCTGGTCCGGGCGTTGGATGTGGCCCGCATGGCGGCGCCCCCGGCGTGGCGGAGCGGGATGAGCTCCCCATTCGTTCGTCTTCCTCGCCAGGTACAATAACCCCTGAACCTCTTTCCCTCCTCATTCCACCATTATTGACGCTCTATTGTTCCGATGTGGCCTTGTTTCTTGAATTTCGATTGGTAAAGGGGGTTCAAGCGGGGGCGGCCGTGAGCCGCGGGCGTAGTGGCGGCAGAACGGAGGAGGCGAGGGCGGCTGGACCAGCGGCGGCGTGATTTAGGTGCGCGTTCTCGAGCTCTTGTTCGACGATGTTCTTCTCTTGCGTTCGGGATATATGTGTGCTTTTAAAAGTTCGATTAATACTCATCACTAATAGATGCGTCTTTTCTTTTTGTTCTTTTCCCGCGTTCGGGATAAAACCAGTCGTAGATGTGGATTCGGAGGATGTTATTGTTCGCGACGTCCTACCACTCCCTGTTAGAAGTTGTTGCTGTTGATTAGCGAGATAGATCATAGATGCCAATGGCGCTCCCTGTTTTATCTCCAATAGCAACCCCGCTTTGGTTCTTGAGGTAGATTGATATTGTGCATATCCCCTTTGTCCATCCTATGAAGGCGCGATATCTTTGGTGAGCTGTTCTAGCTTCTACTGTGTATTATTGTGTGGTGTATATTTGGTAGTTAGTTTATAATAACTATTCATTAGCGTGCCTTGGTTTTATTTATTTTTAATTTCCCTCTTATATAATATAGTAGATCACATATTGAGAAAATCTCATGTCTAGATACATGGTTTTCTTTTTCGCTTATATTTATGGATTGCAACTTTTTATTTGTAATATTTGATTCCTAGCCAATGAAGATATAATAAGAAGGAAACCGCTGGTAAAAAATCGGCCGGGTCGAGGAGGGATGCTCTGTTATACATCATGTTACCTCGGTTTATTTTAGACATGGTACCTTTTTTCGATTGTAACCCTCGGTTGTAAAATGAAGTTGAAAATCATTTATGTGTCATTCCTGAAGTTTGATTGAAACAAAGAAATAGAGTTTATACCTCATAATATTGAAGTCCATTTATGCTCAACAATTTAATTGTACCTTATCCGTGCCGATTCAGGGACATTTATATGCGCAGGTGATTGAAGAAGCCTTTTGTGTTTTTCCTTGCTTCGGATGCCCCTCCATGAGTATTATCTCACAAGATGATTACCTTCTAAAGGTACCATAGTAATCTAATCTTCTATTTGTAAGCATGCAGTGGCAATTTTTGCGATTTCGGATAAAGATACCAATTTTTTTCAACATACCATTCTATCGGTTTTCCAAGCCTTAGTGAACCAATGTTAGGTGTTGCCATGAGCCGCTATTATGTCGTCGTCCATCTTATATGGTTGACTATTTGTCGATGGATATGGTTTGTAGATTGTTTACTTTTAGTCTTTGCTAGAAATAGTGTATCCTTCTCGTATAATCCCGATCCGACGCAGCCCTAGTGGGTGCCCGCTGCCTAGCGGCTTAGAGCCAACGTGTAGATTGGTGGTTACCATGCAATTGCAATTGCTTATGCTACTTCGTTCTTGCGGCCTAACATCTAGAACCGAGGTTCGGTGGGTATAAGTAGCTTGCGGATCTAAAACATGTACAATTGAGGTTTGGGTGGGTAATTCACACACGGAACCCGGGGATTGCTTAGTGCCTCTATGCTTCCGATTCATATTTTTTGCTATCATTCGCGGCCGTTGTTGGCATGGATATTTGTTGGGCTTTTTATGTATATGCTTCTTATTTGTAATTCCTCTATCCGGGGTTTAGCGTTTTTTCCCTCGATCATCCTAGGTGGGGGTTCGAAAATAGTCAATGCTTTTCTACCATTCGTGTTTTGATTCAATGAAATTGGTTTGCCTGGTCACTAAAACATGGCTTAGCTTATCATATACAAGGCCTAAAATTCATAAAACGCGGTCTTCGATTTAAACAAGTGATGTGTCCCGGTGAGCCCCGTGTGCTTCCTCATTACAGGACCCAATCGAGTACGAGCTCGCATGACGGATGCTTAGAACAACACCCACATCAACTTAGTCTGCGGTACTATACCGATTTTTTTTGTTTTGATCCGGGTGTCCGGGGCTGTGCCTCGTTGGATCTTCTATCACCGGATGCTCTCGCGCAGAAAGTGGTTAGCCAAGGTAAATTATGTTATATTGCACGCTGCTCCTTTTAGACCAAACTTGCGCATTCATTATACTCATTATGGTGCTTTTAATCACAAAGGTCATCTGTCTGTCTTAGGATCTCGATTGCTTGGTTACTTTTTGGACCGGGTGGGACTTATCCATCTAGCCATCCAGAAGACTTTTGCCTCCTTGTTGATGTGGTAGCTTGTTAGTGAAGTGAGTTGTGGCCTCATGGTGTTTAGTAACTTTGGGTGCGAGTTCGGGCATGAACTTAAATTCGGGTAGCCAAATGTGGCTCCTATTTAGTCTATATGTGTTGTGTATGCATTGCTCTTTCGATGAGCTCAGCTCATGCCGGTGAACCGGACACGTTTGTCCACGCTCAAAAGCTCGCTTGGTTAAACGTGTGTCTAGGAAAATATTGTGAACTCTTGATTTGTTTTAGAAACATGCAATCTTTTGCAGTTAAGCACATTTAAATTTGTTTTCCTTCTACCGAAATTTTTCTTTGATGAGGATATCATTTCAATTGCTTTAGTTTTACTCAAGCTGTTTGAACAAAGCTCTTTGGTATGGTGCTTGCATCCGAATCTGTTTTTGCGTGTTTTGTTATCGCAACACGTTTCTCAGCTTTAGAGCTCGGCTTTCGGACAAGTCCATCTCTACATCTTGCAACAAATCAAACAAAATGCGGTTGAATATGTGGCGCGCACGGGCGCGCGCAAATCACTAGTATCTATCTGTCGGGCAACTGCTTGCTCCCAAACTGGAGTAAAAGCAAACTGTGAAGCAGCAGCCAGCCAGATCTCACGTCCTGTCTCTTTGGCGCTCCCCGAGGAGAGACCGACCTCGAGGGCAGTCCGCAGCCCCTGGGCAGTGTCGTCCTCTGTCTCTGTCTGGGCCCCCACCTTAGACACCCATGCAAGCCGCTACGCTGTCAGTGTACTCTACTCCTACTGCGTACTCTACTGCTGGCAAACCGTATGCTATACGCTGCAGGAAAGAATAAACGAAGCTTCTCTTGTATATCACCGGCGGGTCCAGTCCAAAGGCTGCCTGTCCCTCTCCCTCTCCCCGGAGGAGGGGACCGACCGACGGCGCAGAATCCGATAAGGCAAGGCAGCAACAGGGGCAGGGCAGGGCAGGCAATCAAGGCTGCTTTGATGCGCCCCAAGATGATTTGCCTCGGACACCGTGCTCTACCCCGGCCCCGTAGCACTATCCTACTACTGCTTTGATGCGCCCCAAGATGATTTGCCTCGGACACCATTGCACACGCAGCTTTTGGAATTTACTCCACTCCCGGTTTCAGTCCTGCATGGCATGGTTCTGCTAACAGAAGCTTCCTCGAAATCTCTGCATGTACTACTTCCTCTATCCCTAAAAGACCGTCAGTGGGATCGTGCCATAAGTTTGACTCAATTTATAGAAAATACGTGTAATATTTAAATTTTTAAATAAATTTGTTAAAAAACTAGACTTGAAGATCTTTTCCGATGATGCTAATTACTTAGCACAAATGTTTTTATATTTTAATATATAATTACGGCATTTGTGTCTTGGGAAGCCGCGGTGACAATCTTTTAGGGACGGAGGGAGTACTCCTGTACTAGTATCTGCCTGTCGACGTCTGCTGACTGCTGCATGCTACGCCTTCTCCCTTCTCAATTTCCCATGCACCAATAAAGACTACAGTAGAGTACTGTCTACCAGGCTGGTGTACCGCTGCACTCTTTTCGTCCTTCATTTTGTTTTTCACTCAATTCTGTGAGAAGCATCTATGTACTCCTACGTTGTTATAGAGACTTCGAGGCTTTTTGGTTCTACGCCACCTTTTACCAACCCCAACTATGGCGTGCTGTGGCAGCACAAACGGTGACAGTAAAAAACCATGGCCACAGAGTGTGGCGAGAAATGTGAGTGTTGGTGTTGCGGCTACCAAACACTATGTCTAAACTAAACATTGCGCAAATAAATGAGGACAGACCATATGTGTGGTGTAGCGGAGTGTGGCTCCGATCCATACAGCCCCCAATTAAATCTCTAGCAAGAAGATGTAGGAACCGAAACTAGCAACCATACACTCTTCGGTCATAATCAAATGACGTTTGGACAACATTATCTAATTATGTGATCGTTGGCAATAATATTATTTGGTCACAAGTGCCGCTAGTGATGATGCAATTGCCTATTAATTTAGAGGCAAGGCTTATTAATATTACTAATTAGAGTTCTCTAAGAGAGCTTCCATGTTAATCCTCATGAGGCACGCTATAAAAAAAAATAAATCCTAGAATCCTCACAAGTAAGCGGAATCATCTGTCCTTGAATTTAGTTTGGTGAACTCTAATCCATTGTCACTAATAATAGCCATTTAGATGAGTTTTTGTCAACTTTCTATCGCTAGCTCAACCATTCCACACTTCTTTGGAAAAGCGGACCTTTATTCCTGTATCATCCCCCTAACTAAGCTATTCGATGGTCTTTAAAATCATCAAATGGCATCTGCAAATACCATTAGACATAAATGACCCCCCCTTTTTTTTTTTTTCTTCGATCGGGCCATTCACCCGTATTTCATTAAGAGGAAAACATAACAAATACAAGGCACGAGTACGACGCCGAGAAGACATCGTAAAAGTCCTGGCACACACCTATCTCTTGGATTAAAAAGTATCGATTACATTGATGAAACACTTTGCGACCACAAAGGAACTACACCCCCGATTTCCCTAACTCACAAAGCTACACCTTTTAGTAAATGACACACCCCCCGATTTCCCTAACTCACAAAGCTACACCTTTTAGTACCGCTTATAAACCGTTAAATGTACATCTTTGTGTTTTCTAAAAATAGTGGTGTAACATCTATTTCATTGAGGTTCAAGTAAACTTTATCTTATATTTAGATGTTTGCTCTTCTTATTTTGTTTTCTACATTAGTTAGTTTGAGAAAGGGTTTAACGCAGAATGTATGTCATGGAGAGCATAGGGATATGACCAAAGGGGGTGCCGATGATATTGCAACATGACTATGTCGCATGAAGTGGACATGAAACAATGCATTGCTTTGTCCCATTGGAAAAAGATGAATAAAAGATAGGGATACCCTATGTCTCATTCAAGCAATGAGAGGCTAGTATCGGTCCTCGGTGTCTCCCTCGTGGAGTTCGTTGAACCTATTTTTTTATATGTGGCTCTCACATGTTTGCCTATCAATTTTCCATGCCATTGTGATCTTATTCTTCCTTTTCTACCTTTTTCTTTTGGCACATATATATTTTTTGTTATGTTATTTATGCAAGAGCAATAAGAAGTGTTAATCCTATGTTATTCTTCATCATCGTTGGTTGTTTCTTGTAGAAAGGAAGTATGTACCCTGTTTTTTCGAAAGGAATTAGCTAAATTTTTCACGATTTTAGGGTTGGTGTATATCATATTGTTGTGCGTAATGGTAATAGTATATACGTGTGCATCATAATTAATAATTGATATGTGTTGATCTCATTTAACTTATGCATACATATATATTCCTCTAAGTAATCGAATTGATACAAATAAGAAAGGAATGCCTAACTTTAATCAAGTAAATAGTGAGTATCGCGTTGATCGATCGAAGCTTAACAGATGACCATGCATGAGCAAATCAACATATGCATGACTACATAGAAAATAAAATGTAGGAGCCAATGCCCAAACAAGGCTAACATAAATACGGATGGTGTCAGGAGTGTTTTTACTCCACTTATGTATATGCGGTGCTACCCACTTGCGCTACAGCTAAACTTGGTGTATCATTTCAAGTTTTGAACATGGAGATGTGGAGAGTCAAATGTCTCAGAGAATTGTTCAAATGCGGGATATCTAATAACTACACATTTGAAAGTGCGCACATCTTCTTATTGTTCGAATTTGAGAATAGTCGTGATAAAAGTCTCGCACATTTGTTCAAATCACGGGATATCTAATAACCACACATTCTTGATCAAAGGACCCAACACTATATGGTCTTTTTCGCGATTGTGCGTCCAAACCTAATCTAAGCACGATTACGAGGTACCTCAATTTCTATCCGGTTTTGTCGGTTGTTTTCCTAAAACCAATTCAAAATACACATTCAGCTCAATATGATGTGCAGTTCCTCTAAAGTTCTCTTGAAAAGAAACACATTTGAAATACGCATCTTTTTGCTTGCTTGCGAGTATGAGTACACACACTCTCACACTTTAGTTTTTTGTTTCTTGCTTTCTTCTGTTTTTTCCTCTTTAAATGCTGTAGAACCATCATTTAAAAGTAATATTGTGTGTGGAGAAAACGGCTCAACCATAGCGTCCACGGTAGCAAAAATATTTTTGATGGTTCGATCTCGCTTCTACGGTTGGATCGCCTCGACCCTCTTTGTAGCGCCCGGTATATATACGCTCCCTCACGGTAAAAAAAAAAGCGCCGAACCCTCTCCTTCTCTCCTGGCTCCTCGCGGTAAAAAAAAAAAAAAAAAAAAAAAAAAAAAAAAATTCGAAGCCTCTCATTCTCTCCCTCTTCTCCGGTGCGGTGGCGTGCCGCGGCCAAGGGCGGCGGCCGGCGCCTCCCGCCTCCGCGCCCGCCCCCACCCCTCCGCCTCCTCCGGTCTCTTCCTCCTCTCCGCGGGGCGTCGGCGGGGCGTCTTGGCGCGGACGGCGGCCGTTAGCGCGGGCGGGCGGCGCATGGGGGGCCTTGGTCGTGGCGGTGCCACCCGCCTCCCCCGCCCTCCCTCTCACGTCTCCATGTCTCCTCTCGGGTACTGGCTTCCTCGCGGGTAACGCTCACGATTTTCCCTAGGTTAGGGTTAGGGTTCCGCCCAGTGGGTTCGTCCTTGATTTTGTGCTTGCTTCATCGAATCCTTGATTTTCGTTTATTCCCTCTAATATTCATTTACTAGAGTCCTGCCTCCTAAATGAAAATACAAAAATATCTTAGTTTCTAGGTGCTCATCGTTTGGGAATTATGCGATTTACAACTTGCTCTTTTAGTAATGCTACCGTTTTCATTGGTCTTTGTGGCTACTTCTAATTAGCTTAGCCGGTTTTTTATAGCATAGTTGGAAGTTTGCATGTTATCCTAGGTATCGGAGGTATCTGTTCCTTTTGACATATTTTGTTTATATAGGTTCTCGTTTTTTAATAAAGTCTCATGCTAAAACACAACTTTAGATTGGAAGTTGTTATAGACTAAGTGAAATTGGTAATCTATACTTACTAATGTGATAGAGCCAGACGTTTTTTTAGCTTGATTTCACTATGATCTGAAAAAACGCTTCTTCCACAGTTTACCACCACGACCGATACATGGCCTACCATTTTTTCGAGTGATTTATCCTTTCTTTTTAAAAAACTTTGGTCACTTCATTCCTTTTCTTGGTTTTCCGCTCTATCTTCACCTCTTCTTATTTGTTTTGGAAGGACTTATTGCCCGATAATAACAATTGCCTTCAACTAGATTATACTCTATCGCACCCAATGTTTGTGACATTGCACGGGCAAAGGTCTACGCAGCGTCGCGTGAAGTTTTTTTTCTTACTCTCATTCGACCATTGATCTTGTTTGGTTGAAAATGCCAATTTAAAGTGCACCCCTATCGTCGATTTCCTTTGATTACATGTATTCGGGGAAGCCACTAAAATTGCCCCGATTCTTTTGGGGCTATTGTCATAATCGTATTATTACTCGTTTTGCGGTGTCTTTATGGTGGACATCTGGTGTGGAATTCTTTGCCAAAGATCTAAGGTTATTGCTCTTTGCTACACACATTTGCCTGCACAACAACGAAAAAGAAAGATGCTCTTCCGATGGCCCGGTGAACCATTCGACATGGTGAGTACCGAGTAGTAGTAGTCGGTGGTAAGTTGGCACCTCTACCGAATTCATTGTGAATTTGTGGTTACGCCTGTGCGAGTTGATAGTTGTAATTTGTAAGAGTTATGCCCTTTACCTCGAGAATGGTTTGCTAGGCACTTAGACATCATATCGTAGTTGTCTTCATATTTAAATGCGGTTTAATCTATGGCGTTTGTTTGCCGCATAGTTTGATCCACGAATTTTCCCTTTGAATGCGACCCACGAACCATGTGTCTTCTTTGCTTGGTATTCGAGATCGATGGAATTTTCATGTACATGTACCTCCTCTGTTATTATTTTTATTCCCTTGTTGATCCGTCGACTTGTTTGCTTTATATCGACTATCTACATGGAACCATTCGGGTTAAAACAACGAGTTCATGTTTTCCCCTTCCTTTGATCGGGCCAAGGTTTGTGTTTTTTTTTTCCTTTCTTTGCTCGTTGGTTTCCCCTTCCAACCTTTTTAATAGTTTTTGCCTCATTGCGAGTTCATGTTTTCTCTTTTTACCAATAAACAAAGAACTTTGAGTTTCCTCCATTCACTTAACCTTTATGACCGATCTTAATATTGACTGCATGTCTTTGTTTTTCAAAATATCGGGGGTTAGTTGGTGGGGTTGCTTTTAGAATGAATCGATCGGGTAATACAAACCACCTATGCATGTCTTCCAACCTTTTTGTATAGCTTAGGTCCTCTGTGGAGTTCATGTTTTTCTCTTTTTTTATTCAATAAATAAACATCTTAGTGGTTCCCTCCATTCACTATGCCTTATCGGACGGTCCTTTTAAATATATAAATGGCCGTCGGATTAGCTTACCCTACATCTTTAGGGGCTGCTCGAACCATGGAACGGCTTTTAAACGGGGACCACAATGTCTCTATTCAAAACTGCTCTAATCTAAGCATCCTTAGATTGTGAAAGCGATTCTTGGTGTTTCCCCTCCATCTGTTGATCCCCTTGTTGCTTGTTTTTGTACTTTCAAAGCTTTAGGTTGTTTCTAATAATTTAAACTATATATAGATCGTGCATGTTGCGGGCACTCGGTTTGTTTTGAATAATGCAATTTTTAAGCCACACAAGATGCTAAATAAAAACCTTTACATGGTTCGGTGGGAAAACTACCTAAACACTTGACTTCCTTAGTTATATTTTTAGCAGTATTTAGCCAGCTCGTGATACAATTAACACCATGTATACTTAATCTACACAAGTACACAATATAGGATATCTGGCGTGCATTCTTATTGTTTGATTGTAATTCATTGCCGTTCATTAATCTTTCGCTATATGTAAAATTGGTTTGCAATATGATGTTCTCATAGTAAATATTTATACATGCGATGGCTTCATGTCCATGTCTTAATCTGTATCATTTGACTATGACTGTTCATCGTTAGAGCTTGTCGCCTTGTAGCTTGTGAAGGAGTTTGGGTCGGTGGCGATCCGCCATATTGTTATTTCGAAAATAATTTATATACGCGGTCAAGCAAGGCGCAACTATCCTAGCGGGGTAGGCTGCGGCGCTTTTTATGCGATTCACGTTCCTCAAACTAACTTTTGGTTCCTGGGTTTACAAAAGCTATTTGCGATTTTGTAATACACTTAGCATATGGCATCACCACGCCCTCTTCTTTTGTGTTCTCCGTATACAAGCGGTGTTCTGTTGAGTCAACTCTATGCAATGGTCTCAAATATATTTTTCTCTATACGGTGATGTCCTTCTAACCTCTGTGTGGCATGGCGGGTGGCCTGCTTCTTGGGTGCGACCTACATGGGTTTTAGCCTAAGTGCGCCAAATGACAAAGTGGACGATCGGGCTACTGGTGGTGGTGCCACCCGGTGGCAAGGTAATGTGGATTGTATGCATTTTTCTTGAGCATGCTCATGTCATAACTCATAAAAAGGAAGAAGCTTTTTTTACATTTTATCTTTCTTGAATCTTTTAATAGAAAATTATATGAGCCAAGGTTCTTGTTTCCTTAGCTTCCGGCCTATAAGAGAGCTCCAATTATTTCTATTTTCGAGTAACATCAGGTTGTTACCCGACAAGCTGGTATAACGATTCCATATGCCCATAGATAGAGATAGTGCGCCTTCCGATCCCTCATATTTACATGATTTGTTCATGCTTTACATAAGAACCTTCAAAATTCATACGTAATGGCTACCATACATGCATGAATGTGACCTTTGAACATCGAACCAAAGCAAATGAGATGGTGTCACCGTGGATGGTGTCCGCGACACATGTAGGTTAGGGCGTTTTGGGTAATGGCTGTCGGTTAGAGTTTACATGGGTGGTGCGGGTTCATTGAGTATCTTGGCCTGAGAATGCGGTGTCTTTATTTCTTTTGGTATTTGGCTGATCCGATTCCACAAATTTGTGAGGCATGACTATTTTGTTGATTGTGCGATTCCACAATAGTTTCAACAGATAGAAGCTCTTTTGTGTGTGTTATCCTCAATCAATTTCAGTTCCATTTAATGTGAAAGACCACATACATTTCCTACTTTTCCATATGTTCATTTGTTTTGGCTAGCTATGGTTGATTCTTGGCTTATGTTTCTTAGATACACCATTTACTTCAATCTTGATCAAATTTGTGAAACTTGCGGAACCTTCTCCTGTCGACAAGCGGTGATGCCTTCATATTGAAAATTTGTGACTTTGGCTTTGCGGTGAGGAAGTAGTATGCCCCTCTTTTCTTTGCCGGTAGTGTTTAGTTAAACCCGGTTTTTGCCTCAACTAAATGTCATCTATTTCACCAAGATTTGTGCTTTGTCAAAAGCTAATGTGTGTGAATATTAGTGTTAGTGTAGTGCTTTGGTTACCAGTGAAGTATATTTATCAAACACCCAAAATAATTTTTCTTCTATGTACCCACAGATGATTATTGCCAATTTGCCATTACATGGAAGGGATCTATTTTGTAGCTATGCTTCGGAGATTTGGTCACTGCGTTGAAACTTATCGATACGCTACTTTTTGCTTATGCAAAGTTATTTGAGAAGGCAACCTCATTGTTTTCTACTTTGTTGTGAACAGAGCTGTGCCAACCAAAGCATGATGAATTAGATATGTCTTTGTCGCTTTCATCAGCCATCGTATAAGTCGATTAATCTGTTTTTTCGCTCATCTTTTCGATTATATTACAAGAAGTTAGAGATTATTATTTGTTATAAGGTAGCTAATTTAGTGTACAGCATGATCAAATGCCAATTGTTCAATGACCTCTTCTTTTTTGGGGAATAATTATGAACCTACTAAATAGGCTTAGCTCTGCTAATTCCTAATCGGATGAGATGGAGATACATATATTAATTTTGCTTTGATAGTTCCCCGTAAGATACATGTCTCTAATAAATAATAAGCGTGGAAAAAAAAGTGCATGCATCTATGCTTGTATGTGCGTCGGAAAAAAAACTATGCTTGTATGGCAGCAAACTAAAAGCAGTGTTGCTCAATGGTATTCTCGACTTGCCTTATTGTAGAGTTGACGAGTTAATTATGGAGTTACATATACTGTGATGTTAATGCTCCAATGTTTGACCTTCCGACCTTTTATACTCCGATCCATCCGTGCTTTGCTTCCTGTACATAAAGTTTCTAGCTCAAAGTTAACATTTCCTGAATTATGAAGCATTTGGAATACCATCGAGAGTAAATGTTCTGGAAAGGCAGCTTTCAATTATGCTAAAAAAGTGTTCTTGTGAATAGTTGGATAAAAATGATAAGTTTACGTTGTTAAATTCATGCTAGCTGTGTTATGTTACACCCCTAGACTATCGTTTTACAAATGAAAATATTTCAATATCCCAGATGATGTACTCAATCTACATATTATTCTGAGGATGCTTGGCCTGTGATGATTTTTTGGGCAATAATCCCTGTCTCTATAAATAAATAGATGAGATGGTGCGCATGAGCTCACCTATGTTATTCATACCAAAATTTATCAGGTTTTAGTGAACTCGGATATTTATCCAATGGTAGTCGATGATCCAAGCAAGTTTGGTGACTCCAAGCTCGATCCAGGTGTGTAGCTAGGCAGCTTGGCGAGCAGCTAGATGAGGTAGTGTCATAGTCCGTAGGTGGGTTCGGTGGCGGACAATAGCTGTCCAATTAAAGTTTACATGTGTGTTGCGGTGAGGCACGAGAGAACCCCGACTTGAAGCTCCCTTAATTCCAAACATAAGTGATCAAGGTTAGTTCTCTACCTCTATCTCCACCTAACAAACAAAATCACATTCATGGCAGCTATATCGGACTTCAATTATCACGGGTGATTCATCAAGGAAAGAATAATACTTTTGAAGACTCATCTATATTTTGGTTTAGGAATTGCAGCCTCATTGGTTTGGAGAATTACTCTGCTAATCAAAGGGACATCTGTATGGTGATAAAAAAAAAAAATCAGTACTTGCTAGGATAAGGACTTGCCAAACAATGGCTGTAATATCCATATTTATCTATGTAATAGATGAGCTTGATAGCATATGAACTTATGTGAACCAATTGGCATTGGCATATAAACTACAATGAGGTCTGGCTTATCGTCTGCCCCTATGTTGTCATTGCTTGGGCTCGAAAATGGTCCTCATGTTTTCTTTAGAAATACTTTGGCCATTGCTCGCGCGCATGGGCGCGCGCAAATCACTAGTATCAATTATAGGCCCACCTGATAGCTGATAGGCCGCTCTTGTGCAAAATTGTTTTTCTCCAGTTCATGCATATACCGTGCAGTGTGTACTATTTAACAGCATGCATGCTATCCGGTGTTTGTACCCGTCTCTTGATATACAATAAAATATATTTCCCTTGATTCCATATACGTATATATAAGTATATAATAACCACACAAATAGTGTTAATATATGTTACATATCGCTTTTGAACTACTACAGATTCGTACATCACTGCCGCCGGCATCACCGCGGAATCCAGTCCACCGGCAGTGATAAACCATTCAGGCGCGAAAAGAATGAAAAAATCAATGCCGGATACGTGTAAAAAGCCCGACAGTGATTTCTATCACTTTGAGTACGTTATCAAACCCGACAGTGAACTATAGGTGCGGACCCGAAATTTTTATTGCTTCCGCTTAACTCCTCACTCGCGTCCGTCGCTTCCTTCCCCCTCTCTCCACCTCGTCCGTCGCCGCGAAGCTCTTTGAAATTATACAGATTTGCTTGAAATATCTATGGCATCAACGTTGCCTTCATAAATTTGATACTCCCTCCATTCCAAATTGTAGTTCTTTGTGGCTTTTTCTAGATACATTGATTTTGCTATGCACCTAGTTATACACTATGTCGATGTATAGTAAAAGAAATGAATCTAGAAAAGCCAAAGTGAACTACAATTTGGAATGGAGGGAGTATCAAATTTATGAAGGCAACGTTGATGCCATAGATATTTCAAGCAAATCTGTATAATTTATCTAATAACTTAATGCATGCGTATATGTATGCTGAGCTAGCTTGGTTGTTCCTTAATGTCAAGATCAATTACATAGTTGTGAGGATGCCATTTATTTATTACATGAAAAGTCACATGGAAATACATTGTACAAATATAAACAAAAAAAGAATTAATCATCAGTACAATACAAAGGTATATCAGACAGTTCCATTGACATGTTCCTCAGCTGGATACAAATATACATGCCTCTGATCAATGAAAGCTTGTTTCCTCAGCATGCAAAATTACCAATTAAGTTACACATGCATTTACACCCATCAACGACACAATTACATGGAACATATAGGTACATCTCCTCAAAATAGATAATCTTGGGGCATCATCCAACAAGTGATGCACCACAGTAAGATCATCCTGATCAATGACACATATATATATGCTATATATATGTATCTCCGCCGTTATATCTGCTCCAGCTAGCTTATTTTTAACCCATTGCACCGGTTAATAGTAATCGCCTGCTTAATTTTAATTTTACTGCAAGTTAATTAAGCACTGGATCGGATAGTTAATCTTCAGTGAGCTAGTTACCCGTAGGACAGGTTCCTCGTCTGCTGGCCTCCGCCGATCACCGACGGGCTGCCCCCATGTGCGGCCGCCGCGGCGACGGCCTCTCGAGCTTGACGTCAAAGCCGCCCTTGCTCCCCGTGGAGTCGCCGGACATCATGGGCTTGGCGTCGCCATACATGTCGGCGATGGAGTCCATGACGTCGATGCCTGCGGCGTCCATCATCGGCGGCGCCATCTGGAGCTGGTCGACGAGGCCCTTGCCGTCCTCGTCGTCGCCCCACATCATCGGGCTCTTGCCGTCGGCGTAAGGGCTGATGGGCCTTTTCTTGGCCAGCGACCCAATGTCGCAGCTGGCGAAGAAGGCCTCCATTGGCCGCTCCATCTGCTGCTGCAGGTCCAGGTGGCCACCGCCGCCGCCGCCATATATGTGCAGGTCTTGCAGCGAAGGGAAACCCATGGACGGGCCCATGTCCTTGAGGGAGCAGACGTCCAGCATCGCCTGGTTCCCTAGTAGGGATTTGTACCCTGCCGCCGGGCATGCAGTGACGTCGCCGGAGGCGATGGTCTGGTAGGCTTTCTCGAGGATAGACTGCATGTATTTCCCTGGGCTTCGATCCTCATCTGGAGGTGCCTTTGCACCTGCATGTACATCAGTTCATGCACGCACAACTTAGCACAAAACATGCATGTGAAGAACATTACCAAGGTAGTAGTAGTGGCGGTAAGCTTCCTAAGAATGTTCATATGGATGGATGTGTGTAAAGTTAATGCATGCATGGTCATCAGTAACATGCATGGTAAGGGCATAAAAGGTGAGGTTAAGTAAACTTCCTCGTATACTTCAAAAAGAAGATCTCAAGCTTCCTGAGAATTTCATGTGCTTTAGGAGTAGTTTGCAGTCTTACACATACCTCTAGTTGCTCATGTATCCTTCTCTGGACTTCCATTTGCATTCTGATAGCCTCATTCATGTGCACGTTGCGGCTGAAATCATGCAAGATCCACAAAAGGGAACCGTCAGTAGCAAAAAAATATGAGAGCAAGGAAAGCATAATTTTTGTTTCTATATGAGAAAAAAATGACTTAATTGGGATGATAAATATATGGAGTGCGCATAAAGTAATTCTTGACGACATAGCTACTTATTAGCTACTATATGTCATGAACTTACTCGTTCATGCTTCTTCCCATCATGCCTGAAGAAGAGGCAGCGTTCCGTTGCATCTCCATTGCTGCGGCGGCTGCGGTAGTTTGAAGAGATTAACGTTAACTGGACGGTAGGCAGCATGCATATATGCAACTAGCTTAGGAAGTGGTGAACGAACACACATATATATAGGCTACATGAATGTATACATGTATATATCTATTTATAGATATATTGAAGCATATACGAGTGGTACGTGTATAGCTAGGATGCAGGTTGAAAGGCAGGTGTCCAGTCTAGTTATTGTTAGTATAACTTGATTCTTTATAATTGAATCGCGAATTAATCTTTGTATTGAAATATATACAGTATAACTGTATGCAGCAGAGGGAAATTTGATGTCTTGGCCGGTGAAGCGAAGCTAAGCTAGCCTGCCTTACCATCCTTAACTGCGTGCTCGTTGAACTCCTTGTGTGGCTGCTTCCCTAACCTGAATTTCTGCTCACAAAAAGACCAATCAAACAAACAAAGTTATATATATCAGAAGCTAGCAGAAATTTGTATATATACAGGAAGGAAGTAGCAGGTAGCTGCAGAGACGAAACCTAACCCTAACTACCTGAAGATGGCTCTTGAGGTGGTAGAGGGTAAGCCCCTTCACTCCCATGACCCTCATGATGGTCTTTGGAGTCGCCTCTGCGTCAGAAAAAGGAACTAATCAGAACCAAAACGATCGACAAGCTAGAGAGGTCATGAGAGTGCTCGTGTACATACTATCGGGGCCACCGAGCTGCGTGACGGCGTCGACGAAGCGCTCATGGAGCTCGACGGTCCACCGGAGGCGGGGCTTGGGGTCGGTGGTGAGGACAAGGCCCGACCCCGAGTCGCCCTGCACGCACATCGCCTGCTGCCTATCATTTGAGCTCACGGCAGCGGCGGCAGCGCAGCGGCGCCACTAGTGGCCTTCTTGGAAGGGAACATTCTATCTATTCTCCCTCTTCGCACACGCACCTCCTCTCCCTTCTCTCTCTAGAGAGATCTCCCCGAATTAATTCTCTCTCCTCTCAGCACAGCAGCAGAGGGTGTGCGTGTACTGGTGTGGGATTGGGGATGAGAGATTCAAGAACAAGGAATAGGGTTCGAGGGGGCGCGGAGAACGAGGACCAGGCCTTGCCCTTGTGGTGCTGCTGCTGCGGGCTACTAGCTTCTTCTTGTGCTGATGAGGAGGGCCGGCCGGGCTGGGGGCTGGTTCCTTTCTTTCTCTAGCTTTCTCTCTCTCTTTGCCTTGGGGTCGCGTCGCGCTTTAGTTTCCTCTCGCTCAATCTTTTCTCTCTCGTCCCCGTCTCTCTCCCTCTTTCTTTCCATTTTGCTTTCTCTCTCTCTAGGAGTCTTCTCCTACACAAAGCCCATGGTGTCTCTGATATATTCTATCCAGCTGCCCAGGGGCCGCGCGCCGGATCGGAGGAAAACAAAGCCACCCGACGCGCCGTACCCAACTCGAAGGCTCTCTCCCTCGATAGCTAGCTCCTTTAATTCAATTCTCGGCGCAAAAGATGAGAGGCCAAGTCTTCTTTTGAAGTGTTATTATTAGTACTCTTAGTCTTAGTGGGGGTGTCATTGAAGTATTATTTTTATTAAATAGTTTGTCATACGTAGACATTTTTATGACAGACGGTGTATTCAAGAAGAGAGAGAGGAGAAATGGACACGATTAGCAACTATCTTTGAGGGGACTATCTGCACATCTAGCAACAAATTTTCCAACAAAGAAATCTGTCAAATTTTTGGTCAGCAACAACAAACAAAGAAATCCTGTCAAAATGTAGCATGCATCTTAAGATTCTTAAAGCAAACATCAACGTCCTAGAATTAGACAGATAGAAAGTCAACAAAATTTTTGACAGACAAATAGCAAAGCTCATCTTTGAGTTATGAAATTAAGTGTCTATGGAACTTTAGAAATAAACTTTGCATTGAGAGAGAGTGTTTCATCCAAATTTCATTTCATTCAATGTGACATGGCAATCTCGGAAACAACAAATTGAAATCCTCTGATCCATTGATGAGACTATAGCCTAGCATTACATAGTAACTATGATAACTATAGTTAAAGGTATGCATCCTTAAGTTAAGATGATCCATACCTTAGATATAATGCCAAATTATAAGGTGGTCGATGTGCAATCTTTATAATTTTTAATTAAATTATCCACTACAGTTTAACGTAACCTTTGAATTTAATTTTAGGGTGGTTCCACGACACATAGTGCCACACCATTCTGGCTCCACCTATGTCTTCCTAGCTAATTAATGGAATAATGTCTATTATTCACACCATATGATTTTGTATATAGGGTACACAATTGAGGTCACACAAGTAAACAAGAAATTTAAAACATATGTTGATTTTCATTCTTTTTAAAAAAAAAGAGTTCAATAAAAATATATGTCAGAGCACCACAATATTATAGTATCGAAAATCTTTACATCGACAAAAAAATAAAGAAGTCGACCTTGCGCGATTTTTGTCTTTGTATGCCCCACACACATGGTAGCTAGGATTAGTACTACTTTCTCCTTTGGCGCTAGAAACAAGCAAGTTATCCACCTTTAGTTTGTACTACTAAGTGTGTCCATTCTCCGTCCCTTTTTGACCATGCTAGAAAAACAAATAGGCACGCAATTCAACATGTAAATAGTGTATAAATTAAGAGTCTCATAAATTAAATATATGATATTTGTTGAGGGAGTATATATGGTCACTTTACCATTTTGAAACTATAAGGACCTACATGTTTCTTAACTATCATTAGAAACCGTTACGGAAAGAGGGGGTTGGGGTGTTGGCACTGCGCACACGCATATCTAGAGTACAAAAAGATGCCTACATATATACTTTGACCCCAGTCTTATTAGCTACTACATAATTGAAGTGATGCATGTAATTGTATGAGTTTATGTACATGCATGTATATTTCTTGTTAGTATTCTGGACGACAAACTTTATTACAACCCCCCAAAAAAGTAGCTCGATCGATCGCGAATAACATTATTTTCTCTATATCTCTACGATGAGATTTGCCTGCAGGTTATATATCCTTAACATATCTCTTTTGACTTTTACCCCTAGCTAGGTTCATGCTGGCTATGTTTTACGTTTCACCAAAGCTAGCTGCATCATGAATTGATGCGAAATTCATGCTGATCGACGGCGGCGACACTATCATATCTAAATGATTTGCAGCGTAGATTTTGTGGGAATTAGAAATGGACTCATGCAATGGCACAAAGACACAACAAAAAGCACTGGTAGAGTTGGGCATGTAGACATGACAATATATATATACTGCCCAGCAGCCGAAAAGCCTCATTTCTTGTAGTACGTTCTCTGGAGAGCTATGGGATATATATCATGGCATTGGTGCTCGTGTGGGCCACCTAGAAGTCATGCAAATTCCTTCTTTCTCTTCTTTACATTGCTGACCGCGACTTTCTGCGAGGCTTAGACGACTATAAGAACCCGACGAGTAGCACATAATGTGCTGAATGCATGAAGCTATAGCTAGCTAGCTAGACAAGAGTGGTACTGTAACGTCAGTCTCAATGGAGAATTTCAACTCCTTGTTTCAAGACATGGAACTGTATATAAAACATGCTCCATAATGTTTTATTTCACCGTTTCATGTGAACTCCTAGCCGAATCGGATGAAACGAGATGAAGTCTCTCAATGCGAGTTTCGTGCGAATTCCAAGTCGTAGGAAACAACGCTCACTCATTTCATGCCCATGAAACGTTTTCCTTCTCTCTCCTCCTCGATACATGCAAAAGCTCCAATTCTATCGTGGCGTACTATTTAATGTGAATGAAACCCCATGAAACATGCATTGAGACCGATCTATATACTCCGTTCTAAATTATTAAATATTTTGATTTTTTACATATATTATTTGGGAAATTCTTGACTTCTCGATCGAGCATGCGCTCCCGACACTCGGCGCACACCCGGTGGCCGCCCGATGCACACAGGGGAAGAAGGCCGTCCGTAGAGAAGGCATCACGCTTGACGCTAGAGAAGACACATGCGGGCCGAGAGCTCGATGCCACCCAAGGATTCTTAAACAAGCCTTAAACCTCTTAATCTTACCTCTGTGTAGATATTGATTCTATGATAGAATCAAAAGAGCACAGGTTCTGATCTTGGCTGCAACATCACTTTCCTTTGATATACGCATGTCCGTCACTCAACATGAGCATGCATGCTTACGTCACCACCAAAGAATTCCCAATGGCGGCTCCAAGTCCAAACAAAAATGTAGAGTTTGTGAAAGGTCAAACTAGGGTTCAGTTTCAAGCTTCAGCACAGGGTCCCATTTTTGGACGAAAAAGTAGACAGGATGAGTAAGAACATTTTAAAGCTCTCATGGGCTACCCTCCCTGCCATTTCTTTATCCGCAAGGGAATAGATGCTTCCTTCTTTGACAATTAAGCAAAGATTCTTCTGAAACATTCTCCAAATGTGGTTCATTTGATCTATTATAGCTCTCTCTAGCTGGTGGCTTTCCTTAAGCAATAAGAAACCAATAAAAAAAAAGATGAAGTATGGAGATGGAATACACTTGCTTGCTAGCTATATGGTCTCATTGCAAAATGGTGTGAAATTTTTAACCTAGTTTTTAATTCCTTACCTATTACATTTACTTATTATTTACTCTATGCGACATTGAGTGATAAATTAGGGATGTCGGCGTGTTGACACTACTACAGAATTGTCCATCATCTTTGCGGGCTCCAACCCCCCTTCACTGCCGAAAACTGAACCGGCAGAACCATAGCGGTAGTGATGTGGGGTTAGAAACACTACCGGGTCAAAACACCGGCGGTGATTTGAGGCAACACTACCGGGTTTCAATACGACCATTGAGAATGACTTGAAATAACACTACCGGTTTGCAACGGAGCCGGTAGTGTTGAGGAACAAAACACTTTCGATTGTGTATCGCGGCCGGCAGTACCATAGTAAAGAACACCGCCGGCCGTAAGGCCAACAAACGAGAAATGTTTACGATCACACTTTGCCGATTACAATTGCAACCGAAAAGTGTTTGTTGTGCCAACACCGCCGGGTTGTTTTGAAACCTACACTGTTGTAGACAAGTCGCACTACCGTTTTTTTTGGACGTCCGGCAGTGATTGCTATGCCAACAAAGTGCGGTTTGTAATAGCCCGACAACGTTAGAAAATTAGAATGACGTAATTACGACAGAACGTATAATGTCGGGTTTATCAACAAAACATTATCATAATCACATGTCCACATCACGGGGTCTTGGTCGGTGACCAAGTAGTCTAACTTGATTACAATAGCTCACAAGTTTAGATAACTTGGGGTCTTGGTCGCCAGCCAAGACATCGAGTAGCTCACATGTTGGATCTCTCACAACATCAACAACAAACTACATGTAGTCTATCGATATCTTCGATGTATTACGACACGCAAACAACACAACCTTTGTAATTGAAAATCGTCCTTCTTTTGACAATACCTCATCTATGATGAATTTGGCGGCTCCTCTTGCAAATCTTTGCAATTTCCGGCCGGTAGGATCCGGTGGTGGTTGCATTTCGAGGGCCGTCATTCAGAAAAATATATATGAATCAGTAGATCATTTTATTGAATTATTCAAAAAACCAAATGAATTGGGGAGTATACACACAGTTTAGATCTTGTTGTGTCGTTTTCCCGCGGAGGAATTTAAACATCACCCACATTACATAGAAACCAAGATCGATCGTTCGCCGGTGGTCGATCTAACCGAGGCACAACATTTTCCCCCATTCTTTCAACCTTGAATGGGACAAATGAAGGCCCGAGTTTTGTTTTCACGGACACCGATCCACATTAAAAAGAGTGAAAAGGGAAAAAAATTAGAATGCACTATGATGATATCAAGTTTAGATTAGTGGTCTAAATACCTAACAAAAGGGCCTTTATAGAGAGTTGAGCTTATCTTTGTGGGTTAGAAAAGTAGTAGTAGAATCTAGTTAGAATTCAACTGTACCAGTCTCACAAGCATCAAATATATACTGTGGGTTAGAAAAGTAGTAGTAGTAGAATCTAGTTACAATACAATTGTATCGGTCTCACAAGCATCAAATATATCTTTGTGGGTTAGAAAATAGTGAGCAACTAACTTGCATCACACACGTGATGTCAAAATTAATATGTTATTAGGGTCACTTACCGGTTCGGCAAAGAATCGTACTAGTGGATCCACAAGATAAAGTGGTTTTGGCTTCGAGTCCCGCACCAAGATTTCATTGCGTCCAAGATTGACAACAACGAAGACAAAATGGTGGTTGCAATCACAAATTCCTAATTATCGAATCATCTTAATGAGAAAGATGCGTACATATGAATTAAAAAGCGGTGAACACATACTCGCTAGTTGTGGGCTAGTAAGATTTGCTTTTTTCGAGGAACACAAATTCATCAATAACACCATCCAACCGTTTCTTGATTGCTTAGGGTCTTCACCAAACCAACTCGAAAAATCTCAAAATTTTGGGATGACTCACCCAGCGATTGTGAAGGACTTGGTAAAAGTTCGAGACCGATAGGAAACACGAGAGCATATGAACCACGAGGAACATAGGAACCTAAGTGTATAGTTATGGTGAGTTGGAAAGGTGCATGTACCTTTGTGAAGCAAGTTAATCCACCAACGTGTAAATGGCTTGATTTTTTTTTGCAGTCATTTACACCCAAAATATGCCCCCACACAAGATCTTAGGTTTTTCCGGTGAATATTTTCATTTTTAGGTTTTTCCTTCTCGCTAAAGCGGGGCGGGAAAATGGTAAATTACATCATGCAAACACAAGAATTTAGCATGTATATGTGCGTAATTTGCCTCCTAAGCCAAATGAGACCATGTGGAAAAGTTTGGTATGGTGCTTGTTCTTTTTCGGGGGTAGCCTCGTTCAACCTAGAATTACTCGGCCTCGTCGCACAAAAAATCAATTAAACTGCAAAAAGTACCAAACCAACTCCGAAAAGTCTCAAAATTTTGGGATCACTCACCCATTGATTGTGAAAGACTTGGAAAAAGTTTGAGACCGATAGGACACCTAAGAGCATATGAACCACGGGTAACATAGGAACCATACAAATCTTAGGCTTTTTCCGATCACCGCCGGTTATGTTATTTAACCGAAGCGGTGAAAGCTCCCTGGTAGTGATAATGGCTATCACTCTCGGTTACGAACCGTGGTGAACCCGAAATTCCTCCTGTTTTGGCTCTTGATCGGTTCGAAAGCACCGTTGCAAATCGAGGCACATAGTATAGATAAACTAACTCCATAGATTACAGTTGGTGAAGAACGTTAATTTATCCAAACACAGTGATTACATTTAGTTAACAATAATCTAACTCCATCGATTACATATAGTGAACAATAGTGATCGAGCTGAGGGCCATAATGATCAACTTGTACTAAGCAGGTTCACCTTCACCCTCATCTACGATCGGTTGGGCTACGTTAACGGCGAATCACGGGCATTTCGTGATACCCTCGTAGTTTTCTTCATTCGTCACTCCATCCACTCCGACAATCTTTCTTTTCCCTTCTAGCTGTACGTGTAGCTTTCCATTTGTTTTGTTGTCCGGTGCATAGAAAACTTGTGTAACATCTTTTGCAAGGATGAAGGGGTCCTCTATGTCCGGTCTTGCTGAGATCAAGTGTATTAAACCCCTCTGCATCGATGTTGATGGCTAATTTCCGAACCCACAGGCAAATGAAACAGCCGCCTTGGTGACCGTAGTCTAGTTCCCATATCTCCTCTATGTAACCATAGTAGGTATCTTCCACTATGCCCTTTTTGTCTCTGATTCAAAATGAACACCACTTGTTTTGGTATTGGCTCCTTCCATCTTGTTTTTTTATGTAAAATGTGTATCCATTGATCTCATACCCTTGGTACATAACAAATGTACTCTTAGGCCCCATACCTAGGAAATCCAGTTGATTACCCAACTCTTTCCCAAGCAAGCTTACTCCAACCAATCGCAAAATTCATCCGTATGTTTCTTATGTAGCCCATTCGGTGTCATGTTGGGATTTTGCTCTTTCAGCATTGCCTTGTGCCGCACAACGTATGGCCTCGCATCCTCAGCTTGCTGTAAAACAGCGAAATGTGCCTGTCTGAAAGCAACGGGGTCTCTTACTGGAACAGATTTAGGCCTGATCGTTCCTTTGCCACATAGTATTCCCGCGTGACAAGATACTGAAAGTCCAACCCTCTCCATGTCTAGATAATATATGCGGAACTTCGATGGCTTCCTCCGTTGACCATCCTTCAACCATGCTCCCTTTCAGTCCGAACACATTGTTCGACATACCTCCTAAAAACTTTCATCAACCTTTCGAAAGGGAACATCCGATACAGGTGCATTGGGCCAAGGCCTCTAATTTGTTCAACAAGATGAACTAGCAGATGCACTGAGATATCAAAGAAAGTCGGCGGGAATTCCACCTCAAGCACGCTTAGTGCTTCGACTATGTCCTGCTGCAGCTAGTCCAGCGTGGACATATCAATGACCTTTTTTGAGATCGCATTGAGGAACGAGCACAACTTTAGGATTGCGGCAGTGAGCTTTGGGGAGAGCTGGAGACCACGTAGAGCAACAGGGAGCAGTTGAGTCATAATGACATGACAATCATGGGCCTTCATGTAGCCATAGTTGAACTTCAGTTCTTTCATGTTCACTAGCCTCTTCAGGTTACCACGTAGCCTTTGTTGGGAGTTTGAGTTCATTGAAGAAGGAGATAAACTTTTTTTTCTTTGCCCCGTTCAAGGTCCATGTCACGGGCGGAAGGTGAACCCGATCATTCTCTAGCCGCACTAGATGCAGATCCTTTATGTTTCCCAAGTGCTCCATGTCTTCACGTGTGGCTAGTGAATCCTTCGAGGTCCCCCCGGTGTTCATCAAATAGTTTAGGGTGCCAAAGCACACATTTTTAGTAAGGTGCATGGGATCAAGACAATGGCGTACACTCAATAGTGGCCATGAAGACGGTTTCAAAAAAGTGATTTTTTCTTCCGGATACTCCCTTCAGTGATCGCACGCCCCCTCCCCTTCCCAAGGACAAAATTCAGTTTGTCTAGTTCTCGAAGCATCGCTTTCCCGTCTCGATAATTTGGAGCCTTCCCTTCTTCATATTCCTCGAAAGTTCTTTTGTTCCTTCGGTATGCATGTCCCTCTGGTAGGAACCTACGGTTTCTCATATAAACCATTTTATTGTTGCCCAATAGATGTACCGCATGTGTTTCATCCAAGCACTTTCGACATCCGGTATAGCCTTTTGTCTTTTCTCGGATAAGCAACCTCGGCCCGGCAAGTCGATTGATTGTAGCGATTAGTATTCCCTTGACCGTGACATGTTCCTTTTTGTACTCGTCCCAAACATCCTTCACATCCGTACTGAACATCTCTACCAATTCATCGATCACTGGTTCTAGAAGCGTGTCTATGTCATTCCCTGGCTGTCTTGGCCCTTGGATCGTAGTGGCATTTGGATGAGCGAACGCTTCATACTGGAGGTGTGGCGGAAGGTTGTATATCTGAGTGTCACCGGCCATGTGCTATGGTTGGTCCTAACACGGTCGAAAGGATTCATCCCATCGTGCTCAAACCAAACCAAAGGTGCCTTACCTCTCCACCGAGCTCCTTGTAGAACATAGTATTGGCGGTCCTCGATCCACGCCCGTCGGTGGGTGCCTCATCTTGGTGTCTTTTCGACGCTCGCCGCCATGCGACAGCTTGGCTTGGTGACTTTGCACATGCAAACAGCCTATGCACCCGGGGAGCTATTGGGAAATACCAAACGACTTTAACAGGACCTCCTCTGCTCTTGCTACCTTCATTTGATGGCCCATGCTTGTAGCGTGGTTGTTTACACTTGGGGCATGCATCCAACTTTTCGTATTTTGTTCCACGGTACAATATACAATCATTGACACATGTGTGATTTTTTTTCGACCTCGAGGCGAGGGGGCGGATCATCTACTTGGCCCGGTATGTCTTCTCTGCCAACTCATTGTCTTTTGGGAGCAATTTTCTGATTACACTTAACAAGAAATCGAAGCCTTTGTCGCTCACCCCTTCTATGGATTTGTAGTCTAACAGCAATATGTTGGCCTCCAGTTTGCTCACTTCACAATCCTTGTACAATGGCGTTTTTCCATCTTGCCTCATTTTCTCTAGCTTTTTCATCTGTTTGGGATTAAGAAATCCGGTCTCTACATTACGTAGCAACAAAGAAAGGCCATCCTCTTCATCGTTGTCATCAGCAAGAGTATCACTAAGCAAGCCCGGTAGTGCCCTCATGCTGCTCGTGCATGGCTACGTCATTGTTTTTCACGATCATCATTGTTTTCCTCGTGCACGGTAGGAATGGCCTGATCATCATTGTTTTCCTGCGGAACATTCAAACCAATCTCACCATGCTCTGTCCATATGCTATACCCTCGCATGAACCCCCGTGTATTCAAGTGGTTCCGGATACACTCTGTGTTAGCATATTTCCGTTGATTCTTGCAATCCAACCATGGGCAAAAACATACTTTCCAACCCCGGCATGAGCTCGCGGCCTTGATTAAACGGGAGACTCCATGAATGAACCCTCGGTTTGCACGGGACCCATACATCCACTCTCGATCCATCTCTACAAAAAAGTGAAATTGAAGACTTGATCAATTCATTTCGAAAAAATGTGGTCGGTAGGTGACACATGGACTATTTTGGTCGGCAAAATTATAAAATCTCGACTCACATACTAACAAGAAATAATTATAGCACCACGGGAATATGACCTAATTAATTAGGCGACCAATCTTATAGATGATGGATTCTCCACAAAATGCTTGGAAGCCTAGCGTAAATTAAGTTCAATTGGAGCTCACGGCTCTAGAATGTAGAAAGAACAAGAACAAGAATCAAGGGATGTACCCATCAAAACAAAGGTAATTAGGGAATAAAATCAAAGGAGCAGATGATTGTTACTAACCTTAAACCAAAACCGTCAAGCCATTCTTCAAATACAAGCGATTCCTTCACGGATTAGAATGGTCGCGCCTTTGGAGGGAGGGCCTAAACGAGCGCCTCTGTTCTTGGGATGGTTTGAGTAGGAAGGAGAGAACACTCCTGTCACCTTTTTGAGTTGGTAGCTTATCCTTTGCCGGCATTTTTTAAAACCGAGAGTGAACCGGCACAAAGACTACGGTCGGTCACACCATAGTTTTCGGTGACAACAACCGGCGGTGCATGCGAGAGAGATTTGTTGGTTCTTATTCACACCGCAGTGATATGAGTCCATCGAGGTCACTTTGCGGGGCATAATAAGCACCGGTAGAGATATAAATCTTCACTGCCGGTATTAGTCGAATCCGTCGAATTTCGATTTCTCGCTGGCGCTGGGCGGTTCATCGCTGCCGGGCGCGGTTCAGCACTACCGGTGGAATAAATTCGGTAGTAATGGCGGCGGTAGTGATGAACGAATCTGTAGCAAAGTGTGAGATCAAACGGTTCTAGTTAGATCGATTTGGCTCAAGCTATTAATTACTTTGATCTTGAGCTCGAGGTCAATCTCTAATCTCAACTAATCTGCATGACCAACTCATCAAAAACAAAATGTTAGATCATGCTATCAGTCTATAATACTTGGTACTACGTATTTCTATGAAAATGTTCATAAATATCACATTGAACTGAGCTTGGTTATATTGAAGTGCTAGGCGTATTTATATATGTTTTAGTATATTTGTATGTTTTGAGTTTAATCGAGCCAAGCCTAAGCTCCAAAATATAGTTTGTATTTGTCACGTGTCGAATTGGGCCACCCATGGCGGGCTAAAAGGCCCAACCGGCAACGGCCAGCCCGGAAGGGGGGCGGTGCAGGCGCCGCCACCGCCACATCATCTCCGTCTTTCGTCTTGGCCGTCATCAAGATAGGATTATCTTAGGACTTTTAGTGTGCAAGGGATATTCCAACTCTATAAGGAAATCCCTTATTAGGAAATAAATAGGATTGCTTGTAAAAGGTATTCCAACTATATAAGGAAACCTTTAGAGAGATTGCTTGGATTACAAGTTCCACTAGGAGGGGCTATATAAGTAAGGGGTCTCTAATCTCTTGGGGAGACAAGCAATAAAGAAATAATCTCGTGCCTCTCTCTCTCTCTCCACCACCACCGCCCCCCTCCTCCCCACACTTCTTTGCCCGCCGCCGTGCCGCCTAACGCCGCCGTCCGCCGCGCCGCCACCCTGCCCTACCGCCGCCGCCCCCCCTACCGGTCCCCATGGCGGCGCCGCCGCCTTCACCGCCACCCACGCCATCGCCGCCGCCCCCCCGAGGTCGCCGCCGGCGTGTCACTTCGGCCCAATCAATCCGGTTTGTGACAAGTATTGTTTCCACTTCGCTGGAACTCTTATAATAATCACAGTAAGTATTGTGCTAATAATAATATGCATATGTCAAAAATATTTATTATTGCCTGATTTATGATATCTTTACTAATATTCACATGGGAAAAAAGGGTATATATATGAGTGATTTTCTCTCGAAGATTTGTATTTTTTAAATACGACACTATATTTATTAGATTGAACAAGCACTATATCATACCCTAAATTCATTACTGTAGCAAAGAAATTCTCTACATATCATGTTTAGTATTCTACCAATGCTGATTTTTTTATAGTAATTATTTATAAAATGAAGCAACATAAGCACTTGGTAAAAGATGTTACCTCACAAAAATGTTTGGCATTTCTATTCAAAAAACTGTTTAGCACTCAAACCAAAAAAAACATCATATATTTTGATATAGCTTATCAATTTTAACACTTCAACATCAACATCACCCGGTTCATCAAAATGTACGCAACTTTCTAGTGAGTGGTGATTCTACACACTGAAGTGGAAGCATAAAGACAATATTCTGACTTCCTTTAGAACACACTGTTCGTGCATTTCAGTAGGAAAAACAATATTCTGATATGAACAACACGATACAATAGCAGCCTTATTAAGCATATCCTCGTTTTTAGTCGATGTGATTCTTTGTTAAAGAAGTTATTATTATTGGCTCTCGGTCCTTAGCCTAATAACCTCGTGTTGTCTTTATCATGCGCATGGATTCGAAATGAAAAGACAACACTCTGATAAAACAAAGTCAACTAATCTATTTTAAGGCAAAAGCATAATGAACTAGTGACGACGTTAATGCTAGTTTCTGAGAATCCTTTTTTTTTGGGCAATATTATTCTGAATAATTGTCATACCACTACAAAAATAATTTTCACAATCGCCATATATTCAGTGTATAGATTCTATTAGAACTGATGATGAAAATATATTTACCGTCGATTCATAATAGAACTGGCAGTATACAACCGGTCACAAACCATAGGCCACTATCTCTCCTCACACGCGAGTATCCTCCTATATGTCTCTGTGTCATCGCTGCCCCCTCCCTGCTATGGCCCCTCCTTCGTGGCTCGATGAGCCAGATATAGCCATCAACATGGCGTAGCACAATAACACAAAGGCAACAACAGTTGGTGGGGTGGACCCCATAGAGCCATGGTGGCTCTAGTGTGGCGGCCCTATGTGCAGCGACGGTGGCCTTGATTTGGCAGATGGGTGGTGTCCCTATAGAGTGTATGGAGATGGCAGCCCAATTCAAGCATTAGCAGTGGCATGAACGCATACATGGGCAGTAGGCGTGGGTGGCAGCGGCCCCTAGAATGCACCTCCTTAATATTTTAAATTAACTTTCACCGACGGTTTCAAACTTCCAGTGATGAAGCTAACAATCTAACGGGAACGGGAGTCTAACATAGGGGCATGTTAAGTCTTTGGCAAGGAGATAGCAGATCAATCGACACAACACCCCCACCTAACCGACTTTGCGAATCGTTGGTGGGCTATACCCATTAGGTATGCCAGTGTGTACCCTCCAAAGCCTCACGATGCTAGGAGAACAAGTCTAAGCATGCTAATAACCATTTCTCAGGGCTTAGGGGCTCGACCATGGCCCTAGAGATCCCGAATGATGGAGAGATCGGGCCAAGTCTCTGCCGGGGCCTTTGCTTAGGGACCAACTGACGTCCCGAGCCAAGATTAAAAGCCAACTCAAAAATTTGTCAGGTGCCTAGAGCGTGATAGATGATGTAGAGGCGATGCACCATTTGCCCGGTCCACATCCATGGGGCACTATCAGCGTCAGGGTCATGCAATGGGCATAACACATCAGGACAAGGAACTTCGCTAAACCTTCATTACCAAGGCATGAAACTGGTAGTGATGAGTTTTTTTAGCTAGCGATGATTGGGTTTCTGTAGTAGCGTTAGTACCCTTTCAAATTTATGGTGATTAAGCGGTTGTGGTTCTCCATGGGAGATTTTTCTAAGAATCAAATTAATAATGATTTATAATTGTTATTTTATTTATATATTTCATTACTGAACTTAACTCGTGTTCATACACAATAACGAATTCTGAAATAAATATGTATTTCGAAGAAGTTGCTTCTGATCGAACTTAGTGAGTTACTAACTTGCAGACTTGATATATGAAAAACTAACTTGCAAAACAAAAGCTGCGTCGCATAGTTAATCTGGCTCCGAGTAAAGCTGGTATTTAACCTTTAGCTCACCGATTATAGTCAAGCTAAAAACGCATCCACTTGGCATAAGATAGCTTACATTTCAAGCACACATTAGGAGATGCCCCGGCACCTACTAGCAAACCAGTGACACTTTCCTTTGTTTGTTATTTAATTTGTCAGATTCTCATATATCTTTTTATTAGTAGCATCCCAGGCCAATCATGCAAACCTTAAGTACACTGGCCAAAGATTCTACGATCAGGAAACTAACCAAGTGTATTAGCAAACACTTTTTTTTTTTTGTTAGACTCAATAGCTGATAATTAGATAATCACATAACACACGCGCACAAAAAAATATATTCCCTTCAAAACGCCAAAGATTTCTACGAACAGTTTTATTATATATGAAATGTCTCTGAAATTGATTGCTAGAGTAGCCGGATATTTATTTTGGCGGCCTCTAGAAAATGTTCACATAATAAAGTTGTTCATGGAAATCTTTTTTTTTTATAGGAAATGTTCACATTTGAGTAGGCCTAGATATTTTTATTTGGATATTGAATCCAAATTCAACTGCTTCTAGAATAAATCGCAGGTGTCCAGAAAATTTATGTAGTGTGCCTATTCATTACGTACTCCCAGCTCAGTCCCTGTATAAATCAATTATTAGAGTTGTCCCAAGTTCAATTTTTCAATATTTAAATATCTGTGATACCAAATAAGTATATTATGAAAATTAAAATTTTAATGTGTATCTAATGATACTAATTTAGTGTCATAAATCTTGGTGCTCTTTTTCTATAAATTTGGTTAAAATTGAAACGGTTTGATTTCAAACAACTCTGGAAATTTATTTATTTATTTATTTTAGATAATGGATTTAAAATCCGGCTTCATCTATCAAAAGATAGAATCAGGCCAATTATTACATAGTGTCTCAAAAAAAACAAAAGTTGTCGGCTGCAACAATTTTGCGGACAAGAATGAAATAAAGATTATCCTAAACATGACCGATATGTCTTGCGGATGACCAACCACTAGAATAGAAAAATTGTAACGCCGATGTCTCAAGATGTCGCGGCCGCATGTATCAGTTTTTTCCCGCTGATCGTCATGCTGTAGACTTGCCCACCGGGCGTAGCCAATGCGTTCCCTGAACAGTACACGCAAGAAAGATTTCGGTCCGCATTTATCAAAAACCACTTCATTCCTCGTCAACCAAATTGCCCAACAAAGTGCGGCGGCTGTAGTTAATAACAATGAATTATACTTTTTATTTATAATTTTTGACCACCTTATGAATAAATCATGCATACTAGTGGGAGGAGCTAAACCAAAAAAAGTATATGTATAGCGCCATAAGAATTTGGCATAATAACACAAAAAAAAAAAGATGTTGAATTGTTTCCGGAAAGTGGCAAACCGAACAATTTTTGTCACCATTCCATTTACGTCTCAATAAATTATCTTTAGTTAGAATCACACCTTTTTTTAGGTACCAAAGGAAAATTTTAATTTTCATAGGAACCTTAATTTGCCAAATATCTTTTGACACTCGACACCATTGTTAATTAACGCAACATACATAGACTTGACTGTAAAGATTTCAGATGCATTTAGACCCTAAGAGATTATATTACTAGCAAATGTGTTCATGTTGCAATGTTATATTCACTGTTTTGTGGGGCAATCGATTTGTAGCTGGAAGGTTTATCCAAGGATCGACATCTACTTCAATACGTCTTGGAATCAGACTATCTACCATCTAGTAGACGTCTTTGCGTTTGCAACAAAACGTACAGCTTGTTGTGTGGTCACATGGACGATTTATAATTCAGAGATTTGGGTCGTTCTTGTTTTTAATAAAATGTCGGGGAGCTCTGCTCCACGGTTCCTTAAAAGAAAGACGGTTGGAAGAACTCTCTTTCTTATTATTATAGGTATGGATTAATTAAAAGGATATATATAGGTGCATACCTGTATAGCTGTTTTGTTAATCCATCTAAAATTAAATAAGGAGTTTCTTTGTTTGTTCTTCGGCAAAGCAACCAAGTTTAACAGCTAGATTATTACCGTAAAAAGTTCATCTTTGGCCTGATGAAATAATGATTAAAGATGAAGCACAAAGCTCGTCTTGCAACCTTAGACGTACCCCTCATACGTTACTTTGGTCTCTAATCATGATGTAGCGATACATTTTCTGAATGGTGTGAACATGCTTAATTTGTTTGTCAATGGATCCCAATATACTAGTGGTGAAAGAGCACACTGGAAGCTTTTGCTAAAGGGACGAAATCTATCCATGGAAGTGTCTGAAATCTTGTCCTTTCATTGCATGCCCTCTCCTTTACCTTTTTGCATTGTGTGATCTTTGAACAAGGATGATTATTATGTGACTAGTTTACTCATAATGAGGGTCCCTAAAGTTATTTTGTAATTCAGGCAAACTAAAGTGTGGTTCACACTTCAAACTAGTCATCGGTCATACATGGTTTCACTACAAGACAATTCTAGTAGCCATATATATGGCCTGTCTCTGTCTAGCTAGATGCAAGGGGTACATATGCATGGACAGCAGTTCCATTAAGCACTAATCTATCCTAAATAAAAAAGTTTGAAGCAACAAATTTTCAGAACCGAAGAAGTGATTTACTTTTTTGGTTTTGCTTCAGACGAATGTTGAATCAGCCGGCTTATCGACCAGTGGAATGGGGCCACGTCCACTTTAGTTCAGCTCTGAGCACCCAATGCAAACCGGGGCGTGTAAATGCACGGAATGACGGAACTGAACTGGACTGAACTGAAAGAGATCCATCCGGTCGTTGGGTCTCCCGGTCAAGACGAGCGAGCTCTAGCGTTGTTTTCCATCCGCGGCGCTCTTTTCGCGAGGCGCTTTTCACCTCACCTGTGGTCTAAAGCTAAAAACAACAGCCACACAGGAGCCCCCCACAACCGAGCTGAATTAGCTACCTTTCAGCGTCGGGGACGCCATCCGTTTCGGTCGATTTGACGTTAACTTCGCCGGATCTCAGTCACATACGTAGACTGACGACGACGACTCTGACTGAAAACTAAAACATCCCTGCTGGTCGCCGTTGCTGAAAGATCGATGCATGGTGAAAAATTTTCCTCCCTGAAATGACCTGTCGCGCGCTTTCTGTTCCCCTGTCGCGGCTGAATTGCTGAGCTTTTGGTGCCCGTGTGAACGCCTTCTTTGACTCTGCTGATGACCATCCATCGATCCAGCTTCAGGTCAGGGTTGAGCACGGCTGATGTTGTTGAGTGAAAAAAAAATATTATATTAAGTCGAGCTGGAAAAAAAAAAGATAAAAAGAATGGGGGGATACATATGGGCCGATTTGAACTCAGGTATGAAATGAATCGATGGGTGGCCCAGCGAGGCTATTAAGTGGGCTTTTGGACTACTGATGATGTCCTAGAAGATTAAGCCCAGCTCGATCAAGTGCTCGACATCATGCATGATTGTTGTCTGGAAGATGAGGAGAAATGGAGAAGGAATCCAATGTAAATAAATAAATCCCAGCTAGATGGGAGATTATTTGTTTCTCTTCTTGCTCATTATTTTCAGAATGGATTTGTTTGGATTTATTCTGCAGGAGAAGGCCGGCCCCTGTTGCTATCCGTCGTGGCACTGGCATTAGCATAGGCCGGCGTCCGACGACGATGACAGTGCATGGCCCAATATCGTCGACCAATCGGAATCAATGGACGGCTATAAATCGGACAGCTAGCCAGTCGCTGGATGCTCGCGTTCAGGCATGGGCCAATCCTGCTGAGCATGTGCCCTATCAATCCATTGCTTCCTGGCTCCTCACCTACCTGTGTTGATGACGTACTCCCTCCATATTGCTTTTAGAAGTCTTTTTTCCGTCATCCAAGGCAGAGCAAAATAGATGTCTTTCGTGCCGCATGCAGCGCTCCTTGACGTTTATGCCCCTGCCATAATTGTGCTTTGCCTTCTTAATTACTGTGCCGCACCAGCAAAAAAATCGTGAGGCCCTGGGAATCGAACCTGCGCCTTGATGGTGACGAGGCCCACGACAATGGTCTAGCCAATCAATCTTTGATTTGTTTTTTGTTATGAAGCATACCACAATAGTATTTAATAAGGGCAGATATGGAAAATTTACCCCAAATTAATGACTTCTTGGTATGCACAATCATGTCCTAAAAGACTTCTAATACCAGTATGGAGGGAGTACAGCTTTGATGCTTCGTATGTACTATGGCAATTTTTCCTGGCAAACTCTTTGCATGATCCGTGTGGATTGCCGCGGCATGTTCCTGTGTCTTTTTTTTTTTTTTTTTGATAAGTCAACGGGAGGGGAGAGGATCCCCCACCTGGAATTTCATTCATAGTTGGCTCCTGGTACCTGGTAGCCGCCACGAGAGATTCCTGTGTTTTTTTTTTTTATCATAGGGCCTGGTAATTTCCTGGCAAACTCTTTGCATGCTCCATGTGGTTTGCCGGCGTGCTTGCATGTTCATTTCTTTTTAGAAATGTTTGCTAGGTTGACTCTTCTATATGAGCGCAAACCACAATTTGAGGGTGATTGCTCTCCACGCTTGCCGCATGGTATATATATTAATTAATTAACATATGTAACGCAAATAGGTAGCTCATGAATAAAATGGCAGGGTGGTGGTGGATGGAGGCGTCGGAGTCAATGGAAAACTCAAACTTTCAATCATGAAGTGCAAATGGCAATCAAGTACGGATCGAGTAGTATCTCCATTTGTAATGTAACGAGTTTTGGATATAGTCTCTCTTGTGTAGCACATCTTTAATTAATAGCAACGTCTATGAAAGGGAAAAAAAAATCTCCGCCAATCCTGCTGAGCACCGGAAGGCAGCATGGATCTCCTTTTGGAATGTTAAAGTTTTCTGGATACATTAGTGTTACCTTCGTGTAATTAGCTCATTCTTGCACCTTAAAAGATACCCAGTTTACTTGATACTTTGATACTCCCTCTAGTAGGTTGTCTAGATTTTCTAGATATATATGACTTTTGCTATGCACCTAAATACATGGATCATCCTAAATACATCAATTATGTTTAGGTACATGATAAAAACTATCTATCTAGAATAGTTAGAATGATATAAAAACTAACTATCTATATTGGGAGTAAAGTTACAAGTGTTTTTCTACAAAATCTACGGAAGCAAAACCCAAGTCTAATATAGCTAGGACGCTAAAAAAACCCAAGTCTAATAAAGCCAAGCATTTGAATAAATATTGCCGAGTGTACGACATCGAAGTAGCAAGGCATTGTTCGGGGTACTCTTGGACGATCCTAACCCGGTCACTACTTCAGTTCCTGCTTCCTACTTGGAGGTAGGGTGTGGAGTCTACATCGACCATGGTTCTCTCATGGATCTTTCATGGTTCCTATTTAGGAGGTTTGTGCATGGCGCTTCGACCAATACTTATGGTGCTAATGTTGTTGATATGGAACTGAGGGATGGGGATGGACACGTGATTAAACTTTCCTTGCTTCTTAATTATCGGTAAATCGCAATGGTTCATGGTCAGAGAAGCATAGGAGGTGTCCCCGATCATGCTCTTCGTTGGTTGCCTCGTCTGATCCTCTAGGGTGGGACTCTATTGTGGCTCGGTTCAAAAAGCCTTCATAGGATGGTGTTACCTCTAGCATTGGGCTTCTTTTTGGCTACCCCTTTTCTCTGGTGGTAGCATCAACGACGAGAGAAAAGAGCCAAACACTGTATCCTCATGGAGCACAAAATACATTTGTCTAGGTTCTTTTGTGTAAAAAGTTTTGAATAGGTTTTCTCTCTATATCTTTTTACTATGTTCATGTTTTTGTACTTGTCTATGTACATTTTTATTGGAAGGTAATACATGTTGGTAGTATAAAAAAACGATCCAAACTGTTGGTTAAAACTGAATTAAAAATCCTAATTTTTTTTTCTTATATAAAAATCTCTACATAAATAAAACCCAAGTCTAACAAACCACATTATTTTTTTTTGAGACCACGGCCACCTAAACAGGCGTGTTTTTCATTGCGAGATAGAATTTTGAATACAAGAAACGAGGGCAAGCGAGGGGGCGGCAACACGCGGTTGTCGAAGCCCTCTCGACAACAACACGCACACGATTGTGATTACAAATAAACAATTAAAACTAAGAGGCGGACACTCGGAACCTACACCTCGCCTTCCGGCCCTTCGTGTTCAGATCCATGGTCATTAGGTCGAAACGTCCGTTCAAAAAAGAATATGAAGACGCTCCTTCATTTGTTCGGACCAAGTCGACGTGTCCCTAAGGCGGCCTTGAGTTGGCCCTCCGCCATCAATTCATCCTCGACTTGAATGCCAAGCTTCCTCAATAGCACGACTGAGCCCGCCGGTGGCGTTCACCACCCGAGGCGTGGCAACAATGCGTTTCGCTACGCCGCGGCCGAGCCTCGGCGGGCACCGGCATCCCGAGCGGTGCAAGCGCGCCTCTCGAGAAGAGGTGTCTCCATCGGTAGGCAAATTGACGCCTCTAAGTCCTCTGTCTTCGTAGCATCGTAGGCAAACTCCTCCCTGCACGGTAGCGGCGGAGGTCACAGACCGACAGCGCCGGGACACCCGAGGGTTGCCAACGGTTGGAGGAGACACACGTGCGGCCGGCTCAACTTCCAACACCTCCCCGGGTTAATCGATGAGTCCTCCGCCCCATCCGTCCAACATGTCCAACAAGGCACAAAGAAGGCAACGACTCGGAGGAGACCTCAATGAGCGAGTCCATGATGAAGAAGCACTGCCGGCCTCACAAATAACAAAGCAGTGGAGCTCCTCCAACATGGGGTCAACCCACATAGGAGCTCCTCCTAACGCACGCGCACACCTCAACCGCTAGAGGGTCCCGCACAAGGGGCAAGCAACCTCGGCAGCCCAAGGTCGACGCGCCATCGACGTGGTCCCAGCACCTCCAAAGAGGCGCCCGCGTGGGCGTATGTCGTTATCGCCGCCGCCGCCCCGCGATACGCCGACGAGGCCTTCTAGTGCCCTCCGTGGCACCCGGGCCGTGGCCCCTAGAGTCCGGGAGGCTGTCGGCGAGCCACCAACAAGAAACCGTGGCGGCGGGCCCCCGCCGGCCGCCTTCTTGTGTGCGGATGACCCCCTTCGCCGAGGCCAAGCCACAACCCCGACAACCGCGGTCCCCGGCAATGTGGTGGAGGCCGTGACAACGTAAGCAACAGGAGGTGGCCGGGCAAGTTGCCCACGCGGTGCGAGTAGGACAGCAATTGAGACACCGTCGAAGCGCCTCGAGGAATCATCCGGTGGCGGGTCGCCGACCACAAGAGTTGTCCCGCCTAATGTAGAAGGATATCGCGCCACCCATCGGCGTTGGGGACCGAATCCTCCCTCGGCGATCGAGGCGCATGTGCATAGGGACCGACCATCGACCGGCCGGAGGGGGATGCCACACACCAACTGAGGACACAGACGGCTATGCTTCATTTGTCTTCCAGATCCAAGTCGCCGGACCGCCGCCATGCACGGAGACCTAGTTGGACCGGTCGATGGTCGCTCCCGGCACCGATGAAGGCATCGGCCGGCCGACGGGCGACGCCGAGGTACGAGGGCCGCTCATCACCGCGCGCGCGCCATCGTCATCCGCCCACCGGCGGTGCTTTGAAACGCCCCATCGGCCCCCCGGTGGAAGGGCGCGGCCTCGGTGACAAGGTGGATGACGGCACGCAGGAGGCGAGCGGGCGGGACGAAAGTGTAAGGTCCTAGATGGATAGAGGGGGGGTGAATAGCCTATAAAATTTTCTACAAGCTCACTAAACAAACCGGTTAGTATAACAAATGGCGATTAAGCGGTTTGCACTAGCTCTAGTGGTCTTGCAAGCCTTCTAGTGACAAGACTAAATATTTCTATGATCTCTAAGTCACACAAAGTCTATGTCACTACTCTATCTAGTGAGCAAACCTAATATGGTCCTTATGCTAGCAAGAACAACTACACAAGGCAAGAGCTAGCTCTCTACACAATATAACTAGGAATGTAAATACAAGTGTGAGAGCGATATACCAACTCGTAGAGGCAATGAACCAATCACCGGGAAGAGGATGGACAATCAATCAACACAAGATGATGAGCCAATCACCGAGACAATGAACAAGTCGATTTGTTCACCCGGAGTTCACTTGTACACCGACAAGCTAGTCTCCGGTTGTGCCAACCAATACAAGGATGGTGTTTGAGCTAGGCGGTGCCCTTGCTAGCCTCAACACAAGCACTCAACAAGTGTGGTACCCAAGACACGAGCAATGTATTCCTTGCACTTTGTCTTCCCGACGAGGAGTGCGTGATCCTCTCACAATTTCGCCCGGGAGGTGGCCAAGAAACAATCTCCTCTTCTTGCCAACAACTCCACCAAATCACCAAGCCGGGCTAGGAGCGGTGTCTCTAAGAGAAACAAGAAACCAACCGCTCACAACGATCCCCAAGTGCCTCTAGATGCAAGAACTCGATGCAAATGCACTTGGATCACTCTTCTCTCAAGAATGAAGCTCAAATCAAGAATGAGAGAGGAGGGAGGCTTTGCTTGCTTGCTCTAGCTTGTTAGGAATGATTCAAATGACCAAGAGAGAGAGCAAGAGGCAGCCAAGGGGGTATAAATACCCCACACCACGAAATGTGGCCGTTGGGAGAAAACCCATGTTGGTATTTCTAACGTCACTAACTAGAAACTTGAGATATAAATCTATCACTAGCAATGGCGTCAAAAACATATATCGAGATGTTGCTTCGAGATAAAACTAAAAGAAAATAATTCATTGAGTTCATAGCATATCCGAAAAGGTTGTCATCCCTATAGTTAAACTACTAGTATGCAAAGAATAAAATATTCGTACTATGCCTTGATAAACTTCTCAATAAGTAAATAAACAATTATAGCGGGTATCCGCAAAGCGCACGAGATATGAATATACCATTGTAGCATTTTAACCGGGGAGTAAGAACCGGTGTTGAATTTATATTCTACCACGGGAAAGAAGTCTACTATCATGGAATAACTATGCATGTGATTCTCAATCATCTCTCGTATCGAAGCTTAAGTATTAAATATACCAATTACATAAACAGGTATCAAAGTTCACAATGATAATAAAAGTTTCGATAAATAGATTCAACCAAGTCATATCCGGTGTGCAAATAGAAAGTGTCAAATAGTAGGCGATAGCAATTCATAGGCTAGCTAGCATTAGAAACTCCAATATGTAACTCTAAACTATAAGTTAGGATCTACTTGATTAGTGCAATACATCTAACAATCATCGAAGAAGAACTAATTAAATCCACATATGAGGACAGAATCCGTGAAGACTAAGGCGAAACTTAGAACAACTCGAATAATATCATCCGCTAGGCCTACATACGGGGATGGATTGCAAAGGACTCAATGATCTTTGTCACCACCACGATCTACCACACGACCCGGCATATAGGGAGCAAACGCAGCAAATAAGATCTAATCACCATGATTACATCCTCTCTACCACTCACCCATGATATCAATAGATGAGCGCTATACGAATCCATGCATAAACATAACAATAATTCAACTATGCTAAACGTGTAATCAAAGTAAACACTAGAACAAATAATCTCGAATATAAACATGATCAAGATATTCATATTAAGAACGTAATGCGGAACTTGAAGACTACTTACAATGAAGAACTTACAAGAACGAGGCCCGATCTTGAGCCGGCCTCCGGCGGTCGGAGAGCGGATTTCTCCCTTCCTACTAGATCTAATCTTGATTGCTACTCTTTCTAAAGCGGTGTTTCTAGAGCGTGGGATTGATGACTTGGATCTTGAAGTCTTTGTTGATGACTTGAGAACTTGATGATCCGAAAGGGGGTCTAGGGGTCTCCTTATATAGTCGGGAGGAGGTGCCAGGTGTTGGACTAGATCACAACTCGTACTCCACCGTCGCCCTCGGATCAAACCGACATTAAACGAGCGGATTAGATTGCGTCTTAGAGGCGGTTGGAGAAGCTTCCGGAAACGAGGGACGTGGCGGGCAGGGGGGAGGCCGACCGCCCAAATAACATTTGGCCGGCCCGTGGCTGGGCCCACTCTATGGGTCCCGCGGCCCGGTGCCTTCTCGAACCTTCTGGACTCCTATTTCTTGGGTGTTAAGTCTTGATTACGTCGGGATTAGTCCGGAGCCTTCTAGAGTCTTTCTCGGAGTTGGATTGCATTACGTTGGCTCGCGAATTCTGCTGTTTTCCTGTTTAGTCCCTGTAATTCACAACTTTACCAAAACTGGTGGAAATATGTTAGTGACACCCTATTCTAGGTTGTTATTATGATTTATACCCCTTTCTCATGTTTATTTGATTAATAAATTTATATGATAACAAGTGTCAACAAACTCCCCCAAGCTTACCCTTTGCTAGTCCCTAGCAAAGCTATATGCTATAAAAGGATCGGGAGTTGCTACTACGCTTTCATACCTCGAATAATTGTGTGTTTATCGAAATAAATTCTCCTCTTAACCAGATTGCTCTCTCATACACATTTTACCATGGGGCGTAGCCTTTTCATGAGCAATTTGAAAGACAGAACAATCAAGTTAAGTACCATGTCTCAAGCTCTTTGATCAACTATCATCCTGGGGTTTTGCAATATTTTTCAAAAGAAACTCAGAGATCCTATGTATGACCCTCTTAAGTAGATGGTGGTAGTGGAGTTACACATGTGGTAGGACATACATAGTGGGATGATAGTGGTGAAGTGGATGAGGATGAAAGGTAGTAAATAGCCCTTAGCCTTTTCTAGTATTTTTTCTTCTCAAGCATCTTGGATTATTTCTCTCTTTCTAAAAATTGCTAAGACCCCAGGGTCGTCCATTCTTGGAGAGGTGGGCTTTTGCCCCGGACTTATGTCCATTTTTTTCTCTCCTTAGAGATGTGGGCCCTACTTACCCTCGGACACGTGTCCATTATTCATCTCTAAATATATATTTTTTTATTATTAGGGAGGTAGGCCCTTCTCGCCTAGTATGACTTTTGTCCGTTACTCTCCCGCTCTCGTCTCACTTTTCTCTCTAAAATATTTATTTTTTTTTTTTTTTCGAATGTAGCCCGGCCTCTATTTGGCATAAAAAACACCGAGAGAGACATATCCAAAGATTGCAAGAGTTTATTTTTAATTATGGCTTAACGGCCGATGGAGTATGGGGAAGCGTACTTACGGTTTAGAAGCGCCGTATTTGGTGGAGTGGGATGATCTTGATGCGAAAGATAAACTCTTAAGGGTCATAGCTAAGGAACTCATCATGTAATATTTTATAATTTTCAAAGATAAAAACCGGGGAATCAAGTATCTCTAGGAATATGATAAGCAATGACTCAACTTTTCATGTATCTTTATCCTTCAACGCTAAGACTGAGATTAAGCATGTGCTTTCCACAGTGTTGGGTTTAGAGCAATTTAAGCATTTTTAAAGTTTTTAGGAGAATCTAAGTCCAAAGTGTAAGTACCTTTTTAAGAGGAATTATGGCGGAGCAACTATTCATCATTTCCTTAGCATATATCATCAAGATCATAATAAAAAGGAAGAAAACAATCTAGCAAAGATCTAGCATTTATTTGACTCTTTAACACTAAGACTTTTTTAAGACTCTTTAACTCTAAGTGAAAAATATAATAACTAACTAATATTTAAGACATAGGGTAGTATTACTTTATCGTGATAAACGGGGTGCTCTCCCCAAGCTTGATCTTGAAGTAGTCCTTTGTTCATCCTTGAGCTTGCTCCTCTTTCGGGTCTCCTTTAATGTTCTCCCTGTTAATATTAATTTCGCACATACCGAAGGAACAAATTCTAGGATGCTATTGTCAGCCTTCATGTGCTCATTTCTTTCTTTTTTTTATATATATAAAAGGTGTGGACCTTCATGTGCCCACTTATTTTTGAGATTTTTTTATATATGCAATAGGGATGCTAATGCAAAAACATATGAGTGCAATATTTTTGTATTTTTTTATTTTTATGCCACCACAAGCAAGGAGTGCTTGCATGGGGCTTTAGGAGACTGATGCAAAAATGCAAGTAAACATTTTTTTATGATTTTCTCAAATGCAGGTTTAGAAAGAGTAAATATGCTAAAGGAAATATGCTAATTGAAATGTGCTTTGCAGAAAATTAAATATCTGAGATAAATACCGAAGTTACCTCTCGGGAGAGTTTAGAGCACTTACTCCCATGGCATAGTATCGTCTATGGGCCCTCGTGTAAATGTTGTACCTGGTAAGGGTCCTTCAAGGATTTCAACGGGCGGCGACGGCAGCCGAGGAAGTCGATTGTTAGGCTTGGTGATGCCGGGCTGGTCGGGTCTCCGAAGATGTACTCTTGGCGCAGCTTTTTTCTTCTTCCGGGATTGCTTCTTTGGTGGAGACCTCTCGGGTGTAGCCGTGCGTAATTCAAGATGGGTAGGAGCCGAGTGTACTTTTCCTTGATATCCTTTTCTATCCTCTTGATGTCCTCCATCTTCGAGTCCAACTTACATTTGTAGTCTCGGGGAGGCGCCGCCCTTGGTTTTTCTTGGGGCGTTCATTGTTAGTGTAAGTATTGAAGAAACAAACGTATCTTTTTACCTTGAAATCGAAAGTGGATCTCGCCCGCCCCGATGTAGATGATGGCTCTTGTAGTGTTCAGAATGGTCTTTCAAGTACTATGGGAGGATCTTGTTCTTCTTCTCCCATGTCCATGACTAGAAAGTCCGTGAGGACATAGCCAGTCTTTGATCTTAACGGGGACGTCTCGTGCAATACCTTCCGGGAATCGGTGTGATTGGTCCGCCATCCGCAAAGATTACATAGGTGGAGCACAAAGGCAGATTACCATATATCAATTGATACGTTACCTTTGACATTAAGTTGATGCCCGATCCCGTGTCGCAGACAACTTGCTGGAAGTTCCATTGATTGATGGAGCAGTGGATTGATGGAACTCCAGGGTCGTCTAGCTTCTCTAGTTGTGGTGGAATGCGCCGAGTCTTGCGTTCATTTGCAACTTGATTGATCATCAAGACTCGTTCCACGTGTGGTTGAGGTTGGCGGTTCTTCTTGTTCTTGCTTCTTCTTCTTGTCCTCTCCTCGGCACCGGTGCGTGTACTTCGTGGTACCGGTAGTGGCACGGGTGGAACGGGGGAGCTAGGGTCTTATGTCTGCAGTTGAATCTCTCCCTCTCGTTTGTTGACGGTGAAGACGATCTTCGCGGTGTCGGCGTAGATGATGGCCTTGGTGGTGGCAAGGAAAGGGCAGAGTAATGATCGGGCGTTCTTACCTTTGCCGATATCGAGACCACGAAGTCGGTGGCCACATAGAGCTTACCGATGTTCGGACAAACGTCTTTCCGGATGCCCCTGGGGTAGCATAGCGATCGATCTCGCAAGTTGTAGGCACATGGTTGTGTATAATAAATTTGAACTCGGCTCAAGGCTTACCTTAGGCATAATGTTGACACTTGAGCCAAAGTCGCAGAGCGCGTCGTAGGTGCGGGCGCCGATCCTAATGGTGATGACGGGTCTCCCGGATCTCCTTTCTTGGCGGGCATGCCCTGGTCAGATCCACTTAGGTCCTTCTTGTGCGCCCTTGGTCCGAATACCTACATAGTAGACATCGACAAGATTTGCGATTCTAATTCTTAAAGGGTGCCCGGAATCTTACCTGGGTTAGGCATAGGAGTAGATAAAGCCGGTGAGATAACCGAGATTCTATCATTTTATTGAAGCTATCTTTGGTTCTTTATTGCGTAAGAAAAGTTTTCCATTTTAGCACTAATAGTTTCTAGCATTTTATCATTGGAAGCTAACTTCTTAGACAGATTATCCATGAGTCTACCTTGGTTTTGTACTAACTCTCTTAAAGGTGGGAAATTATTGAAAGAGTTATTACCTTGATAGTTACCCCGAGTAGTTACCTTGGTAGTTAGGTCTCTGTTGGTTCCATCCTTGATTGAGGGGGACGACATTGGTTGTTGTTGTTGTTGATGTAGTTCACGTCCTCTTCCATTTCGGGACATTGATCGCCTCGAGTGTCCGGTGTTGCCACATTCTTCACATGTCTTGCGGGAATCGAAGAGTTGCATGACTTCCTTCTTCTCGGGAGCTTTGTCTTCAAGCTTCTTAATAATTAAGTCTATTTTGGCGGACAAACATGTCTACCTCTTTTAGCCGGTGCATCCCCTCTCTCTCTTGCGGGGTTGACGGTCCTCATTCCAAGCTTGGTTTGACGCCATCTTCTCCACAAGGTCGGTAGCTTGATTCGGTGTAAGGGATAGGAAAGCACCTCCGAAGCGGCGTCCATGGTCTCACGGGTGTTGTTGTTGAGCCCGTGATAGAAGGTCTGCATGAGTAGCCGTTCTCCATTCCATGGTGTGGGCATTCAGAGATGTAGTCTTGGAAGCGCTCCCACGCCTCGGAATGGATTCATCGTGTTCTTCTGCCGGAAACTTGAGATTTTCCCCGTAAGACGTTGGTTTTGCCTATAGGGAAGAACTTTGCGGGGAAGGCGTGAGAGCAAAGTGTCCAAGTAGTGAGTTTGTCTTTGTTGGCGTAGAACCCTTCGCTTCGCTCGTCCCAAGAGTGAGAATGGGGAATGATTTAAGTAGGATTGCATCATTTGGGACATCTTTGATGGTGAAGGTGCCACGATCTCTAGGAAGTGTTGTAGATGAGCATTGGCATCTTCATGGGCTTTTCCACGAATTGGCTAGCTTGTACCATGTTGATCGGTCTGCGGGCTTGAGCTCAAAAGCTTTGTCTCCTTATATCGACCGGCCGCCCAAAGGCGGATGTTGGCCGAGTCGGTGCAGAGTACTGCGAAGGGTCTTGTTCGCCATTACTTCGAACACGGGTGTTAAGCTTCGCACGGTGGAGGAGTCTTCGAGGCAGCGATCTTGGGTCGAGACTTCAACTTGGATCTTGCCTGCTTCAACAATCTTTTCGGATCGGAAAACGAAGTTTAGGGAAGATTCCTATTCATACATTACCCCGAAATAGATAGAAAGAATAATAGCAAGGGTAAACCTGTTTTAAGCAATTAAAGATAAATTTAATACTTACAATGCGTGAGAGAGATGTATGCAAGTTATTCCTATATTTATATTTTCTTGGGCTAAAGACTTTCTTTCCGCAAGAACGGCGCCAAAAATGCTTGTTGGTATTTCTAACGTCACTAACTAGAAACGAGATATAAACCTATCACTAGCAATGGCGTCAAAAACATATATCGATGTTGCTTCGTATAAAACTAAAAGAAAATAATTCATTGCGTTCATAGCATAGCCGAAAAGGTTATCATCCCTATAGTTAAACTACTAGTATGCAAAGAATAAAATATTCGTACTATGTCTTGATAAACTTCTCAATAAGTAAATAAACAATTATAATCGGGTATCCGCAAGTAGTTTACGTGATATGAATATACCATTGTAGCATTTTAACCGGGAGTAAGAAACTGTGTGTTGAATTTATATTCTACCACGAGGGAAAGAAGTCTACTATCATGGAATAACTATGCATGTGATTCTCAATCATCTCAATCATCTCTCGTATGCAAGCTTAAGTATTAAATATACCAATTACATAAACAGGGATCAAAGTTCACAATGACAATAAAAGTTTCGATAAATAGATTCAACCAAGTCATATCGGGTGTGCAAATAGAAAGTGTCAAACAAAGTGGACTATAGCAATTCATAGGCTAGCTAGCATTAGAAACTCCAATATGTAACTCTAAACTATAAGTTAGGATCTACTTGATTAGTGCAATACATCTAACAATCATCGAAGAAGAACTAATTAAATCCACACATGAGGACGTAATCCGTGAAGACTAAGGCCGAAACTTAGAACAACTCGAATAATATCATCCGCTAGGCCTACATACGGGGATGGATTGCAAAGGACTCAATGATGCCGCCACCACCACGATCTACTACCACACGACGCGGCATATAGGGAGCAAACGCAGCAAAATAAGATCTAATCACCATGATTACATCCTCTCTACCACTCACCCATGATATCAATAGATGAGCGCTATACGAATCCATGCATAAACATAACAGTAATTCAACTATGCTAAACGTGTAATCAAAGTAAACACTAGAACAAATAATCTCGAATATAAACATGATCAAGATATTCATATTAAGAACGGTCCGGAACTTGAAGACTACTTACAATGAAGAACTTACAAGAACGAGGCCCGATCTTGAGCCGCCTCCACGGTCGGAGCGGATTTCTCCCTTCCTACTAGATCTAATCTTGATTGCTACTCTTCCTAAAGCGGTGTTTCTAGAGCGTGGGATTGATGACTTGGATCTTGAAGTGTTGTTGATGACTTGAGAACTTGATGATCCGAAGGGGGGGTCTAGGGGTCTCCTTATATAGTCGGGAGGAGGTGCCGTGTGTTGGACTAGATCACAACTCGTACTCCACCGTCGCCCTCGGATCAAACCGACATTAAACGAAAGCCGGATTAGATTGCGTCTTAGAGGCGGTTGGAGAAGCTTTCGGAAACGCCGGACGTGGCGGCGCAGGGGGAGGCCGACCGGCCTGTGGCTGGGCCCACTCTGGGTCCCGCTGCCCGGTGCCTTCTCGAACCTACGACTCCTATTTCTTGGGTGTTAAGTCTTGATTACGTCGGGATTAGTCAGGAGCCTTCTAGAGTCTTTCTCGGAGTTGGATTGCATTACGTTGGCTCGCGAATTCGGCTGTTTTCTGTTTAGTCCCTCGTAATTCACAACTTTACCAAAACTGGTGGAAATATGTTAGTGACACCCTATTCTAGGTTGTTATTATGATTTATACCCCTTTCTCATGTTTATTTGATTAATAAATTTATATGATAACAAGTGTCAACAACCCACGGTTTTTAGCCGATCGGGATCGACAGGACTCACCGGTGAGTCCGGCCGGTGGGTAAATCGATCTACCGACCAACCCCCGAACGATTGGATCGACCAGTCCGGCGGGGGTCTAGTCATCGCTCGGGGTTGTCACTGTTCGGTCCAATCTAATCAAACACTTAGCATCGTCCGGCCGGGGTCCGGGCCATCGCTCGGGGTTGTCGGTTGTGACCAAGGACGCACAAGAAGGACCTAAGTGGATCGACCGGGGCATGCCTCGCCAAGAAAGGAGATCCGAGGAGACCGGTCATCACCATTAGGATCGGCGCCCGCACCTACGACGCGGGCTCGCGACTTTGGCTCAAGTGTCAACATTATGCCTAAGGTAAGCCTTGAGCCAGTTCAAATTTATTATACACAACCATGTGCCTACAACTTGCGGATCGGCCGCTATGCTACCCCGAGGGCATCCCGGAAGACGTTTGTCCGAACATCGGTAAGCTCTATGTGGCCACCGACTTCGCGTGGTCTCGATATCGGCAAAGGTAAGAACGCCCGATCATTCGGGGACGCCCTTTCCTTGCCACCACCAAGGCCATCATCTACGCCGACATCGCGAAGATCGTCTTCACCGTCAACAAACAGAGGGAGAGATTCAACTGCAGACATAAGACCCTAGCTCCCCCTGTTCCACCTGTGCCACTACCGTACCCTGAAGTACACGCACCAGCTGTCGAGGAGAGGACAAGAAGAAGAAGCAAGAACAAGAAGAACCGTCAACCTCAACCACACGTGGAACGAGTCTTGATGATCAATCAAGTTGCAACAGAACGCAAGACTCGGCGCATTCCACCACAACTAGAGAAGCTAGACGACCCTGGAGTTCCATCAATCCACTGCTCCATCAATCAATGGAACTTCCAGCAAGTTGTCTGCGACACGGGATCGGGCATCAACTTAATGTCAAAGGTAACGTATCAATTGATATATGGTAATCTGCCTTTGTGCTCCACCTATGTAATGCTGCAGATGGCGGACCAATCACACCGATTCCTAAGGTATTGCACGAGATGTCCCCGTTAAGATCAAAGACTGCTATGTCCTCACTGACTTTCTAGTCATGGACATGGGAGAAGAAGAACAAGATCCTCCTATAGTACTTGGAAGACCATTCCACGAACACTACAAGAGCCATCATCTACATCGGGACGGGCGAGATCCACTTTCGATTTCAAGGTAAAAAGATACGCCTGTTTCTTCAATACTTACACTAACAATGAACCGCCTCAAGAAAGACCAAGGGCCGGAAAGCGTCTCCCGAGACTACAACGTAAGTCGGACTCGAAGATGGAGGACATCAAGAGGATAGAAAAGGATATCAAGGAAAAGTACACTCGGCTCCTACCCATCTTGAATTCTCGCACCGGCTACACCCGAGAGGTCTCCACCAAAGAAGCAATCTCGGAAGAAGAAAAAGCTGCGCCAAGAGTACATCTTAGGAGACCCGACCAAATGGGGCCGGCATCACCAAACCGAACAATCGACTTCCTCGGCTATTTGCCGTCCACGCCGCCCGTTGAAATCCTTTGAAGGACCCTTACCAGGTACAACATTTACACGAGGGCCCATAGACGACACTATGCCATGGGAGTAAGTGCTCTAAACTCTGCCGAGAGGTAACTTCGGTATTTATCTCGTATATTTAATTTTCGCAAAGCACATTTCAATTAGCATATTTCCTTTAGCATATTTACTCTTTCTAAACCTGCATTTGAGAAAATCATAAAAAAATATGTTTCTTGCATTTGCATCAAGTCTCCTAAAGCCCCATGCAAGCACTCCTTCTTTGTGGTGGCATAAAAAAAAAAAAATATAAAAATATTGCACTCATATGTTTTTGCATTAGCATCCCTATTGCATATATATAAAAAAAATTCTCAAAAATAAGTGGGCACATGAAGGTCCACACCTTTTATTTAAAAAAAAGAAATGAGCACATGAAGGCTCACAATAGCATCCTAGAATTTGTTCCTTCGGGTATGTGCGAAATTAATATTAACAGGGAGAACATTAAAGGAGACCTCGAAAGAGGAGCAAGCTCCAAGGATGAACAAAGGACTACTTCAAGATCAAGCTTGGGGGAGAGCACCCCCGTTTATCACGATAAGTAATACTACCCTATGTCTTAAATATTAGCTAGTTATTATATTTTTCACTTAGAGTTAAAAGAGTCTTAAAAAGTCTTAGTGTTAAAGAGTCAAATAAATGCTAGATCTTTGCTAGATTGTTTTCTTCCTTTTTATTATGATCTTGATGATATATGCTAAGGAAATGATGAATAGTTGCTCCGCCATAATTCCTCTTAAAAAAGGTACTTACACTTTGGACTTAGATTCTCCTAAAAATTTTAAAAATGCTTAAATTGCTCTAAACCCAACACTGTGGAAAGCACATGCTTAATCTCGAGTCTTAGCGTTGAAGGATAAAGATACATGAAAAGTTGAGAAAGCTGTTTATCATATTCCTAGAGATACTTGATTCCCTGGTTTTTATCTTTGAAAATTATAAAATATTACATGATGAGTTCCTTAGCTATGACCCTTAAGAGTTTATCTTTCGCATCAAGATCATCCCACTCCACCAAATACGCTGCTTCTAAACCGGAATACGCTTCCCCATACTCCATCACCGTTAAGCCATAATTAAAAATAAACTCTTGCAATCTTTGGATATGTCTCTCTCAGTGTTTTTTTATGCCAAATAGAGGCTCGGGCTACATTCAAAAAAAAAAAAAAAAAAAAATAAATATTTTAGAGAGAAAAGTGAGACGAGAGAGGGAGAGTAACGGACAAAAAGTCATACTAGGCGAGAAGGGCCTACCTCCCTAATAATAAAAAAATATATATTTAGAGATGAATAATGGACACGTGTCCGAGGGTGAGTAGGGCCCACATCTCTAAGGAGAGAGAAAAATGGACACAAGTCCCGGGGCAAAAGCCCACCTCTCTAAGAATGGACAGCCTAGGGTCTTAGCAATTTTTAGAAAGAGAGAAATAATCCAAGATGCTTGAGAAGAAAAATACTAGAAAAGGCTATAGGCTATTTACTACCTTTCATCCTCATCCACTTCACCACTATCATCCCACTATGTATGTCCTACCACATGTGTAACTCCACTACCACCATCTACTTAAGAGGGTCATACATAGGATCTCTCGAAGTTTCTTTTGAAAAAAATATTACAAAACCCCAGGATGATAGTTGATCAAAGAGCTTGAGACATGGTACTTAACTTGATTGTTCTGTCTTTCAAATTGCTCATGAAAAGGCTACGCCCCCCATGGTAAACAGGTATGAGAGAGCAACCGTTAAGAGGAGAATTTATTTCGATAAACACGTTGCTTCCGAGGTATGAAAGCGTAGTAGCAACTCCTCGATCCTTTTATAGCATATAGCTTTGCTAGGAACTAGCAAAGGGTAAGCTTGGGGAGTTTGTTGACACTTGTTATCATATAAATTTATTAATCAAATAAACATGAGAAAGGGGTATAAATCATAATAACAACCTAGAATAGGGTGTCACTAACATATTTCCACCAGTTTTGGTAAAGTTGTGAATTACTGAGGGGACTAAACAGGAAAACAGCGAGAATTCGCGAGCCAACGTAATGCAATCCAACTCCGAGAAAGACTCTAGAAGGCTCGGACTAATCCCGACGTAATCAAGACTTAACACCCAAGAAATAGGAGTCCGAGAAGGTTCGAGAAGGCACCGTGCCACGGGACCCACGAGTGGGCCCAGCCCACGGCCGGTCGGCCTCCCCCCTCGCGCCGCCACGTCCGCGTTTCGAAGCTTCTCCAACCGCCTCTAAGACGCAATCTAATCCGCTCGTTTAATGTCGGTTTGATCCGAGGGCGACGGTGGAGTACGAAGTTGTGATCTAGTCCAACACCGGCACCTCCTCCCGACTATATAAGGAGACCCCTAGACCCCCTTTCGGATCATCAAGTTCTCAAGTCATCAACAAAGCACTTCAAGATCCAAGTCATCAATCCCACGCTCTAGAAACACCGCTTTAGGAAGAGTAGCAATCAAGATTAGATCTAGTAGGAAGGGAGAAATCCGCCTCGACGTGGTCGGAGGCCGGCCAAGATCAGGCCTCGTTCTTGTAAGTTCTTCATTGTAAGTAGTCTTCAAGTTCCGCACACGTTCTTAATATGAATATCTTGATCATGTTTATATTCGAGATTATTTGTTCTAGTGTTTACTTTGATTACACGTTTAGCATAGTTGAATTATGTTATGTTTATGCATGGATTCGTATAGCGCTCATCTATTGATATCATGGGTGAGTGGTAGAGAGGATGTAATCATGGTGATTAGATCTTATTTGCCTGCGTTTGCTCCCTATATGCCGGGTCGTGTGGTAGATCGTGGTGGTGACAGCATCATTGAGTCCTTTGCAATCCATCCCCCGTATGTAGGCCTAGCGGATGATATTATTCGAGTTGTTCTAAGTTTCGGCCTTAGTCTTCACGGATTCTGTCCTCATGTGTGGATTTAATTAGTTCTTCTTCGATGATTGTTAGATGTATTGCACTAATCAAGTAGATCCTAACTTATAGTTTAGAGTTACATATTGGAGTTTCTAATGCTAGCTAGCCTATGAATTGCTATCGTCCACTGTTTGACACTTTCTATTTGCACACCTGGATATGACTTGGTTGAATCTATTTATCAGAACTTTTATTATCATTGTGAACTTTGATCCCTGTTTATGTAATTGGTATATTTAATACTTAAGCTTCGCATACGAGAGATGATTGAGATGATTGAGAATCACATGCATAGTTATTCCATGATAGTAGACTTCTTTCCCTGTGGTAGAATATAAATTCAACACCTGGTTCTTACTCCTGGTTAAAATGCTACAATGGTATATTCATATCTGTGCGCTTGCGGATACCCAGTTATAATTGTTTATTTACTTATTGAGAAGTTTATCAAGGCATAGTACGAATATTTTATTCTTTACATACTAGTAGTTTAACTATAGGGATGACAACCTTTTCGGATATGCTATGAACTGCAATGAATTATTTTCTTTTAGTTTTATCTCGAAGCAACATCGATATATGTTTTTGACGCCATTGCTAGTGATAGGTTTATATCTGTTTCTAGTTAGTGACGTTAGAAATACCAACAATGCCCCACTTGCTTGCATCTATTGCAATAGGACCCATTGCTCTTCACAAAGCTAGGCTTTGGAGTAGCAAAGGCCTTGTTGCCTTTCTTGATGACATAGCCTAAGCCTTCCTTGTTAAGGGAAAACCTTTGGCTACCCAAGCACTTTTAGCAAGCGGGCATCCCCACCATAAGCCTTTCTTAAGGAGTGGGTGAGCTCATCCACCTCTCTTTTGAGAGTCTCATTCTCAACTTTTAGTGATGAATCTAAAATTACTCCATCACTACTAGTAGAGCTTGAGTGGGTTGATGTGGATGTGGAAGGAATAGATGATTCTTCAACATCAACCAAGAATGGTTCATCTATGATGTCACATGTTGAACCAACATCCTTCTTGATGATTGAGCAAGCTATATCATTCTTCTCTAAGAGCAAGGTATGGGCTTTTTGGAGCCTTGTATGAGCTAGCTCCAATTCTCCATGGTCTTCCTTTAGACCCTCATGGGTGGCCTCTAGCTCACTAAAGTTTTGCTCAAGAGTTTTTACACTTTTTTGCAAAGCTTTACATTCCTTGTCCTTAGTCTTAAGCATGATATGAGTTTGCTTAAGCATCTCTAGAAAATCATCTCTAGTGGGTTCATATTCATCATCATCATCATCATCATTGTCACTATCATATTTTACTTCATTAGCATTTAGTTCTTCATGCTCATGCAATGATACCTTAGTGGCCTTAGCCATGAAGCATGAAGGTGATGAGCCGAAGAGAGATGACTTCTTGTGTTGGCCAATTGCACTCATGGCCTTGGGCTTCTCTTCCTCTTCATCGGAGGAGCCATCACTATCCCAAGAACAAACAAAAGCACCATCATTTGTCTTCTTGAATGTCATGGTCTTGCTTTTCTTGTTTGTCTTGCCACTCTTGTATGCCTTCATCTTCTCTTTTTTTTTCTTCATTGGGCAATCGGCAAGGATGTGATAAAAGCTATTACACTCAAAGCACTTTCTTAGCTCTTCATTGCCCTTGGATGAATCATTTCTTCTTCTAGAGCCTTGCCCAAACTTCTTGCTCTTCAAGACCTTGCTAAATTTCCTCACAAACATAGCAAACTCTTGATCAATCTCATCAAGATTAACTTCCTCATCATCTTCTTCTTGAGCCTTGGACTTGCCCTTAGCCTTGGATGAGGTGGTGGCGGCTTTGAATGCCACAACCTTCTTGCTCTTGTCATCTTCCTTCTCTTCCTCATCTTCCATGCCATCAACTTTCTCATCGGTTAGCACTTCACCAAGCAAGTCACTAGGTGTCATGGTGTCCAAAGCACCTCTAAAGAGAATCTTCCTCAACATAGCAAATCTCTTGGACAAGCACATTAAGAATTTGTGCCTAAAGTCTCTATCCAAAATCTTCACTCCTAATGATTTGAGATCATTGACAATCACTTGGAGCCTATGAAAGTCTCTTTCTTCATCTTGAAATTCTCAAATTCACTCTTGAGAACATACAATTTGGCACTTTTCACAACTTTGGTGCCCTCATAGGTCTCACAAAGCTTCTCCCAAACCTCACTTGCCTTCTCTAGGTCTTTAATCCCCTCAAATACCTTGACATCCATGCCATTGTACAATGTGTTCAATGCCATGGTGTTGCATTGCTTGTTGGACTTGTCGGTGGGAGTGAGGTTGGTAGGATCAAGGATGACATCATCCTTTTCGGTCACTTCCCATACTTGGTCATTGATTGATCCCAAATACATTCTCATGCATCTCTTCCAATAGTCAAAATTCTTGACTCCATCAAAGAAAGGAGGCTTTCCCCCAATATGGTTGAACACAACATGAGCCATACTATCACACCAAGGTTGTTAATCCTTCAAATATGGTGACCACGGCTCTGATACCACTTGTAAGGTCTTAGATGGCTAGAGGGGGGGTGAATAGCCTATAAAAATTTCTACAAGCTCACTAAACAAACCGGTTAGTATAACAAATAGCGATTAAGCGGTTTGCACTAGCTCTAGTGGTCTTGCAAGCCTTCTAGTGACAAGACTAAATATTTCTATGATCTCTAAGTCACACAAAGTCTATGTCACTACTCTATCTAGTGAGCAAACCTAATATGGTCCTTATGCTAGCAAGAACAACTACACAAGGCAAGAGCTAGCTCTCTACACAATATAACTAGGAATGTAAATACAAGTGTGAGAGCGATATACCAACTCGTAGAGGCAATGAACCAATCACCGGGAAGAGGATGGACAATCAATCAACACAAGATGATGAGCCAATCACCGAGACAATGAACAAGTCGATTTGTTTACCCGGAGTTCACTTGTACACCGACAAGCTAGTCTCCGGTTGTGTCGACCAACACATGGATGGTGTTTGAGCTAGGCGGTGCCCTTGCTAGCCTCAACACACCACTCAACAAGTGTGGTACCCAAGACACGAGCAATGTATTCCTTGCACTTTGTCTTCCCGCGGGGGAGTGCGTGATCCTCTCACAATTTCGCCCGGAGGTGGCCAAGAAACAATCTCCTACTCTTGCCAACAACTCCACCAAATCACCAAGCCGGGCTAGGAGCGGTGTCTCTAAGAGAAACAATAAACCAACCGGCTCAACTTGATCCCCAAGTGCCTCTAGATGCAAGAACTCGATGCAAATGCACTTGGATCACTCTTCTCTCAAGAATGAAGCTCAAATCAAAAATAAGAGAGGAGGAAGGCTTGCTTGCTTGCTCTAGCTTGTTAGGAATGATTCAAATGACCAAGAGAGAGAGCAAGAGGCAGCCAAGGGGGTATAAATACCCCACACCACGAAATGTGGCTGTTTGGGAGGAAACCCACGGTTTTAGCGGCGACCGGCCGGGGACTCGACCCGGACTCACCCGGTGAGTCCGGTCGGGGGGGTCCGGCCACAACCGACAACCCCCGAGCGGTGGATCGACCCCGGACGGGGCCGGGTCCGTCGCGCGCGTCCGGTCATGCTTCCGGTCAAGACCGGAAGCATCCGGTCGATGCGTCCGGTCGACCCTCGACCGAAACCCCGGTTTACACCCTTCTTTGGAATTCGACCGGACTCATCGACCCGGTGCGCCCGGCCGATTTCTTCCTCGCTCGGCCACCGTGTCCGGTCATGTCGGCAGCAAAAATTCATCGTTTCGTCGTCGTTCCTTCGTCTTTGCTCCAAACCGACTTCCGTCACTTGTTTTTCTTGTTACCGACACGTCGAAGAACACCTCGACACCATGTGTTAGCATTTTCGAAACCATTTTCGACAAGGACGGAGTTAGCACTTTAGGTTAGAATGCATGCATATGAATTTTGAACCTAAAGGCACATGAGGACCGATATGTACGATAAGTTTCCCCTCTTTATAGTACGGCTTATCGATCCTATAATCACCCACACCCTCTATGGTGTCTTGGGTGTGAAATCAAAAGCTCTATGGTTATACCTTTGTCTTGGGACCTTTGATCTCGAACCTCCACCGAGTTGCATGCTTGATCATCTTTTGGATCACCTCGATCCATTCTCCATGATCACCATGCACCAACTCCCGGCACGACCAATCTCCAATCTAATCAAACACTTAGTATTAAGAGATTAGTCGTTAGGTGTCACTAACTATCCAAAAGCAAACAAGAGATCTTCAACGAGGCAAACGCGTATTGGAGATCTCGCCCTCCTCCACCTCGTCATCCGGAGCAACCTCGACGAAGACAAACTCCTCCGACGCCAACGGCATAGGCGTAGCCGTGGAGGAGACCCGCGGCTCGGCGAGGACCTCCTCGAGCAGACCGCCGTGAGGTCGGGGGATGGGGATGGCCGCGTCTTGGGTAGAGGTGGAGACCGACCCCACCAAGTCGAGGGAGATGGTGGCCGAGGGGATGGGCGGCGACGGCGGCGACCACGCAGGCGGGTGGCGGCAGCCAAGGACTCGGCCGAGGGCGACCCGTCCACACCGCCACGAGCAGGCAACCTCGTCTCGACGCGTGGCTAAACCGAGGAGCGACTAGGAGGAGGGCCGGACACCGGGTAGGGGGACGGCCGCCGATCCGACCGCGGGACGTCCACCGCGCCATCCCCGGTCCAGGCGCGGCAAACAGCGGGTCGAACAGAGGTGCAGGTCCCGCTTCCGGCCACACCGAGGGTCGATGGAGAGGCGGGGCCGCGGATCCCGATGGCGGGAGCAAGGTCGCCAGATCCGGCGTGGCCCGATCCGGCTCTAGCCCCTCGCGGCGGTGGGGCACCAATGGGCGGTGGCGGCGAGCCCTGGGCGATGCTCGCTCGGGCCGCATCCCGCGCGCGGGGAAGAGCCCGGAGAGGGCAGGGGAGGTGGGGATGGCGGGGGTGGTGGTGGTGGCGCGCGGGGTCGGGAGGCCACCAGCCGCGATGCGGGCGGCAAGACGGAGGTCTTCGCCCGAGGGCAACGGTTGGGTAGCGTGACAAGCCACATTATATTGAGGAAATAAATCCTCTGCAACTCTATTGAGACGACTCATCCATCCGCATCTATATTTTTCTTTCGGATACTCAAAAAGATTTGTGTATATAATTATAATCAAAGTAGAAGAGTTTAACCATATAAACAATCGATACACTTCTAGCGAGCACCCTAAGAGAGGTCGACAGGATGATAGTCGGAGGTTGGACCATCCTTCTTATGAATTCAAGTTTCAATATTACACAACCAAAAAATATATATACAGCAATTCCTCGTCTGTTTATTGACACCCAAGTTGAACGGTCAGTTCGTCCACTTTGCTTATTGACACCCAAGTTGAACGGCCAGTTCGTCCACTTTGCTTCCTACGGCAATTGGGCACAATGCTAGGTTGACTCTTCTTCTATACATGGCGATGAGATCTAGATTGACAATTCTTCTATACAAGGCGATAAGATGCATATATATTAAGAGCAGGAGGTGATATCCAATGGGCCACAGGATGTAGACCCAAGGGGCACGAGGTGATAACCATTGGGGAGGTGGGAGGTAACGCAATAGGTAGCTCATGAATAAAATGGCAGGGTGGTGGTGGATGGAGGCGTCGGAGTCAATGGAAAACTGAAACTTTCAATCATGAAGTGCAAATGGCAATCAAGTACGGATCGAGTAGTCCATCCATTTGTAATCAAACGAGAGAAGGGGATATTAATTTAATAGTAGCAACGTGTTGAAAGGAAAAAAAAAAATCCGCCAATCCTGCTGAGCACCGGAAGGCAGCATGGATCTATTTATGGAATGTTAAAGTTTTCTGGATACATTATATGTTACCTTCGTGTAATTAGCTCATTCTTGCACCTATATAAAGATACCCAGTTTATAATCTACTTTTGAATATTCCGCACAAGTAGGTCGTCAAAGATTTTTAGCACCATATATACTGCATCCACTCACCATAATCAAGCACCATAAATACATCCATAATTATGTTTAGGATCAAATGTTAAAAACTATTTATATAGAATAGTTAGAATGATAAAAACTAACTATCTATATTGGGAATAGTGTTCAATATTTTGAATACAAAAAATTTGAATAGCAAAACCCAAGTTTGAATAGCTAGGGTGAATAAAAACCCAAGTCTTTTAAAGCCAAGCATTTGAATAAATAATTCCCAAAGTGGTTCTTCATATATACAATAATATAAGGCATTGTTCGGGTTAAAAACATTTATCCTAACCCGGTCACTACTAGAGTTTCTCTTCCTACTTGGAGGTAGGGTTTGGAGTTATATTTACCATGCATATCTACATGGATCTTTCTTTGGTGAATATTTACTAGAGGTTTTTGCATGGCGCACCCAATACTTATGGTGCTAATGTTGTTGATATGGAACTGAGGGATGGGGATGGACAACTGATTAAGGGTTTTAAATCTTTAATTATTTTAAATCGCAATGGTTCATTCTTACTAGCTTTATATGTCCCCGATCATATTTTTGTCGTTTTTGCCTTAATTTAGCATCCTCAAGGGTGGGACTCTATTGTGGCTCGGTCTCAAAAGCCTTCATAGGATGGTGTTACCTCTAGCATTGGGCTTCTTTTTTAAAAGTTTTCTTCTGGTCATTCATGACGACGAGAGAGAAGAGCCAAAAACATTGTATCCTCATGCAGCAAATGAAATACATTTGTCCAGGTTCTTTTGTGTAAGTTTAAGTTTTGAATAGGCATCTTTCCATTATCTTTTTACTATGTTCATGTTTTTGTACTTGTCTATGTACATTTTTATTGGAAGGTAATACATGTTGGTAGTATAAAAAAACGATCCAAACTGTTGGTTAAAACTGAACTAAAAATGATCCCAATTTTTTTCTTATATAAAAGTCTCTAGAAAGAAAACTAACAAGCCACGTTATATTGAGGGAAATAAATCCTCTGCAACTCTATTAAGAAGACTCATCCATCCGCATCTATATTTTTTCTCGGATACCAAAAGATTTGTGTAGATAATTATAATCAAAGTAGAAGAGTTTATATAAATAATCGATACACTTCTAGCGAGCACCCTAAGAGAGGTCGACTGGATGATAGTCGGAGGTTGGACCATCCTTCTTATGAATTCAAGTTTTACACAACCAAAAAAAAATAAAAATATACGCAGCAATTCCTCATCTGTTTATTGACACCCAAGTTGAACGGCCAGTTCGTACACTTTGCTTCCTACGGCACAGCTGGGCACAATGCTAGGTTGACTCTTCTTCTATACAAGGCGATGAGATCTAGGTTAACTCTTCTTCTATACAAGGCGATAAGATGCATATATGTTAATTAAGGCCTTGTTTAGATTTTTAAAATTTCTAACCTTTTGTTCGTTAGTACACTTTGTAGAAGACATTTCGTTTGTTGGCATTAAATATTATCCTACCATGAAGTAACTAGTCTTCAAAATTAATGATGTCATGAAATGTACATCTAAAGCGTGTGTGTAGTTATTTTTTTACCTACATTTTATACTTAAACAATATGTTTTTGATGTATTAAATGTGATGATTGAGAGAGAGTGAAAAAATGTTAGAAATTTTAGCAATCTAAACAAGGCCTAGCATATATGTAAGGCAATAGGTAGCTCATGAATAAAATGGCAGGGTGGTGGTGGATGGAGGCGTCGGAGTCACACGGCCACCTCACCATCGCACCACACCCATCGATGGATCCTTGCATGTCCATCCATCTCAATTAAAAGGGAGGAGAAGGGCAGAATTTTATTTTGTGTGTGTTCTGACGAAGAGGGGAAATAAAGCAGCCAGGAAAACGACCTCTATATGACCTATATACTTATCTGTTTATTTATGCATTTATATATATATATATATATATATATATAAATAGCAGAAGCAGAGATCCAGAGTATATATACGTCCCAACTAAACATATTTAAGTTAATTATTAAGTGGCCCACTAGCAGCTTACCACAAAGCAATCGGCATTATGTGGATGAAGTATATGCATCATACAGTTTTAGACCATCTAGGGTGATATTTATGTTAAGTATGCGTGAATACTTAAAGTATATGGTTATACTTATTTTTATAGATTGGCATTGGCATTTTTGGTAATATATAAAAAAAATAGGTTCCTTCAAAAATTTCGTGGGAGGGATAAGATATGCTGATATCTTGCATATTGAGTAAAAATAAAATCATCTCCTACTTGCATGTTGCATATTCCTTTTTGTTTAAAACATACACAATATAAATTTATGAAGGTGGGCGTTATATATAAAGTATAAGTTTTTTCACCCTAATATATATTTATATATATATATAAGTGGCCCACTAGCTTTTACCACAAAGCAATCAGCATTATTGGCTGACGAGTAACCATTTCTGAAGTCACCACTGCAGGATACAGTGACGACGGAAGAGTGAAGACTTTTCAACTCTGAATGTATAGTACGAGTCCAAATATAAAAAAGACCTTCCTTTTTCTATTCCAATTGTCTTTCCCCATCTCTTCTTCTCCACAGTCCACACTGTTCACCCCCCTCTCTCCCCTACTCTCTTCGATCCCCAAATCCAGAATTGACCAACCCAAATCGTCGTCGCCCCGGGAAGCCGCATGGAGTGGACGGCCCCGAAGCCCGCCTCGTCGCCGTCCTCGCCTCCCCTGCTCTGGGACTGGGGAGACCACAACGCCGCCACGGGGTCGGGCTCCTCCTCCGGCGACGCCGCCCCGGCGCGGCGCGGTGGGAGGGAGCAGCGGGAGGCGAAGCGTGCTAGGGGCGGCCAGGACGACGGCGGGGGCGGAGCTGAGGTGAGGTGCCAGGTCGAGGGGTGCGGATTGGACCTCACCAGGGTCAAGGACTACCACCGGAAGCACCGCGTCTGCGAGGCGCACACCAAGTCCCCCCGCGTCATCGTCGGCGGCCTGGAGCGCCGCTTCTGCCAGCAGTGCAGCCGGTGGGTTGGGTCGTCTTCTTGCTTGCTTTCGCTTGCCCCCCACCACTATACCTCTGCTCTCGCTTGCTTTGTGCGATTGCTTCCGTCTTCCTTCCTGTGATTGCTTTCTGCAACCATGGGTCGCGCTTTTGGGCTGCAGTAATCGCGTGATTATGTGATTGGTTTGGACAAGCAGGTGTTTTTACGTGTTCTCTGTTAGTTTTGTGGCTATATGCTGTGTGTGTACGGCGTGTGAGCCTGCTGTGCCGGTTTTTTTGGGTACGGAACTGCATTTTTTTCCTGATCTGGGAGCGAAAGATGCTTCCTTTCCACTATTAGTACTGCTGTACTTGTGGAGAATCGTACGCATGGGTGAAATGGCTGTGCACTGCCTGTTTCCCTTTTCCAGTTTTGGTATGGCTCTCGATATATGTGTATGCTTTTGGGATGAGCTTTTTTTTTTGGGTGGGCTACAGGCCTGTGTCAATTTTTGTTCCATTATTATTACTGTATGAAGGTTGCAGGCATATATCTCCTGTATGCACTTTTACATGGCAATTTACCATACTTATTTGTTTTTGCTGATTGCTTGGGTTTTGGTAATCCAGGTTCCATGCCCTGTCAGAGTTTGATCAGAAGAAGAGGAGCTGCAGGAGGCGTCTGTCTGATCACAATGCCCGCCGCCGGAAGCCTCAGCCAGATGCATTCACCTTTGCCTCTGCAAGGCTGCCTTCGTCATTGTTTGGTAATCTCTTCATATCTCAGCTAGTGTTTGAAATTTATTATTATCAGTGGAGACTGGCAAAATGGAGGTGGTGGGCTCTTAGCCAGGTTCATGGTTAAATTTATCTGCATGTACAACTTATGTCTCAGTTGCGCAAATGGCAAGTTTTCTATCTTTGTAGTTGGCAATAAGCTGTCGTGCTTCTTCATGGAATTAAATACGAATTAGGCATTGGACTTGATAGTACCATGATTAGTAATATATATATTGTACTATATAGCTAGGATTATCTTGTTTCAGTATTATGATTAGTAATATATATATTGTACTAAGTACTATACAGCTAGGATTACCTTACCTCCTATTTATATAGTTAAATGTTCTTATCCCTGAATTCCTCTGCCACTGCAGATGATAGGAGGCAAATAAGTTTTGTCTGGAATAAAGCTCCTGTTAGCCATGTTAGACCTTCTCCATTCTCCATGGGACAGCTCATCTCATGCAAAGGAAACAAGAGAGGTATCAACAAAAGTTGGGACAAGTACTGGACGAGTTCATTTGGATAAATCTCACATGTCCAATGCTATTCCAACACTTAGCCATGGTAAAGATGAGCCTTGGCCAATGAAAGGTTTGATTTTCCAAACATTATCCATTTACCTGATGCAGAAATGTGTTCATCAAGGAAGAAGCTGTTATTTGCTTTGTTAAGTGGTTCACCATATTTGTTGACAAAGGGTTCTGGTTTAGTTGGACCTTACCTAAAACATCTTGCACAGTTGACATATAAAAGGAACCTTTTAGCCATTCCCTCATCGCTGCAAAGTTTTTCAGAGATGGGAAGCAGATTATTATTACACAAGTACTTTGAATTTTCGTTGCAGAAGCTTGTGAACTTTCAAGTCAAAATATTTTTGCAGCTGTTCATATGATTTAGCCTACATAGAATGTATGTATGGTGCAACAAAGAATGCCGAACTCCTTATCATAACTCTATTCATGCTGGGCTAGTGGATGTTTTGTTGTAGGTGGCATGATTCTTTAGTCTGTAAATTTACTCCCAGAAAAAGAAGAATACTACAAGAATTGGACCGTCAGTTGTATTCACATGTTAGTCTAGGATCCAAACACTTGACTATGTTAGAATTAAGGGAAATAAAGTACCGAGGGACTGATATCATTTTCTCCAAAATGGTATTGGGACTTGGTTATTAGCGATGATGAATTTTGAGTGCCAAAAAAAAATAGTTGTTTTTCTGTCAGTTATAACATTTTGGTAGCATTATTTTGTTTGTTTAACTTCACCTATTCTAGGTTTCTGAAGTTATCACTGTTGAGATAATTACTCCATGTTCTGTTTATAGATGACATTAAACTTTGCTTGCAAGAAATTACTAATAAACTGCAGGTCCATTTGACACTCTTGCACTTACATTTTCCTGTGCTAGTGACCATTGTAATAGTTCTGAGCATCAGAATTAGAAATTGTAATTGACTGTTGTCCAACTATGCTTTTTCATGCTAGTTTGTTGAACCGTGTGATTTCATTTGCCATGCCATTCCTGCAACGTCTGCATTTTGATGTTCTTTGTTATCCCGGTGGGTGTATTCATGGTTTGAACGATTGGTTGTGCAGGTCCGAACATGTCTATAACTGCTTCAAAATTCGATGGAGCACCGGATCTTCAGCGTGCTCTCTCTCTTCTGTCAGTTGGCGCTTGTGGATTGCCTGATCCTGTACATCAAACATCTTGCGTTATCCAATTCACTGGTCCCAGCGAGAACAGTGGTGACCTTCATTTATCACATGGAGGGAACTCTGGTCCAGCATCATGCGCTGATGGACAGCATATAGCTGCTCAGCCTCAGTCTCAGCTGGTTCGTTTTACCATGGATACCAGCAACAATGTCTATGAGCCCAGTTTCTTCGGTGTAAATCAGATAAATTAAGCGTGAAAGACACGCACCACTTGATCATTTGGATAAAAGCCATGAAGCCTGGGCTTGTGCAGGAACTTCTTCAACCAACCACCGGACGATGTCTCTGTTAATGTTATCTGCATATTTATTGGCCATCCCTGAATTAAGTTGAACCGAGTGCAGGCCAGCTTATGTTTAATATGCAGTTCGAACCTGTGATTGACCCATTTTTTCTGTTGCTTTTTTGGCCCCTGTGATGTGACTACTCTGGAACATTTTAAGTGTGATATACTACTATTGTAGTTTTACACTTTTACTGCCCTGATGATGATGATGATGTCAACAGTTGGATATCTTTGAAACTGTCCTTGATGAATCTGGACATTTTTTTTTTTGTGTGTGTATGGTTGTTGCTTCTTCAATGTTTTTCCTTGGAATATAAGAAAAGCTGTTGCTTCAATACTGACATCATTAAAATATTAGAAGGACTTAAGCTCGTGCTGCTTTTTTGTGTGTTTTTTATTGATACAATAGGAGAACAATTTATGGTATAATTGCAAGTAAAGAAATCAATCTTGTCTCCAAATGAAATAGCTGTTGATTTTAGGGGTGGGGAATCATACAATTTGGTCACCAGCACAATTGTCTCAATACAATAGAAGCCTCCCTGGCCCACATGTGTATGTGGCGGACACAAATCCCGTCTTCATGCAACAAACCAGACAAACCACCATTCCCGTGTACTGTAAGAGCTACCAGCCAAAATCCAGAAAATAAAATGTCCATGGTCGGCACACACTCCACACAAGAATGGTGCCACATACATAAGAGACGTAAGCCACATTAAGAAAGAGACAGAAACCACAAATTAAGTCATATCATTCTGAAGTGCAGAAACAGCAACAGCAGTGAATTGGAACGAAGGTCAACAACCAAGTACAAGGAACAACGATGGTGCAAGCAAAACTTGCACGAGTCAACAGATGCCACATAGACAAGAGAAAGACAAATACCAAAAACTTTAGTCATATCGAAGTGCATACTGGAAAGTGGAAACTAAAGTCATATACAACATTCTGAAGTGCAGAAACCGCAGTAGACTTGGAACGCGACAACCAAGGACAAGGAATAACAATGGTTCAACCAAACGCTGATTACAAGAACAGGCAGATGTTATTAACATAGGAAAGCTCCATTAGAGTTAGATCTTGTTAACATACAAGGAAACATCACCTATACTTTCAGAAGAGATTACTCCAGCTGTGCAACTTACACAAGATAGAATGCAACAACACAGAAGCTCAAATCCTAGGGTCTTCAGAACAGACCCGGGCACTGACGCAAATGCATGAGACAGGCTCGTTATCCTTTTCCCCCTCCATTCTCTTACCCACTTTGTGGTCACCTAGCCACCAACTTCCACTTCAGTCGGTCGTCATGGGTTCAGAAATACAGCAGCGGAAGCGTGCTTTGCGCACGTTGCTCACAAGCTCCATCTCAGCACTCTCAAGCATGCAGACAATCTCAGTAAATGGTGGGCGAACTTCAGGGTTTGCATCCCAGCAACGAGTCATAATGTGGCTTAGAGAAGGGAGGCAATCCTGAGGGATTACCGGACGAGCACCTTTATTTACAACAGCAAAAGCTGCCTGAACAGCCGTCATGTTGGTGAACGGAAGCATGCCAGTTATTAGCTCCCACAAGACGATGCCAAAGCTATAGACATCAACTTTATGATCATAGGGCCTGTGCTGGATCATTTCCCTGAAAAGAAAAAAAGAAAGGCCAAATCATATACTCCCTCCATATTATACATCGTCATTAAGAAAATCTCTTTTTCTATCAAAATATTTATTAAAAATTATATATGTATACTTTTATGAAAGTATTTTTCAAGACAAATCTATTGATATGATTTTCACATTTCAAAACTGCTTAAAAGTTATTAATGATTTATGTTTTAATGTGAGGCAAGCCTTTTGGACTTCCTTTTCAATATGGAGGGAGTTGAACACTGACTGCTAGTGAGGCAATGGTAAGTTGAACCAATTTCTTATTGTAACCAAAAACAATTAGACCATGTATATAAAAATGAAACATCTTTTCAGTTATTTTTGTTATATAGGTATAGTCGTTCACTCACCCTTCCCCACTGTGGACAAAATACGTGCAAGTGTGCAATAGTTTACCCAGTAGCTCCAGCACATTAATAACTTTAGAGCTAGTCTATTCACTATTCTGTGCATAAGCATGAAACTCCGTTCCATTAACATGATTTGACTTATTGAACATGCAAAAATATATTGTTAATATAATGAAAAGCCTGAACAGCAATGCATGATGGAACACTCAATAATACAGTTAAGTAATCCAAAAGACTGCTATGCAGCATGTACAGTTGAGTACTTGAGTTTTCCCATAAGTATGTATGTAAAGTTGGATGTTACAATCAGTAAGACTATCAAAAATTTTGAATACCTGCACTTCAGGAACTTTACAGCTATTCGACATGATACTGATCTACAGTACTGTTTTAGAGTGAAGGCCTGACAATAACTTGTGAGCTATGCAAATTGTGTCTCAAAATAAATTAAATGCCAGGTATTACAGATGCAGAGATACAAAGAAATTTCTGCGTAGGGCAATCTTCAGTAAGGGGAAACAATAACTTACGGTGCCATCCAGCGGTAGGTTCCTGTCTCTGGTGTCATCCCTTCAGTTTTCACTTCGATACGAGCAACTCCAAAGTCAGCAATTTTAATGGATTTGTCTGCTGAAATCAGAAGGTTATCTGACTTCAGATCTCTGTGAATAAATCCCAATGCATGAACATATGCCATTCCCGGGCTACATCCAACGCTTGTTTCACAGCCAACCGCAAAGGCACCGACTTGTTCTGCCTTCTCGCCAGGAATTGACGAACTGAGCCGCCTTTTGCATATTCCGTAATAATACACCAGACGATTGACTTCCTGCATGCCCCTATGAACCTTACAATATTTGGGTGACTCAGCCTAGACAACATCATAACCTCTTGCACAAATTGCTGCTCCATCAAATGGGCTCTTTCTGGATCCATCTCAGGCTTCTCCAGCAGCTTAATGGCAACATCTTCTCCATTATATGTTCCCGGTACAGCTTTCCAAAGGCTCCTTGAGCAAAAGGGTCCCCCATGTCCAACCTTCCCAGATCAATGGTCCACTGCTCGTAGCTGCTCAGTATCTCTGTAGGATGGTTTGGGTCCATCAAAACCTGGGCCAATGCATCCTCATTTAGAGTGTGTGCAGCCACACGGTTGGGGCGGAAGACACTATTCCCAACTGAATAGCTTGCAGTCGGGGCATCGCGGAGGCCTGGGTGCTTCAGTATGACCGTGCGGGACTCGTTGGAGCCCACACTGCTGTTGTCCACTGACATGGCAACAGAGCCACCAGCACAATTGGTCAGGTTGAAGCCATCGGTGCTGTCCACAGACATGTGAGAGCCCTCCCCAAACTTTTGGTAATACGGCATGTTGTAGAAGCCATTGATCTCATTGTCTTGCATCCCCTTGCCACCACCTCCACCTATCATACCATGAAACCTCGCCCCCTCGGCCATCTCCCAGTATCCAATCCTAATAATAGAGCTGCTGCAGGTTGCCCATCCTCAAGCAAGAAATGCCATCTTCTCTGCCACCCCCTCACAATCTCTAAAACAGGATAAAATTAATGAAGTAAGCTAAAAACAGGATAAATTAATAAAGTGAGCTAAACAGGATAAGATTAATGAAGTGAGCTGGCGACCACAACCAACATGTAATTCTAGCTTAAAACTGCAGTAGTAACTCCTTGCTATAGCCAAAGAAGCCGTGATTATTTCCATAAAAATAGAAGCAAGGAACGTCTTCTGCTACTAAAATTAAGAATTTTCCTCATCTATGGGGCTCAGCAATGGCGAACCCAGTAAAGAACATCCAACAAGTTTTGCAAAACAACCAAAGATAGTAGGGCATAATACATGCATATACACTTTAATTACTCCTAGATCAGATCCAAATACGAATACTAAGAGCGTCTCCATCTTCTTCCTACGGACGGAGCACAGCAAGGCCGCGCTGGGCAGGGCAGTGCCGCCCGGGCAGAGCAGCACCGCAGGGGCATGTCGCCGGGAGCCGCGCCTGCGCTGGGGGCTGTCGGAGCCGCCGCACCGCGCCCCCGTGGGAGGCGTTACCCGCGCCGGGGAATCGCGCTTTCTCCACTGACTAGCGGGTAAGTTAGGGTTTGGATGCACAGTTTCGCACAGCAGGAAGGGAAGACCGAGCGCGCGAGCGGGCGTACCTTGTGGTGCTCTTCGCCGGCGCAGGGCCCCAAGAAACACCTGCGAAGCGCGGCAGCGACGGCCGCCCAGTCGTCGCCAGCCACCAGAGAGAGAGAGAGAGGAGACAGAAAGAGCTCTCGCACGCTGGGAGCAATGGGAGAAGAGAAAAGGCAGGGTCGCAGCATATAGGTAGAGAGGCCAGACAGGGCAGACTTGGTCTATTCTAACAACACATTTTAAGCAAGCTGTTTTTTTAGCTTAAAAAGCAAGCTGTCCTATCAAATCTTATATACAAATAGTAATAGTGATAAAAATAAAGTTAAACATTGGACCTTAGAGGATGTTTAGTTCTTAATTATTCTAAGAAATCTGCATGCAACAATAACTAATGCTGCAAATGAGACACACTCGAGTAAATTTTGCGCCTCAAGATCGAGCTTGATAGAGAATTCGAGCTAAGCTTGTAATGAGGAGGTTTGAGGCCGGCTCGGTCTAAGACTCGACTAGGCTCAAGTTCGACTCAACAAGGTTCGTCTATAGGTAACATCATTGTTCATGTGTAAACATCATTGCTTGGTCTAAAACACGTCAAATGTTTTGAGGTTAATTGTTGGATTTCGACATATTGACTTCACTCCATCTTCGATGTTCGACAAGGCTCTGTTCATGTTCATCTAGAGCATTGAGGGAAGCTGCGAGGGAAGAATTTGGATACAATATTGTGCCTTATTTACTTTAGATTTGTTTTCATGTGTAATTTCGAAATTGTACTATGCTGAGTTTTAATATAATTCCTTCTTCCCTTGCAAAAAAAAAAACTATCTATAATGAAAATTTAAGAAAAGACTAGAAATAGAAGGTGCAACAGATAGCTGACAAGCCTTAATCAAGATATTCAAATTTGGCTAATTGAGGCTCATGATCCAATAATTAGGCTCAACTGCTCAAGCTTGGCTCAAAATCAGGCTTGAGCCGAGTTGGAATCAAGCTTTTCACAAGTCAATCTTGGTAGAGTAGTTTGTTGAATCCAAACTTTTTGTATAGCCCTAGCAATACAATCGTTCAATTTCCATGGCTTAAGGATGCTAAGACCAAGGCATCAACTAAACACGTTTTTAGTGTTGCAATGCAAACATCTAACTTTATCTTGCGTAATGATTCCTAAATTTTCTTTGTTACAGGTATTTCACTTGAAATAGTTCAACTACTAACAAGAAACCAAGAACCAAGCCCTAACACTAAGCAAAAAGATAAACTAAGATGTGTCCTTAAGACCATTAAACTAAGCTATATCCTTAACATCACACTAGAAGAAAATGTCCTTAGTATTAGCGGAAATGTAACCTAGATAGTATATCACAATACTAGAAAACCAAGTCTTAAAGCCATAAGAGTTTTAAGCACACTAGCTCAAAGATGATACCGAACATAATGCGACAAATTAAGAATTACCGTGATAGAGCCGATGATATAAGCCGGTTGAGTGAGTTCTATATCCCAAGAGACTCAATTGCTCATCTACACTTATGGTTTGTTTATCTTCACAATTTATCTAATTATCCACTTCTCTCAAAAATACATTTAGTTGATGATGTAGAATCCACTTTTTTTTCCTCAAAAACAATGCTAAAAATAGATACTAGAACGTGAATTAGGATGTTGAGTTTCGTTGAATATATAGCTTGAGCAACCAATCGAATCAAGTCCTCGACTTTCTAGGAATCACCGTAATAGAGTCGAAACCTAAAAAACCACTACCAAACGATCGACCCATAAATACTAGAACGTGAATGGGCAAGGCTATGCTTGAGTTTCGTTGAATATATGAGCTTGTTTTCCACCCATGCGTAATGCGTTTGCTAGTCGTCGTGTGATCTCAAAGCCGCGTCTCCGCTCTAGCACTGTTCATAGTCAAGTCGCCAAGTCGGCGTGGTCGGTCGGCTAGTCAACAAAAGCATTCTTGGCACGTTCACAGGATCCCAAGGCCAGTCTGGCAGTCTCTGGCAGGAGCTCGGTCCGGTCCGGTCCGGTAGCAGCGATGCGAGGCAGGCAGGAGCACGTTGTTTGTTGGGCTGGAAACAGTGACACGCGACCGCGACGCCGCGGTGTACGTGGCTGAAGAGTGGGTCCGACTTTGTTCGGCCAGTTAGCACCGCCTGCCCGGCAGGGAAAAACGTTCGACGGCCCACCTGGTCGGTAGGAAGAAGGCCCACGGCACTTGCGCTGCGTGTGGCATGCTTGCCCAAAGGCCCAAGGCCCGCATTCCTAAAAAAGAGGCCCAAGGCCCGCCCAAGCAGGCCACTCTCGTCTCGGCTCTCCTCGGCTTCACGACAGCGGCAGCGCACTAGTGCGGCGTGCTCACACTCACTCACTCGGGTCTCGAGCTCCCTGCCCCCGCGTGTCGCCCGCCGCCCTCGACGGCGTCGCTCGCTGCGCCGTACCAGCCCTGCCCAATGGATCCCGCTCCCGCCGCTGCGGACCAGCCGTGTATCATCCAGGCGCTCCCGGCGAACTGCAACATCCCCCGCCGCCGCTGGTCCAGGCGCTCGCGGCCCAGAACTCCCCGGCCATGACCCAGGCCAACAACCCGCCGCATTCCTCCCCGCCGGCCGCCAAACGCCGTCCCGCGCCTGCCCCGCCCGGACCGGCGCCCCCGAGCCCGCGCCGCACCCGCTCGGGTGGCGCGCCGGAGTGGACGCCCGCCGAGACGCTGGCGCTCGTCGGCGAGGTCGCGGCCGTGGACGACGGCTGGTCCCGCTCCGTCTCCGCGTTCCAGAAGTGGGCCATGGTCGCAGAGAACCTCGCTGAGTCCGAGGCCTTCGCGTCGTCGGGGACCGGGACCCGGCGCGGGCGTGGGAGCAAGAGGATCTGCTGGGGAGTGCCGCCGCCGCTGGGAGGCGCTGGCGGCGGAGTACGGGGCCGTTCGTCGCTGGGAGGTGCGCACCGGGGGAACGTACTGGGAGATGCGCGCGGCGGCAAGGAAGAAGGCCGGCCTTCCGGTGGAGTTCGATGCCGAGGTGTATGGGGCCATGGACGCGCTCATACGGGTCGAGGAGGCGCTGATTGCGGATGCTATTGTCGGTGCCGCGGGTGGGGAGGAGGTGGAGGGCTTGGTTGGCGGCGGTGCCGGCGTCGACGTGGGTGAGCAGGGCGGTGGTGACTCCGTTGATGCTGAGGTTGGGAAAGAGCAGGTCCCGGTCCAGGAGGATGCATCAGCCGGAGAGGAGCCACAGGAGGAGGAGGAGGAGGAAGAGGAAGAGGAAGAGGAAGAGGAAGAAGATGTCGGTGAGGATGGGGAAGAAATGCAGGAGGATGAGGGCAATGCTGATGCTTCAAATGACTTGGGTATGTGCAAATCATCCACTTTTTGCTTTTCAATGTGATGATTCAGCTGTCATATGCTTATGATAGCGATAGCTTGCTTCTGCTTACTAAAGGTGTAGTATGGTTATGAAGCTTATGTCAAGTCTGCAATGATGTGTTATCACATTGATGCAACTGTGCAAGCAGGAGGATTTGTTAACAGAAAATTTTGGGGAGGTTCAGCAGGGCATTTGATATCCAGTGATTGGCCTAACATGGTTTTGATTCTCGGGGATTCATCAGTGAAATTTGATGTCAGTCAAATGTGCCAATACCATTATTAGGAATAATCATATCATCCTAAGAAGACAAAACTTCAGGAACCCTATTTTGTTGTACTGGTTATTGGGGAAACAATATCATGCTGATTGGTCATGTCCCATTGTAGTGCCCAATTACGATATATTTTCCTGTTTTGTCATATCTTTGTCATGTCCGCAGACCACAACTCAGTGGGCAGTGCAGATGGCATGGCCTCATTGGTCTGTTATAGTTTTTCACATAGGCAAAATATTTAGGGAAACTAGGTAAATGTCGTAAAACATGAAAACAAGCCACAAAAAGTTTTTTTTTTTTTTTTTTTTTTTTCAAAATTGTCAAGAAATCATCAGATGCAGGGAGACATGTCCTATATCTGTATAATGAAACTTGAAGTCCAACCACATTGGTTGGAGACGAAAACTTACTTTTTTTTTTTTTTTAAAAAAAAAATGAAAAATATTTTCAACTTTTAGCTTCACTATATTTGGTCTCTAATGTATTTGCAAGTCATTTGATCCCTTGTTACTGTGTTGTCGTTGTGGTCTATAAAATCATGAAGCAGTTTTTTGCTGTCAGCTTTTGATTGAATACTATGGTAAGGTGATCCCTGGCTGAAAACAGCCGATTAAAGAAGATTTATGGTTTGTAAAGTTGTATTGGGCAACTTTTTTTGTAGCTTAAAGTCCTAAAATTATTCGTATCAAAGTTTAAACTATCTAAAATTTGAAGGATCTGTTTAAAGCCTGTTGTCCTGTATTTTATGGAAACTTTTGGCACAAATGTATTTTCATGAATAGTATCAGTTAGCCAGCAAATGATCATCAAACGCCAAGTAACATAACATTGTGTTGTTTGATAATATTGCAGGGTCATTTTAGACAGATAGTTTGCTTTAAGAACTCATTTATGTTCAAATGAGCATCAATTCAATGCACAACATTTGATTCAGATAGGATTATAGTATATGCTGCAATGATTTATGTACAAATACGAGAATATACGCGATACGATTATAGTAAAAAAAAAAAACAATACGAGTTCCCTATAGTTCAAAGTTCCAACTCTGATATATATAGCATGTATTTGTTCCTTTTGTCTTGTCATATATTTTTTCCCTGCTGCCTTACTTCCTTCACAATATATTCATGTAGAAGGGCATGAGACGGAGACAGGTATTGAACCTGAGAAAAGCCAAAACATTGCATGGGATCTGGCAAACAAGTTACACGAGAATGCCCAGCATATCCACACCATACTGAACGAAGAGGCCACCCAAGATGCTGGCCAGAACCATGCTCTTGGTGCTTTGATGCTGCCTGATGCAATGGAGTCCACCCGCGAAAAAGCAGATGAGCTGATCAAGTCGCTTGGTGGGCTCGTCAGCTACCTGAACCAATTCACAGAGCTAGTCAAGGAAATTGGGTTGGAGAACATCGCCGGTATGACCTGATGCACGAGACGCAGGCTTTCTTCCTTCGGAGGATTAATTTGATCATGCTGCTTAGCGTTTTAGCGCTGTAATTTCTCTTTTATCATTGTAAATATGGGGCACTGTATGACAACCGCCTGACCCGGGTGGTTTAGGGTCTGTAACAGACACTGTTAGGTGTTCCTTGACACGGCTGCTGTTCTGGGCCTCTGGCCCTGGGTTAGTGAGATCAAACGCTCACATCTGTTGTGTGGCGTTCCTCTCTGTTCTGGCCCTGAAAATCCTGATAGATGGTGAGAGACAGATGTCTTAATTTGGTAGCAGATGTTCTCAAATGAATCACATATTCACATGTGAGATACTCTTATATAAGATGGGAGCGTGATGAGCTGTAGTATTGTCCATAGTGACGATTTGGGATCCAAGCAAGAATGGCATTTGTTGCTGCTGAAAAAAACACACACCAGAAAACCACTGGGCCGCAGCAACCGACACAACAGACGCTGCTGTGTCCGCCGTCTCTTTTCCCGCCTATTCTTGGCTCTCTACCTCCCTCCCCACCCGGCGTCCCGACCCATCACCGACCACATTTCCTCACCTCCCCGCCACCTCCTCTCTCCCCTCCATTCTCTTCTCCCCATGCACACGCGGGACGCGTAGCTCCGTTCGCCCACGACGACGCGCACGGTCGTGCGTGCATGCGGCGAGCGGCCACAGCACCTCCGGCAAGGCGACCGCCACCGCGCGCGTGAAACACACCGGCTCGGCTCGGATCGGATCGCCTCGCCCCGACCTCGTCGCTCGGCGCCGCCCGCGTCCCCATGGCGCGGCCGGGGCCGCACGGCCACACCGTCCGCGTCGTCCTGGCCTTGGCCTTCGCCTCCGCCGTCCTCCTGTCGCCGGCCGCGGAGGCGGACAAGGAGGGCGACGTGCTGATCGCGTTCCGGGACACGCTGCGCGGGCCGGACGGCGCGCCGCCGGGCCCGCTGCGGAACTGGGGCACCCGGGCCCGTGCCGGGGCAATTCCTCCTCCTGGTACGGCGTGGCGTGCCACGGCAACGGCTCCGTGCAGGGCCTGCAGCTGGAGCGGCTCGGCCTGTCCGGGAGCGCGCCCAACCTGGACATCCTCGCCGTGCTCCCGGGCCTCCGCGCGCTCAGCCTCTCCGATAACGCGCTCACCGGCGCCTTCCCCAACGTGTCCGCGCTCTCCGTGCTCAAGATGCTCTACCTGTCGCGGAACCGCCTGTCCGGCGCCATCCCCGCGGGCACGTTCCACCCCATGCGCGGCCTCCGCAAGCTGCACCTCTCCTCCAACGACTTCTCCGGGCCCGTCCGGGCTCCATCACCTCGCCGCGCCTGCTGGAGCTGTCGCTCGCCAACAACCACTTCGAAGGCCCGCTGCCGGACTTCTCCCAGCCGGAGCTCAGGTTCGTCGACGTCTCCAACAACAACCTCTCTGGACCCATTCCGGCAGGGCTCAGCCGCTTCAACGCCAGCATGTTCCAAGGTACCGTATCGATCGATCCATCGATCCTTTCTCCTCTCAATGTCTTGTTGATGAACGACGACCATCTGCATGCGATGCAGGCAACAGGCTCTGCGGCAGACCCCTAGACGTGGAATGCGACAGCTCGGGGGCGCCGCGCCACGGCATGTCGACCTTTATGAAGATCGCCATCGCACTCTTCATCCTCGGCCTGCTGCTGTGCGCCACGGGCATCGCGTCGGGCGCCATGGGCCGCCGGCAGAGACGAAAGCCTAGGCGCGCGGCCGCTGGCAGCGGCGACCAGACGCCCTCCAACCCGACGCTCAACACGGCGCCGGCCGTCAACATCGAGAACGCGGCCAGCACCGGCCAGCCGCGCGCCGCCGCCGCGGCCGGGGTGCCGCCGCCGCAGCGGGGAAGCGCCAGCGCCGCGACGAGCACGGGCGGCTGGTGTTCATCCAGGAGGGTCGCACCCGGTTCGAGATCGAGGACCTGCTCCGGGCGTCCGCCGAGGTGCTGGGCAGCGGCAACTTCGGGTCGTCGTACAAGGCGACGCTCTGCGAGGGCCCCGCCGTGGTGGTGAAGCGGTTCAAGGACATGAACGGCGTCGGGCGGGAGGACTTCTCGGAGCACATGCGCCGCCTCGGCCGCCTCGCCCACCCCAACCTCCTCCCACTCGTCGCCTACCTCTACAAGAAGGAGGAGAAGCTCCTCGTCACCGATTACATCGTCAATGGCAGCCTCGCGCAGCTCCTCCATGGTACACATATACAACAAGAAATATAGCTAACTGGGTGATTGATTGATTCTGACGAACTTGAAATGATCGATGATCAGGAAACAAAGGGTCGCTCTTGGACTGGGGCAAGCGTCTGCGGATCATCAAGGGCGCGGCGCGGGGCTGGCGCACCTGTACGACGAGCTGCCGATGCTGACGGTGCCGCACGGGCACCTCAAGTCGTCCAACGTGCTGCTGGACGCCGCGTTCGACGCGGTGCTGTCGGACTACGCGCTGGTGCCGGTGGTGACGCCCAAGATCGCGGCGCAGGAGATGGTGGCGTACAAGGCGCCCGAGTGCATCGTGCCGCAAGGGAAGCCGTCCAAGAAGAGCGACGTGTGGAGCCTGGGGATCCTCACCCTCGAGATCCTCACGGGCAAGTTCCCGGCGAACTACCTCCGGCAGGCGGGGCGGCAGGGCAACGCGGACCTGGCCGGGTGGGTGCAGTCGGTCGTCACGGAGGAGCGCACCGGCGAGGTGTTCGACAAGGACATCACGGGGGCCAGGGGCTGCGAGGCCGACATGGTGAAGCTTCTCCAGATCGGCCTGGCCTGCTGCGACGCCGACGTCGACCGGCGGTGGGAACTCAAGGAGGTCATCGCGCGCATCGACGAGATCCGGGAGCCCGACGCCTCTGCCTCCGACTCGTCATCGTCCTAGGCGATTGAGCATGTACTTGACCAAGAAAATCCCACTGATCGATCAGCAAGTCGTCGACGTCGTGCCTGAGGTGAGGTTGAGGTACACCTCCGAGACGAGGATTTACATACGTGGCGTGGCGGCCATGCGCATGAATCAATCAACTAAAGTTGGATGCGTTGGTCGGCTGATCGATTTGATGAACAAATGCGTTTGAGAGGGGATAAAATCACGCTTTGGCTTTCTGATATGTTCATGGGAAATTTCCGATCGTGTAAATTGGTTTAGCTTAAATTAATCTGTGTCACAGGAAAACAGGGCTAGTGTAGTAGTGTGTAAGGGGCTTTAAAATTCGTCTGTCTTGTAATCGCGTTTATTTCGTAAAAATCCTTTCATACTCAAATTAAAATGATGTTAGAATATAGTATATATCTACACACTAGTGTATAGATGTTTCTTGAATACTCCCTCCGACCAATATTAAGTGGACCTTTTAGAGTTTAATTCTTTTCCCATATTAATCGATCACGAGCCTGGTGGTGCCTGAACCCGATTAGAGCAAGTATTATAATACAACCAACAAGTCGGGTGTAAGGTTCTTTACAGCCTTCTTCCAGCCCACCCATACAGTAGTTAGCTCTTTCTAATTATTAATACAAAGGCCCACCTGGTCTATCTCACATAGTTTCTTAGTTATTGTGCCCAAGCCGGCTGTAACCTTACAACCCGCTTCTTCTCTTTCTCTTTCCTTCTCTCCTCCACATCAGCATTTAGCCGGCTTACAGCCTGTCATAATACTTGCTCTTATAGGTTGAATATAAATATCCATTATATGTTGACACTAACTAATATGTAGGCATAGGTGGAAGTTGAACATCCATTGATTTTAGCAAATAAACTATGAAGTCAAATTTTGGGTGTGTGCGCGTGCGTGTGTATGTGTGTGTGTGTGGGGATGAATTCCTAGTTTGTTTTTAACTGGAGGGTATCCGCTAGATATCCATGGACATCTAATTACTTGCTTTGTATGCAGACGAGGCTAGATTAGGGTGGGTTGAACAGTATCTAAACAAGCTTAGGCGCTCTTAATATATGTATAATTAAAAAAAAGAGGACTTGGGGGCTCCATGTAGTTTGGGCGGTAGGGGGCTTTTATTCCCATGTAGTTTGGATCATTAGGTTCCAAACCCATGTTACCATTGTCTGCAATGGAGCCCGGCTCCCAAGATATGAAACTTTCCGTCCCCCTGCGGTTTTATATTGTGGACAAAAAGATGGTTTTTGAGCTGAACCTTAATTTTATTCCAATGGGGGTTTTAATTGATGCTCATTCTTTTCCACCCACGTTTTCATTCGGTTCCAAAACCATGTTACCATTCCGTCTAAATTACAAGACGTTTTGTCTTTTTTTAGATACTGAGTAAAAGTTATATATTAAAAAAAAAAAACATAACATCTTATAATTTAGAATGAACTAGCAAATTTGTCCGTGCGTTGCTATAGCTAAAAAATATATTTTCTACCTTGAGACAAACGTTGCTACGGGTTAAGAAAATCCATGTTATATTTTTTTAACCTTGAATAGTATTTTTATTTATTATTTTTCTCAATACTCGTCATACATGGAGTCAATGTGTGTTACTGTAACATAACTGCCCGTTTTGTATTACTCGTCTGTTGTCGTTTTAGTCTTACTAGCAAAAAAGTGCCCGCGGCGTTTGCAACGGGAGTAAATCTTATCGTAGATACATGCTTCACGCTTCAAAACTTTTTATAGGTTTATTATAATGAAAAACGTTGGTGCTATTTATCTATAATGCATCGTTAATCCATTATTATGCAGGCAAGTATTTTGGACTAACAGTTTTTTTTTGAGCAAAAATTTTGGACTAACAGTTGCCTTTCCTTTTTTTCATGATAAGGGCTGGCCCATTTGTAATTTGTATGTAAGTACGTAAGTATGTCCATGATATCATGACTTGAAGGCCACCCGAATTTGTCATCATCTAATCTGGCTGCTGGCCCAGTTCGTCCATTTCTGGCCCATAGATTCCACGTAACAGAGACAGACACCTTGGCAGACAGAAATTCTAAGGGCACGTTTTATTATTAGGATTGTCATGATCGGTGGGCCAGCCGGGAGTGGCTAAGTGGGCTCAACGCGCCGCCCGTCGGCAGATTGATAGAAGGATTATCTTAGGTAATTTTTGGTGTGCAAGGGGATATCTCATCTATAAGGGAGACCCTTATTAGAAAATAAATAAATAGAAATTTGAGATTGCTTAGATTACAAGTCTCACTAGAGGAAAAAACATGTTCTTTAGGGGATAAAAAGCAAATAAAACATATCTAGTTTTCAGCTCCCAAAGGAACCTTTGCCGCACCTCCATTATTAGTCCTCCTCCTCTCCTCCAAATTCCCAATTCATATAATCTATAGATATGGTCTACATAAATGTTAGGAAACCAAGCCAAAAAAGTTTTTTTTATAAAAAAAGCAAGAAATTCAGCTGGTCCAAAGGAACCTTTGCACGTTGGCGACATAGTGACCTCACATGGCTGAGCGTGCTGGAAATATTATGGTTAACCCAAATTTGATTATCAACCAGATCATGCTTTCTCGGAAATTGAAATTTAAATTTGAAATTTGAATTCAAAATTAGATTTAATCTGATTTTTTTAACAAAACGCTGAGCTCCGTTTGCTTGATTCTGGGGCTGGGTACCCTCTTATATAGGCGGTGCCTAGCCTCTCCACGATTCACGTTGCAAGGTGGTACTAAATGTCAGGCAATAGCAAAGCCCACGTACGCGCATATGCCCTTCTTCTCTGGTTCCTGTAAGTGCAATCAAGCTCTAAGTGGGTTTTGGCGTTGATAGGGGTAATGAGATTTACGAAGATGACATGCAGGAAATAAAATAAGGAGTTGATATACAGGTCCAAAGGCATCTCATGAGCTAGATGGTGGTGTTTCCGGATCAAAGCGTTTAAATTATTTCATATTTTGAATCTTGAGTTTAGGAAATGTCGTACTATCAAGAGGGATTCTAGGACTCTTGGCTACCTGTGGACTAAATGCTCTAAACTCTAATCAAGCCACAAAACACAACTCCAAGCCTGATCAGCCAGCATTTCAACTTGTTTCAGCCTTTGTTTGTCGGGGCTGGCTTGGCCGGTGCAGCGTGTTAAGTGCGGCAGTGCCACACTTAATTTCGACCGTTGGGTTCATGGGATATAAATACCTATTCTACCCATCCCACAATGGTCACCTGGCTCACTTCATCTTCTCCCTCGAGCAGACAACCAGGAACACACCTCTTGCTCTCTCTCTCTCTCACCCATTGAAGCACCTTGAGCTCCCCACTCAATCTCTCACTTCCCACCGTTTTTTTTGAGGGAAAATGCAGCAAACTTCGATTGGAGACCGGATCTACTACTTCCCCACTCAAAAGAGCATTTGGTTCACGTTTGGCCGGAACCCTAGGGTTCTTTTCTCTTGGAGCTTGCTCCTAGACGGCTAGGCGTCGCTCTTGAGCTTGCCCCCTTCGTGTGGCAGCCTTGGGAGGTTTGTAACCTCACACAAACATCAATACATTACCCCACATCTCTAGGGTTACCTCCCTAGACTTGTGAACGAGGGAAAAAGCTAGCCGGTGGGCAAGCTAAGCCTTGTGTGGCAACCTCAACAACGTGGAGGTAACCCAGCCTTTGTGGCGACGGCGAACCACGGGATAAATCCTTGTGTCACTTGTGTTCTTTACTTTATTGCATATATCCTCTTGTGAGATAGGGTTTCGTCCCGATCTACCTTGTTGCTGTTGTTCTGCTATACTTGGCAAGTTTTCTGTGAAGCATTTGTGTGCAGGAACAAGTAGAAACCTTGAGCACCAAACTCCAACACGTGGATTTACTTTGGTGGTGCTCGGGCTCTGCCATACGCGGCAGTGCCGCACGTGGACGCGGCAGTGCCGCGCCCTGCTGCCCCGACAGTCATCCTTTTCGGTCTCATCCATTTTTTCACGTCGGTGTCTGCCTATTTAGTTTCACGCGGCAGTGCCGCACCTCTCTCAGACCGGCGGTCGCGATTAAGTTTTGACAGGTCGATTTTTGGGGGTCAGCCTATTCACCCCCCCTCTAGGCTTCCATCAGATCCTACAGTTCCCTCGTTCTCGGCCCAACTCAATCCCAATGACAAGTTGATAGCCTTCTACGAACGTGATGAATATTAGCCTACGAACGTCCATGCTCACGACGATTTCTAGGTTGCACCGATAAGGAACCGAGCGGGCTATAGGCCCACAGAGAACCGGGCGGTGGACAACAGGTAGAGATTTGAATTCGCTTTAGGCCCATGAAGAGGGCAGAAGAAAAAAAGGTGAACGGAAAATTTTCTCTCTTATTAGTAGGTATATAGATAATATAGTATCTAGGAAGAAGAGGGGAAAAAAAAAAAAAAGAAGTAAAAAGGTGTGGGAAAAAAAACTTCAATAAGCACGATATTAGCAAAACTGTATGTTTGACATGCATCCTAAATATTAGCTACCTGTCTTCGTGATGTTTTTTTTATGGATGTTCAAATCACAAAGAGGCTAGAGGTAAGGGGTTGCTGTGGTTGCCCTCCACCATCTGATTATGATCCCAAAGTGATAGTAAATGTGAATACGTCTTCGTCTTCGCAACACGTCTTCACTTCTTGACAACTTCAGTCATGGGTGTGAGAGTATGCCTGCTCAGCTCCGCGTTCCCGATACAACTAGGGGATGTTTGGTTCAAAACGTCTTGAAGATTTTTTTTAGTCCCAGGGACTTTTTAAAAAAATCACTCCATGAAAAAAGTCTCTTCTTATTTGGTTTCTAGTGAACTTTTTTAGTCGCCGGACTAAAAAGTCATGAACTGAAAAACTGAAGGCAGACCTGCTCTTCCAAACTAAAAAGTCATGAATGGCAGAGTGCTCTGTATTGCTCTTCTGTTTCTTAGCTTGATGATGTTACTATGACGGCATACACACATTATGGCGGTTTGCCTTCAGAAAAACAATTCCAGAAATTCACGAGGAATATACAAATTTACGTCAGTACAAATGTAACTTGGTGTCAATGTTTTCTTTGGCATAGTAAGCTATGTTAACTTGTCCTTATTGTCCTTGAGTCCACATCGGTCATCAAATGCTGCCAATGATATAACGTGGGTGATGGATGATACCCATGCATGCTTCTACCTTGGAATCTACTAAGAATGTGATTTTTATATATATACTGTCAGGCTTCTCCTCACTCGATCATCCACCAGCCCCGCTCCCTCATTCTTTTCTTCAATGTACAAAAAAGACTTCCAAAAAACCAACCAATGATGTCTTCAAGAAAGAATCTTGCTACAGCCATGCTCCTAATTGTCATTGTGGCTACCGGTACGTGCTAGTATGTTCCCCATGTTGGAACTATAAGTGTCTCTACAACTTAAGTTTTGGCGTTCAATTAGCGATGTATGCAACTTAAAATGTTGTTTTGATTAATCTTATAGCTAATTAACCTCGTTCTTACATGTGCTAGCATGTCCTTTGTGTTCAATGGCATTTGCATGCGATCCGCCGAGTAACTGCCGGCACCTGAGCGGCAATTACGAAGGACCATGCTGGGGCTTTGACGACAGTTGTGGTGATACTTGCATACGTGAAAGCTCCGAGAACTTGCGCGGCTATTGTGACTGTGACTTTAAATGCTGGTGCTATACATGTTAGCGTTTTTTTGGTGACTCCTATACCGATCAAGCCATGATGCAATGATCCTAGCTTGTCGTCTCTTGAATATAATAAATTATCCCTTCGTGGCTATTATGTGATAATACATGTATAGTGTTTTCTTTTAAAATAGGAGGGGATATGAATGTGTGCCTTACAACCGTTAAAATTAAGTTATCAGATTGTAGTGGAAAAACAAGAGCATATTATGTGTAACAGTCTTTTATAAATTTCGTTTTTCGATGTAGCAAGGGTTATAAAATATAATCACAATTTTGCAAATCTCTCCTTAATTTCATACTATACATGCATGGTTGCATATAAGTCCGGTGTGCACATGATACGTTCTCTACATGTGCTTTGGTGCAGTTAAATATTATGTTTTGTGACTTCTTTAAGGATCCATAAAAAGTCTAGAAGTATTATTCTAGTCCTTAGTTCAAGCTGACAAGGAGTTAGTTGTCGATATGTCAAGTAGTGGTCCACCTTCCGATAATTATGACGAGAGGCCTGTCTCTACTTTTTGTTAAGATTTATTAGTTTTGGTGATCAATTAGATAACGCGATCAGCAAATACAAGTTACAACACATGATAGCATTTTAACAAGTGAGAGGAGAAAAAAAGGATACTGACAGATACTCCATGCATGATTGATAAGATGCTTCTCAACTTGGTTAACCTGCCTGCAAAATTCTACAAGGAAGAATCAGGGTTCTACTAAAATGTTTCTATGAACATGAACTTGGGTAACAAACAAAGCTAGAGGGGAATTCATTTTTTTCACGAATACGCATGAGTGTGCATAGTTTATGTACAAGACAGTCGCAAGCTGCGTTAAAAAAAAAAAAAAAAAAAAAAAAAAAAAGAAGGATTACATAATGGAACTTGAACATTCTTTAGAGAAGCTGGTCATGGCAGTGCAGGCTCTAGGCGTTCGCTAAGGCATTTAGGCCCTTTGCTCTAGCCTCGATCCAACAATCGCCCTCCAACTTGATAACCTGTAGAGTCTCGACGGTTGTGGCCACTACGTTTCAGAAACAACGAGCGTTCCGTTACTTCCATAGATGCCACAACACCAGCGTGAAGAGTGAGTCCATACCTTTCCGTCGATCACCATCGAGCCCTGTACGTAGCCTTTGACATCACCTGATGGTTGTTGGGGTTGCTGTCGCCTACGAGGTCAAGGGCTTGCATGGCCAGGAACCACACCTCCCTAAAATATGAACATGTGGCGATGATATGGTCTATGGACTCATCTTCCTGGACACAGAGATAACAGCTTTGTTGTGCCTAGAGCCCGTGTCTCCTTCTATCCCCTGTCCGGTGCTTGAATGCAAGCCACAAGAAGATTTTGATCTTGAGCACGCCCATATGTCTCTCGAAGCGACCCTGTACCTCCTGGGCGACTCGGGAGGCGACCCATCGCGCCGCCAAGAGCCCTCGCCGGCCACCACCTCGGCCGCCGTCGCCGCCCCTCCGGTGAGCAGTGGCGGCGGCCCTGATCCCACAGCACACTCCCACCCCCTCTCTCCATCTCCCCTCCTCTCCCGTGAACAAAAGTCGGGCGCCTGAAGATGACGATGGCCGGCGACGAGCAGCGGGCTTGGGAGTGAAGGAAAACGACGCTGACCGGAGGGTCCAAGACGTCAGTGAACCAGAGAGGAAACAAAGCAGGCAGCGGTGACGCTCAATTTGGCCAGTGACCTGCGGCCCAAAAAAAGAAAACGATCGGGCCAGAAGAAAGGAAATAGTCACGCAGGCCATGCTGATGCTAACAGGCCACTCAGGCTAGAAAAAAAAGAGAGGAGAGGGAGATAAAAGAAATCTTTTTTTTTTTCTTTTTAATTAAAGCAAATTTCAAATAGCTTTTCAATTGAATTTGAAAACCTTTTCTATTTCGAGCAAAATCAATCACCACAAAACTGAGTATGCACCAGCATGAGTGCTCAAACATGTTTCTACTTCCTATGATAAATTTTAATTTAATGAAAAATATTCTTTGACCTATGTTTCATGTCCACAAAAATACATAAATAAATCATTTTTGTTCTATTTTTCAAAAACACAAAATTTAGGGTGTTACACATGACAGCGTGTCATTGGCCTCGAAGATATCGACTTTGAGGAGCAACATGGGTATCTTCCTTTTTCAGATTAGGACAGCTGCCATCTGGACGTATTTATAAATATCATGTATTGATCTCGTCTTGGTGAAAGCATTCTGGTTGGTGTCAACTATATCTGTCAGCCTGGGTGCTAGCCTTAGTGTCAGGATTTTTTTTATATTAATTTTGCAAAGCTATGTAGCTCAGTGGCCATGCTGGGGCGGAAATTGCGGGGCAGCTGGCTCCTACTTTCTTAATTAGGCAGGTGTACCACCAAAGCGGTATTTTAATTAGCTTGGCGAAGAATCCGGTGTTATCGTTGCTGAAAACTGAAATGGCATCCATAAGCTAGTTCTGGATCAGTGGCCATGCTGTTTTGTAGAAAATACCAATGAAACCATCCGGCCTTGGTGCTCGATCACTCGGCATCTCTTTGATTTGATTTTTTAATACATTCAAGTCCGGTTCTCTGTAGAAACGTCGCCTGCGTGCGTGCACCCCTCATTGGAGTAAGCCCATGCTTGTATTTAACAGAATCATCATATGCTTTGTATGACTCCACCAAAGTAGGTAGATCCAACAGAGATGCAGGAAAGCTCTCATTACTTTGATCATAATGTACCATTTCTTCCATCATCTGTAGGAACAAATATCTCATCTGCCCAGTGGGTGGTCAAAAAGTTCTAAATTTTAATTCTTAAAGATACATCTAGTGTAATCTAGTTCAAATAGTATGCTCATAAATAATAGGGACCATAGTGTTTTACTGTCACTAGAGGGGAGAAAAACGTACTAAATAAGCACCAATACACATAGTGGACGTCATATATATCCAATGAATCATATCATCTTTGCGTCAACTCTCAAGCTAAAAATTCCTAAAAAAAACTCTGAAGCTAAAAGCTTTATAATAAGGACACTTAGGATGCCCATTATGCTTCAGCTCTTTGGAGTCGTATGCTTACAGCTCCTGAGTTATATCTAAGACTACCAATAGCAATCTAGTTATTTCATGATTTCAACTGGATCATAGATTTTTTTTTTTTTTTTTTGGAGGAAAACTGTGGAGCAAAGCTCCCCAGTGCTTAAATTAAGGCATACTCGAAAGAAAAGTGTACAAAGTTAGCTGGGGGCTAACAGGAAGAAAAAGAAAAGACTCACCTAGTTTAAGGAGGGAGGGGAGGTGATCTAACTGTACAAAAAATTTACAAAGAATCTACCCAATTATTGATTACAAGGTGAAAATGACTAGGGACTCTGAGGAGATGAAGTTTAACTTCTTCCCGTAACATGTGTTTCCAATTTGCCATTGAAGGGGGCCTTTGATTGAAAATATAATTGTTTCTCTCCTTCCAAATGCACCATGACGCCAACATAAAGAGGTCCATGAAGAAAGGGCCTGCAAAAACTTGTTTCTGATCTATTAACATTTGATTGACATCAGTTTGTATATCCCACTAAAACCAATTGAGAACCATCTACTTTCAGCTGATGGGCATTCAAAAATTAGGTGCAGCAATGTTTCTTCAATATTTCCATGGCAAAGTACACAATTATAGCCTTCCTCAAGGACTTTGTGTCTTCTTCTCAACATTTCTCTTGTATTTAATCTGTCAACTAGTAGCAGCCAAGTAAAGAATTTTATTTTCGACATACATTTAGATTTCCATATCCATTTGAATGGAGCCGGTGGTGTAATGTCCTTAAAATGATGTTGATACATCTTCTTTGAGCTGTACAGTCCAGTACTCCACTGGCATATCGGATATCATCTTGTTCATTATCCTCTCTAAAGAAATCCAGTTCATTTTGGAAAAGAATATATTCATTGAAAGCTGATCTAGACATGGGTAGTCTAAAGAGGTCTAGTAGGTTGGTAACTTGCAGGTAACGCTTCAATGATAAATGTTTGTGTTGGGCATATGAATATAGTGCAAAATATTTAGTTGAGAAGGGCAGCTGCATTAGTTGATCTTCCCAAACTCAATTGTATCACCAGATCCAGGTAAACAGTGAGTCACTTCCTTAAATTTGCTTGCTAAATTAAGAATGTCCTTCCACCAAAATGATCCTCTAGGAGGAGAAAGGTGAGGCACCTTATGTTGGTAATAAGCATCCCAAATTAGGCTGCACCCATGGGACATTCACCTTGTTATAGATTTTTTGAAGATGCTTTATAAGTAGAGCCTCATTCTGGAGTTCTAAGTCCTTGATTCCAAGTCCTCCTTTATCTTTTGGCTGCATTACCATTTCCCAAGCTGCTAGATTATAGCCTTTGGCATTTATATCTGATCCACTCCAGCGACATTGTTTCATAGATTTGTCAATCCTCTCAATCATAGTTTTTGGCATCTTAAGTGTGCACATATAATATGTAGGTATGGATGAAATCACTGAGTTGATAAGTTGTAATCTTCCAGAGTAATTTAAATATATGGAGCTGGCTGAAAGTTTCCTCTCAATTCTACACATAAGTAGATTGTAGTCTTTGATCAAGGGCTTTGTAGTGCCAAGAGGTATTCCCAAGTAAGTGAAGGGTAAAGAACCTTGTACACAACCAAGGACACCAATTAGGAGAGGCACTTTGTTGCTTGGGACATTGATGGGGACTAAGCAAGATTTCTAAAAATTAACTTTCAACCCAGTGGAAGGTAAGACCTTTTAAACAAAATAATTGTTTGGCATCGGCTTGCATAATAAGCAATGTATCATCGGCATCATACAAATGGGAAATGATCCACATCTCTGTTTGGGATTGGAAGATGATAGAGGCCTTGTTGGTAAGCTTTATTGACAATACTTTGCAAGAGATCTGCTGCTAGAACAAATAATAGTGGTGATAATGGATCCCCTTGTCTCACCCCCTTCTACAATGAAAATCTTTGCTAGGGACTCCATTAACAAGAACTGAAGATGTCCCTGTGTCTAGAGTTTGTTTGATCCAAGCGCACCATTTTCTTGGGAACCCTTTTGCTAAAATGCTTATGATTGCAGCATGTTCAATCATATCAAAAGCTTTCTCAAAATCTAATTTAATATAACAATTTCTTTCTTGGAAGTATGACATTGATGCAGATATTCAAAAGCCCAACCCAAACAATCTTTGTATAGTTCTTCCATTTATGAACCCATATTGATTTCTATGAATAACTAGATTGTGCTGCATGAAGCATATGTGAGCCAAGTAATGCTCCCAAACATTAATCTTCCTGCCTATAGGGCCTTTCTCCTTCCTCTTCGGTGCGTCTACCGGTGGTAGGAAGGAGACCTGCCCTATCTGTGTCTTTTCTCCGTGGTTTTTAGATCCAAGAGTTTGTTTGGATGATGGTTTCTAAGGCTAATATATATTTTTGACCGAAAAGGCAGGGAAGGCCCCTACCTGTATTTTTTGTATTTTTATATAATAAAAGGAGTTTGAACAAGTTTGGGCTACTAGGCCCAACGAAAAAAGCAAAAATTACAAAAGACTATCTCTCCAAGAACTAAGGAGGATTTTCTTGTTGGGTTTGGCTTTGATACAAACCAAGCCAAATTCTTCTAAGAACCTTTGTTTCCATATCACTACATTTGCATGTTGTTGATAAAAAATAATACCATTTCTCATTGTCTAGATTACCCAACAGGGCGGTGATGAAGACCTCTCTGAAGATTGGACTATTGAAGCTTGCTATAGCATCTAGGATCATGGCCAAAGGATCCGGACTCAGGTCCCAGACGACTGATAGCAGTGACCAACAAGTCTTGCTGAATGGGCACTCAAAGAACAATTGGAGATTAGTTTCCTTAACAGCTAGGTTACAGAGAACGCATGAATATAATAATCCTGTAGAATCATGTTTTCCTTCGAAAAAGATTTCTAGTGTTTAGCCTGTCTTTGAGCAAAAGCCAAAAGAAGAATTTGTGTGAACCCCAGATTGGTAGATCCCCACATCCACTTGAATAGTGGGGTAATTGGATTGTGTCCAATCATGATTTTTTGTAAGCTTTCTTGCTGCGGTATCTATATGAACCCGACACATATTTCCAAGTATCAAGTGTAGTTTCCTCCCAATTGATGCTATGCACTGTGTTCTCAAGTTGTATTAGTTGGTCAACAACAATTTTTGATAATAGCAGGTTGAAAATAGTGCCTACATCTTTATCAAGGTAGTAATATATTGTTTTGTTATGAGAGAAAAAAATTGTACCATGACTAATCGGATGATTTTTGGTCGGGATCTTGTCACCTCCAATGAATTTAGTGATTGCAACGACAAGGTAGTTGTCGTAGGCGTGGTTTCATCGGCAGATAGCCAATTTATGGCCATTTGTAAGAGGAGGTGTTGTGGTCACTCCCGACAAGGACAATTACTCGAATTATCGATCTCGTCGCGAATGTCGATGGCGCGAATGTGGTCATGTGCCTGAAGGGAAAACCTCACTCAACTTAGCTCGGCTCAACTCGACTCATTTAGATTTTTCAACAGGCCAAGCCACACTTTAGCTCGTGCGATTAACGAGGCTCGAGCTGGCTCGTGGCGTAATGAGCCAAAATTATTAGCCTCTTGATGTTTTACTAGTATCCAATAACTTCATGTATTACACTTTACAATGTTGTGACTCTAATTTGTTTTAAATGACTCTATATGACTATTGCAACGAACCCGAGGCATTTGAGAGTGGCACAAGAGGAGAACACAACATTTATTGGGGTAATCTAGCCAATAAACTAGCCAGAAGGCAGTTCTGACATTTTGCAGCTCTATTTGACACCATTAGTAGCAGATTGCTGCTTAGGCCAGTCTCAATGGGAGTTTCATTAGTGTTTCATGCACATTAAATGCAGCGCCACATCAGTAAAATTTTACTTTTTGCATGAAACCCCTAGGAGAGAGAAGGAAAGAGTTTCACCATGGTGAAACCTTTGGGCACTGTTTCACATACGTTGGAAACTGTGTGTGAAACCCCCGTTGAGACACAAATAGAGTTTCACCATGCAACTATGCAATTAAACCATGCAATGAGAGGTTGTGGGACCTTTGAGCCTATGAAACTGTGCATTGAGGGAGGCGTCTATTTCATGCCAAAGTTTCATATCTTGGAAACCGGGAGGTGAAACTCTCTATTGAGACTGGCCTAAAATACCAAATAGAAGAATGATTCAGTATCGGTTTCCAATAAAAGAATTATTCTTAAAACTCTCATCTCCATTTTTCGGTACTAAAAAAATAATTTATATATGGCTTCTCTCCAAGAGAAAAATGTAAGCTATAAATATAACGTCAGTACAAATGTAACTTGGTGTCATGTTTTCTTTGGCATAGTAGAAGCTATGTTTGCTTGTCCTTCTTGTCCTTCTGTCCACACCGGTCATCGGTCATCAAATGCTAACAATAGTATAACGTGGACGATGAACTCGAAAGTACGCATTTATACGTCAGTACAAATGCGCTGTAACTTGGTGTCATGTTTTCTTTTTTTGACATCACGTGTCATGTTTTCTTAAGCATAGTAAACTATGTTAGTTAACTTGTCCTTCAGTTTCAGTCGACGTCGTTCATCAAATGCTACAAATAATATAACATGGATGATGAACTCGATAATACACAGATATGGTTCTACGGCGAAATATACTAGGCATGATTATTAATATATAGTGGCAGGCTTCTCCTCACTCAACCGTCCACCAGCCCGCTCGCTCATTCTTTTTTTCAACGTACAAAAAAAAAAAAAAAAAACTTCCACAAAAATAACCAATGGCGCCTGGCGCCTTCCAGAGAAAGAATCTTGCTACAGCCATGCTCCTAATTGTCATCGTGGCCACCGGTATGTGCTAGTATGTCGCCAGTGTTGGAAATATAAGTTTCTCTACAACTTAAGTTTTGGTGTTGAATTAGCTGGTGTATGAAACTTAATATTTGTTTTGCTTAATGTTTTGGCTAATTAACCTAGTTCTTGCATGTGCTAGTATATCCCTTGTGTTCAACGGAATCTCCGTGCCAACCGCCGAGTAACTGCCGGCACCTGAGCAGCAATTACAAAGGACCGTGTTTTGCCTTTGGCGACGGTTGCAAGGATACATGCATACGTGAAAGCTCTGAGAACTTGCGCGGCTATTGTGATTGCGACTTTAAATGCTGGTGCTATACATGTTAGCGTTCTGATCCATCCATGATGCAATGATCCTAGCTTGGTGTTTCTTAAATATAACAAATTATCCCTTCCTGGCTATTATGTAATAACACATATAGTGTCTTCTTAAAAATAGGAGGGGATATGTGTGCGTTGCATCCGGGAAAATAAGTTATCAGAATGCAATGAAAAACTAGAAAGCATATGATGTGTATACGATCCTTTATAAATCTCAAATGCTATAAATATATTTTAACTTCAATTTCATACTACACATGCTTTGGTGCAATTAAATTAAGTTTTTTCTAACTTTCTTTGATTATCCATAAAAATCTAGAAGTATTATTCTAATATTTATTCAAGTTGAGAAAGAGTTAGAGCAACTCAGCACTGGACCCCAAATCAAAGCCCCCATTTACATTTGCCCTAAATTTGTGTTTCTACTCAATAGTAGCACCCAAATGAAGGCCCCAAATTCCTCGAAGTAAACAACGCCAAGTGGGACCGCTTCGTCATCCTAACACTCTATCAACTAAGCTATAGTTAGGGGAAGGGAGGTGGAGTCGTAGCTTCTCGGCGGGCGGCGGACATGTCGTCGGCTAAAAAGTGGAGTCCTGATGGCGTCGGGCATGTCGAGGCGGGCGCTCATCGGGGAAGCCTCGGGGGAGGACTAGCGTGCTTTCGCGGGTAGGGGCTCGCATAGCGCGGAAGTGCGACCGTGGTAGGGCAGCGCGAAAGTGCGAGAGATTGGTGGCGCGACCAAGCCGCGGGAGCGAGAGCTCGTGTCGGGCGGTGTGCCCTTGGGCGGAGGAGAAAGGCCCACGGCAGGGAGGGAGTGGTGCATTGTGTGCACGGGAGCCCACGCGGCGGGCAAAGATCAAGCGCACACGGCGAAGATGGGTCATCGTCGGAGTCGCGGGGAAGGGAGCTCACATGTTGGGGCAGGTGCACCGCCGCGCCGGACATGAAGCGGGTGGCCGCGCTTGCCAGATGGGAACAAGGTGCTCGGACATGCAAGAACAGGGGATACCATAGGACGCGGGGAGGAACAAGCGGATGGGACCGGTCTATTGTGCCAATAGGATCGGGTCTGGAGGCCTGATTTGGGGTCCCAACCAAATATGGGGTCCCGAGACCAACTCCAAGGGCCCCTACTTAGCCTCCATAGCTAAAATTGGGGCTTATGGTAAAAACTTACTCTAATGGGGCCCCTACTAGGGGCCCGGAATTTGTTGGGCCAACAAAAATTGCCCCCCACTCCTTGTTCCTTTCTCGCGTGGTATGGAACCGCCGTGGCCGCCCCCGCATGAGTGCGAGGCCTCCTCTGCTCCCCCAAATCGCCCGTCTCCACTACATGAGCGTCTCCACCTCACCTCCATCATGCCCCTGCCATGGATCGACGCCCGTCCGGTCATCAAGCCATGGGCACGGTGAGCATGAACATGGATCCGTCACGTTGTGTAGGCGAACTGTTCTTTGTGTGGCCCGTTGCCGCGGCGTGGTGGCATGGGAAGTTCCGACGCCCTTGCGAGCAACTCCCTGTCATCAAGCGACCTCCCCAGCAATGCGCGGCCCAATGCTGCGCCCGCTACGCCACACTACGATGCTCCGGCCGTCCCCGCCTGCGTGTGTGTGGAGAGAGGGACGAAGGAAGAAAGGTTTCACTCAATGATGCGTGGGTCCCTCATGGCATTTGTCCGTTGATATGGATTTTGGGACCATTGTTTAGGGGCTGCTGTTGGAGTGGAACAACTTTGTTGGGCCAACAAAAGTAGGGGTGAACCCCCAAATAAAAAATGTGGTTCCAGATTTGGGTGCTATTGTTGGAGTTGCTCTGACTAGAGGCCCTGCTGGAGCACGATTTTTGGGGCTCGAGTGAGTTCTGCTAGAATTGCTCTTAGTTGTTGATATGTTAAGTAGTGGTCCGCCCTCGGATAATTATAACGGGAGATGTCACAGCACGACCCAACGGGCCCAGGAGGGGCATGAGCGCAAGACGCCAGCGATGGTCCAAAGAACCCCGCCACCGCCCATTTGCCGTCATCGTCCATCACCGTCATTAAGTAATAGATATTTAGGTAATATAAATAGAAATAAAATTAGGGATTTCTTTTGATGCAAGTCTTCGACGGACTATAAATACAAGGGACTTGTAATCAATTGTAATCAATCGAGAAAAATAAAGGGGTAACACCCAACAACACGTCTTTAGGCTCTCTCTCTCTCTCTCCTAACCCTAGCCGCCCGCCATTTGGTGCCCACAAATAAGCGACGCCCTAGGGCAATCGCGTAGCCACGCTTACGCCGCTCAACGCCGCCGACCGGCGGCCATGATGCAGCCGGGCCCATCGCCGCCGCCCTCGCCAGCGGCCGTGAGAGCTAGTATCAGGAGGCCACTATGATCCACCAACCACCACCGCCGTCAAGATCGGATGGCCACTGCGCTCTGATCCCCTAGGGAGATGAGCATGGAGGCACCGGCTTCGGATCCGAGGGCGACTCGACAAGGTTGCGTCGACTACATCGGCCACGGTATGGCCCCCACGCCGGTCGGCCCAAAGCCATCCATCCTCACGAGGCCACCTTGCACGCATGAAGCACAACGGCGAGCTCGCCGTCTGTTGACACCTGTTATAGCATAATATTATTAGTCAATTAAACATGAAATAAGAGCTTAAGATGAATATCAACATAAGTCTAGGGGTCTAACTAACATATTTCCATGAGTTTTGGTATTCCATGACTTTGCAGGGACCGAATAGATAAAAGCAGATAAGAACGGTGAGAAACCTAAGAGTTTACATCCCATACGATGACAAGACTTAACCGTGAAGTAACTCAACCCAAAATGTGGACTAAAACACTCTAGAAGATACCAAAAGACACCAGGAGGAAGGAGATCACATTGTGATCTTGACCCTGGCGATCGCTAGGATCATCCACGGCGACCGCCGGTGTCCCACCTGTCGCCTCAGATTTATATGTCGGTTTACCACCGACATTGAGGTTGTATCTACACCGTTATTGAAGGTCGGTTTGATCCAAGGGTCCTCATTCATCGCCGAGGGCTATATAAGAAGACCACGACCCGAGGGCAAAACCCTAATTCATTATCAACTCATTCTCAACTCGGACCAAGTCGGTTCTACTCAAGTCCAACCAAGTCTAGATCTAAAGCCTTAGTTCATCATATTAGAAGTAGTTAGCTACATAGTTAGCTCTAGAGGAAGTCAAGCTTGTCTTGGATTCACGATAGTCAAGAAGTAGCGGGGCGGTGGTGCTTCTCGTGGCTTCTCTCTTGTATCCAATCTGTAAGTATATTTGTTGGAATACAATTGATATGACTTTTTTCTATATAATGATTATATTCTTAGTGATATGTATCCATGCATGCTATAGTTATATATTTAGTTTAGTGAGTTTGTCTTATATCTTACGCATGGAATCGTATAGCATCCACTTAGATGATCACTTAGTGGGTGATAAGCAATGTGTAAATGTGGTGTTTATACAACGTTTATCTGCGATTGCACCCTACATTCGGGGACGTGTGGTAGATCGCATGAGTGGCAGTCTGTTGAGTCCTTTGGAGTCCACCCTCAGAATGATAGGCCAAGTTGAGCCATAATTACGGTGATGATCAAGTTTCGTCTTGCTTATCATTGGTAATGCTTACCATGTGTAGATGTATTGCAACCTTGTCATGATAACTAGATGTATTTGCACTAACTATAGTATTCATTGACATATGATTAGGAATATCTTAGGAATATTCTTTCGATTCTTTCTATATCATGTTAATAGCTCATATGATACTAGTGGCATACTATGATCTTAGACTTGGGCAGTTATCATTTATTCAATTATCTTTATCTTGTGACTTATCATGTTATGAGTATTGTTAGATGCATATGGCTACTCTGCACTATACAACCGCAAGTGGATCTCAAGTAAATCATAAACTAAATCATTAGACACCTCTATCTCTCTTACTTTCCATAGACTTCCCTTCCCTGTGGTAAAATATAAATACGATACTTGGATAGACTCGGTGAAGTGCTACAATGGTATTTCTATCGTGGCGCTTTGCGGATATCAAGTTTATCTTTTATCAAGGCCTTATCAGAATACCGTACCCGCATTTCTTAGAGCGTTATTGCTAGGGTGACAGGACTAGTATGTAGGTAATGCTTAGAAATGAGTGGTATACTTTGGGTACATATCTTTAGTGAGATTAACTCCACTATGGATAATGATACTGAGATTACACCCCACAACTAACACCGCCTAACTCCGCCTTTGTTGGATCGTGAGATTAATTCCACATCCAAGGCGACAAGTTATGATAGATACCATATATATATATATTTCTTTCGCCTTCCCTAATTTGGATCGTGTAAGAAATATCAACACCGTCCTCGGGAACAACTACTACCTCCTCAATGATGACCTCCTCGACCTTTGCCCCTACCATGAGCGCCACCGGCGACAGCGGTGCTCCAGCGGCGCCACGTCGTCCCCTCCATGAGCACCGACACGCAAACAACGGGCTCGTCCCACCCCAGGACGCACCTCCTATGGCGGTCTAGATAAGATCGGATCAAGAGGCTACAACTGACGTCCACCAGCTACTCGACGAAAAGCCTACCCAACTATGCTAATGTCTCGTGGCTACGACAATGGCACAAATAAGTTCCTCAGTCACCAACAACATCATCTCTGACATTGGGAACACCAGGAGTGCCAACGCCATTACCATCATGAGCAACACAATGACATCAACCGGCGTCGACGTCGCCGACCCCAACGTCCTAGACAACACTGGCTCCATGAACTTCAACGACATCAACATCTTCGCAGATCAGGACATATATCACACCCTCCACAGTCATCAGGCAAGTCCATCACAACCAACATGGAGCTTCTACCTCTACCATCCATGCTACAACAAAGTCGCCCGACGTCGTCACCGCCAACCATGACATCCTCGACACTGACACCAACCACTACGACTCTGAGGGCACCATCGACGACAACAATGCCACCCCCACGGGCGCGCCATAGGAGGGAACAGTGATGCCCTCATGGGGCCAACGACCTCACCAACGACCACGGCGTCTCCATCGTCATCGCTAAACATGACACCCTCGGCATCGACGACATCGCCCCTGATGCCGACATACTCGTCCACTCATCGACCTTCGATGGCAAGATCAGTATGCTCTACTTGCTGGACATCCCGCAGACATCCACTATGGCGAAGAACATCGACAAGCAAGTTACAAATCCTATAATAGCTCCGACATTGGCAAGTACTCCACGAGCACCACGCTCCCAGCCGGTCGGCTTCCCGATGACACCAGCGTTAGCTCTAGAAAAGTCGCAAGACCCTCGTCTTCGACCAGACTCATCCACATCTATACAAAGAACCCGACTTGGGAACCAGCTGAGCGTGTCAACTCCCTGCGAATGCAAGAGAGTGCCACGCCCTTCGGGACAGGCTCGCCCGACTACCCGTCAACACCTGACGGGCGTGCAAAACCATAGCGCGTGGACACGTTGTGCGGAAAGGGGGGAGGAGATGTCCACGACACGCCTCAACGGTCCCAAGAGGGGCATGAGCGCACACACACGCGCGGGGGGGCCTGCAGCCCTGCCACCGCCGCCGCCATCATCGTCCATTGCTTCGTCATTAAGTAATAGATATTTAGGGAATAAAGATAGGAATAAAATAGGAAATAAAATCGGTTGGAATCAATCCGAAAAATAAAGGGTACGTAACACCCAACAACTTCTATCTTGGAGCTCTCTTTCCTAACCCTAGCCGCCGCCGCTTGATACGGCGCCGCCGCCCATAAGCGCTTTGCAGCGCCCTCTAGGGCCAGCGTAGCCCGCGCGCCGCCCGTCCAACGCCGCCCCGCCATGGCGCCTCCGCCCCTCCCGTCGTGGCGTGACGGGGAGACCTCTTTAGTCTTCGCGTTGTAGGACTCGTCTGGTGGTATAGTTAGTCGAGACAAATTTATTTAGACTGTGAACTAGCAACAAACACCACAAGATATTAGTTTGCATTTGATTACGTAGGCCATCAGTTCAATCCAGTTCTTATAAGTTTTGTGCTTAATGAAAACTGCATCAATAATTTGAATATTTTTATTTTTCAGAAAAAGGTTCAAAGGCTTTCTTTTATTATTATTTTCCATATTTATCGTAAAGATGATTAAACTTTGAAAGTGAAACCGTAACAGTAAAAAAGGTTCAAAGGCTTTCTTTTATCCTTATTTTTCCATATTTACTCGTCTGCTGGAACGGGATGCCAAAAAAGATGATTAAACGTTAAAAGTGAAACCGAAAGAACCAGCCCGAGCCAACTCGTTGAATGGCACATCTTGTTTACCGTAACAGTAAAAAAACATGCACGAGCGAAAAGCGAACATCTTGTTTTGTTACAAATATAAACAAAGATTTATTTAAATTGCAAAGTTTTCTTTTGGGCCAGAAATTGCAAAGTTTGAAATGGCTCGTCTGGACCACCGAGGCTGCAACAACTCAGTTCAGGTCCACTTTCTCTGAGTCATCAGAGTCGCTCCTGTCAAGTTCTGCTTTGACTCCATTCGTGGCAGGCTCTTGAACACCAGGCTGCTTGGCTGCACGAGCTACTGGAGGTTTCTTACGATCACCACCTTACACTAGCGTTCTGATCTATCGATAGTCAAGGAAAAATGCACATACACAGGATTTGCGGAAAAAAAAAAAAGGTGAAACAAACTTACCGATCCTCTTAATGCGATGCGGGCTAAAGTGCCTGGTTTCGAAAAAAAAAAAAAACAAACTTACCGATAGAGAATCCTTCAACCAACAAACCAAATGCATATTGACTTACCGATGTTATAATCAACCAATCCAGAAGCATAGATAGGCCTTGTTTAGTTACATGCAAGGTTACAAGTTTTTTCACTCTCTCTATCACATCAATTTTTGTACACATAAATGGACAAGTAAATAAGGTAAAAAATAACTAATTACACAATTTAGTTATAAATTATGAGACAAATCTTTTGAGCCTAGTTAGTCCATAATTGGACAATATTTACCAAATACAAACGGAAGAGTTATTGTTCATTGAGTTGCAAAAAGTTGCAATCTAACAAGGTCCTAGTGTATAAGTGTAGCTTTCAAAACATCTATCTGAAACCACAATACCGACAAGATTCAAAGAAACGTCATTACCCTTGTCAAAAATGGACTCCAATACTCCATGTAGAAAATTCCGGCGGCGACGCGGCGGAATAAATTCTCCCGGCTTCTTCCGTTCTCCGATGGCGATCTTCTCCGACGTCAACGAGGAGGCTGGGGGAGACGCAATGCGGAGTCGAGGGCCGGCACATCGTCGTCTTCTTCAGGTGATGATGTTGTTGACCACTGTTAATCTTGAGGAAGATGATCTATGGTGAAAATCTGAGCTTTGCTCGGGTTGCCCGGCGGTGGAATTGAAGGATGCGTCGTGGGTATGGGAGTGGGCGATGTGCCTGGGAGGCGGTGTACTCGGCTGATTCGCCTCGAAGTAAGCCCTCCTCGCGGCCTCCACCTTGTGGAGTTTGGCTCACAGTGCCCGGCGATGATTGGGAAGCGGTTTGCGGTGACGAACGGATCTCCGAAGGCTTCGAGGAAGATGAACAGAAGTTTTAGACTTCTTTGTAATTTTTCTTTTCTTGGGATTTTTGTTTGTAAAAGGGTCGGTGTAATGCACCAAGATTAATACATGTTCCTTCTCAAAAAAAAAAAAACTAATTAACATTAGTAGCCAAATAATACTGAGAAAGCATAAGACCTAATAAATAGTAAAAAAGTACTATATATTATATACTCCCTCCATTTCAAATTTTAAGTCATTTCAAAAATCTTAAAAGAGTCAAAGCATATTAAATTTATATGATAAGATAATGACATTTAGGATGACAACTAAGTATCATTGGATTCTTTGTTAATTATATTTTCATATTATATCCATCTGATGTCACAAATCTTTCTACCTCTTTCTATATTTTTGGTCAAACTTGAGATGCTTCGACTCTCTAAGATTTTTGGAGTGACTTACAATTTGAAATGGAGGGGGTATCAATTTTCCTAGCTGATAGAATACAACACATGCTAGCATTTTAGTAAGTGAAAGGAGATAAAAAGGATACTGACGTATGATACTCCATGCATGATATTGATAAGATGCTTCTCAACTTTGTTAACTAGCTCTGCCTACAAAATTCTACAAGGAAAATCAGGGTTCCACCGTACCTAAAAAGTGTTTTTATGAACATGAACTTCGGTAACGAACAAAGCTAGAGGGAAATTCATTTTTAATACATGCAAGTCTGGTTCTCTCCGGAAATGTCGTCTGCGTGCATCCCTCATTGGAGGAGTAAGCCCATGCTTATATTCAACTCTTTCTGGAGCAGGATCATTTTCTTCCCTTACCATAATAATATGTTTCGGTTTTATTTCCAACGGATGATTTGTACATATAAACTTTAATAAATAGGTGACATATAAGGATACAACAAACATGCACTTTTTCTAGCGGATGATTTGTAAATATAAAATCTAACTATTTCATGATTCCAACTGGACAGAGATTGTGCTGCTTGAAGCATATGTGAGCCAAGTAATGCTCCCAAACATTAATCTCCCTGCCATACAGGGCCCCTCTCCTTCTTCATCTCTGGTGCTATCTATAAGAGGTAGGAAGGAGTGGTGTTCTATCTCTCTCACTGTGGTTTTAGATCTATTAGCTGATAGTTTATGTGGCTTAGTTAGATGTTGTTTTATTATTAGAGAAAACTTATACCTGATAAGCGTTAGTACAAACATGCTGGTGCCCTCTCGTGCTTTCGCACAGGGTAGCAAGGTTGTACATGGAAGCAAAAGATTACTCTCTCCTGTTGTCAAAATTAGATGATTACTCCCTCCGTTAAAAAAAATGGAACCATGGAAATTGTGTCATTCCACTTGACTAAGGTTTGCTAAAGTTTATAGTAATTTTTTCTTTGGAAAAAGATTTGTTTGTATTTTGAGTGAACTGGAGTGGCCTAAGCCCGTACAAAGGGATTTATTGAAAAATAACACAGTACTTAAATAAATTTTAGTATCGATTTATTGGTACTTATTTTTGTGATAGAAATGTCAATATTTTTATCTAAATTTAATGAAAGTTAGAATCGTTTGGCTTGTTGGAAAGTGAGATTTGTTTTTTTTGGGGGACAGACCAAGTTTTTTAGAAATGGGTAATGGTTCATGTTCATGGTAGGCGACTACTCTTGTCATGTGTACTGTTCACAATGGGGGGGTGGTCAGTGCTGTTAATGGGTTCGTTTTAACGTGTGCGTACTCTTTGCTAGCGGGTTTTTACAATGGGTATGTCTGCTTTGGAACGGGTTGGGACTGTTCGTGGCTAACGAGTTACGAAGTTTCAGTAACGGGTACAAACTGTTGAGTAACGGGTTTATACTGTGCGTGGACATGTCAGGCACTGTTCATAGCCATGGCTTGGCACTGTTCATGGGACGGGCAAGTAGATATGAGTCACCGACAGTGTGTACAATTATAAAGTTAAGAATAGATGTAACTTGGTGTCATGTTTTCTTTGGCGTAGTAATTAAGCTATGTTAACTTGTCATTCAGTCCACATCACTCATCAAATGCTGACAGATAAGACGACGTAGATGACAGATAAGTAGATAATGGTGTCATGTTTACTAAACAAATGTTTGCTTGTACAGCGAATATACTAGGCATGTGATTAATATATATTGGTAGGCTTCTCCTCACTCGATCGTAGCTCGCTCATTTTTTCAACGTACAAAACAAGAAAACATAGATGATGGTGTCATGTTTGCTTGTACAGCGAAATATTCTAGGCATGTGATTTATATATATTGGTAGGCTTCTCCTCAGTTGATCGCCCACCAGCCAGCTCGCTCATTTTTTCTTTCAACGTACAAAAACTTCCAAAAGCAATCAATGGTGCCTTCAAAAAGAATCTTGCTACAGCCGTGCTCCTAATTATCATCATGGCCACCGGTATCTGCTAATATGTCCCCTGTGTTAGAAATCTAATAAGTGTTTCTACAACTTAAGAGCAACTCCAAGAGAGTTGCTAAAAATAAATTGCTAAACTCATAATTTAGCCAAGCTCCAAAATAGAAAACCATGCAAAAAACAAGAAAACTCCAACAGTCTTTCTATTATGGCAAAGTAGATGGCTAAGCGGCACATGCAAGCTATATTTACCATGCGAGATTGTAGGAATAGCGGACTTGCTATTTTACAAAAACAAGATAACATAACTGTTGGAGTTCACTTTTTTGCTCTAAAAGCTAAATATAGCATACAAAACACGGATAGCACGTCTCTTGGAGATGCTCTAAGTTTTGACATTGAATTAGCTGGTGTATCAACTTAATATTTGTTTTGATTAATCTTTTGGTCAAATCTTGTTCTTACATGTGCAAGTATGTCCCTTGTGTTCAACGGATGATATGTGCCTACCGTCGAGCACGTTTAACTGCAGACACCTGAGCGGCAATTACAAGGGATGGTGTTGGGCCTTTCGCCACGGTTGCGATGATACATGCAAACGTGAAAGCTCAAGGAGAACTTAGGTGGCTCTTGTGACTGCGACTGGAGATGCTGGTGCTATACATGTTAGCGTTCGATCTAGCCATGATGCAATGATCCGGTGTTTCTTAAATATAATAAATTATCCCTTCCTAGCTATTATATAATAACACATATAGTATTTTATTAAAAATCGGAGGGGATATGTGTGTGTTGCAACGGGAGGAAATAAGTTACCAGACTGTAATGAAAAAATGAGAGCATACAATGTGTATACGATCCTTTATAAATCTCAAAGCTATAAATATATTTTAACTTCAATTTCATACAATACATGCTTTGGTGCAATTAAATTAAGTTTTGTAACTTTCTTTCATTATCCATAAAAATTATAGAAGTATTATTCTAATACTTATTCAAGTTTATAATGAGTTAGAGCAACTCAAAGCACGGACCCCAAATCAAAGCCCCCATTCTGTTGCCCTTTGTGTTTCTACTCCAAAGAGGTAGCACCCAAATGAAGGCCCCAAATTCCTCGAAGTAAACAACGACAAGTGGGACCCACTCGTCATCCTAACACTCTATCAGGCGAGCTATAGTCGGGAGGTAGGGTGGAGTCGTAGCTCACTCACCCGGCCGGTCACGTCGTCGGTGAAGTGGAGTCCGCGGATGGCGTCGGGCACGTCGGCGGAGGCTCATCGCGGAAGCCTCGGGGAGGACTTCGCGATGCTCGCGGTGGGGGGCTGCGCGTAGCCGGGAAGTGCGGCCCGGGCGAGGCTACCGTAGGCAGGGCAATGCGAGTGTGAGAGAGGGGTAAGCGTGACGAGCTGCTGGGCTTGAGCTCGCAGCGATGTCGGGCGGGAGTGCAGCGCCGAAGGAAAGACCCACATGGGGAGGGAGTGGTGCACCATGCAGGGGACCCCCATGGCAAGGGCGATGGCTGCGTGGGCGAAGGTGGAGTTGTCATCGGATCGTGGGGAAGGAGCTCGTCGGTTGGGACAGGTCTTGTTGCCACACCGGACATGATGTTGGTGGCTGCGCTCGCGGATGGGAGCAAGGTGCTTGCCATAGGGGAGGGAGGCGATGTAGGAATAGGGGAGACCATAGGACACGGGGAGGAACATGCGGATGGGGCCGGTCTATTGTGCCAATAGGATCGGGTGCAGGCGGAGGCTTTGTCGCCATGTGGCCCGCTGCCCTGCCCCTGGCTGCTGCGTGACGGCGTGGGAGTCTTGACGCCCTTGCGAGCAGCTCCCGCCGTCGCGGCGACCACCCCGGCGATGCGACCCGCTGCCCTGCCCTGCTCCCCGCCGCGACGATACTCGATCGTACCTGCCCTATGTGTGGAGGAGAGGATGAAGGAAAAAGTTTTCACTCAATGACGCGTGGGTCCCTCATGGCATTTGTGTGTTGATATGGATTTTGGGGGCTTTGTTTAGGGACTACTGTTGGAGTGGAACAACTTTGTTGGGGTGTACCCGAAATCAAAATGGGGGTACAGATTTGGGGGCTATTATTGGAGTTGCTCAGTAGAGGCCTCGCTCGGAGCACGATGTTTGGAGCACCCATATTTAGGTGGGGGGTGTGGGGGAGGCTCAAGTGAGTTCTGCTGAATTGCTCTTAGTTGTTGATATGTTAAGTAGTGGTCCGGCTCTCCGATAATTACGACGGGAGACCTCTTTAGTCTTCGTGTTGCAGGACTCGTCTGGTGGTATAGTCCGAGACAAATTTATTTGGACTGTGAACTAGCGACAAAGACCACAAGATATATTAGTTTGCATTTGATTACGTAGGCCATCCAGTTTTCATAAGTTTTATGCTTAATGAAAACTGCATCAATAATTTGAAAATTTTTATTTTTCAGTAAAAGGTTCAAAGGCTTTCTTTTTATTCTTACTAGCAAAAATGCCGTGCGTTACAACAGGTGCATGTTTTATTTTTATTGAATTTATTAACTGGGCTTAATTCAACATTAAATAAATCAATTCGACCTTAAATAAATCAAATAAATTATAAGGGACATCATCTTTAGCTTGCATATTTGGTTGGTGGGGATGCATCAGAAGATGGACGATTGGGTGGAAATAGCAGCCACAGTTTATAACAACTAAAAATTCTATATATATATCTTTTTTTCTCTATGTCCATTTGGTGATAAGTAACCCTGAATTACTAACCCTCGACTCTAAGAAGGCTGAGGAGAAGCCAGTGGCCATTGCCACAATTTAAAATACAGAAAACATGTTCATCTCCATGGCCATGCGAACTAAAAATATCTGGATATGCAAATGTATTGGGGAAAAAAGCAAAGTAATGGAAAATAGATTCAACAATATGTGAACAAAATCGGCTAAGTACACTACTCCTTAGCAGAAGGCCCATTGGCCCAATAATATGACAAGTAGGCACTTTGTCCCCACGATGAAGCCTCGTAGATTTGCATCCCTTCACTCTCGTTCCTGCTCGGTCTGCTCGGACTGTGTTTTCTTTGTGTTTATTTCCTTCCCGTTGCTCCCAAAATTTCCCAATCCTGTTAAGGGGCTCACAGCGCAATGACAAAGGCCATTTGGTTGGGCCCCACCCGCGTCAAATCTTGGGTGCAACACGTTATCTTGGATTAATTCCGGGATTTTCTAAGGGCCAAGCGCATTAAATGGAAGCTGACGTCCCCATCGGCAACGAAAGGGCGCTGTGATGACTTAAGTGAACTTCAAGATATATCGGCTCAGTCTTCGGGAAGGTCTTAAAGGGGTAAGGTTTTGCGTGCGTATGTTCAGGGGGTGTGAGTGTGCGTGTGTGTTGAGCGTCTGCGTTGTCGTACTATGTCCCAAAAAAAAAAAATCCTAATCCCACCCAAACCCTAGTCGACGGCTATGGCATGGGCTCTCAGCGAGAAGTGGTTATGGACGTTGTTAAGCGTCCGAGGCGGCGGCAGCATGCTTTAGGGACTCGGCGTCTCGGCTAGGCGTGCAGCACAGGCCTGCGTGCGGCGTGCTGTCCTGGATGTGTGGAAGCAGTGGTGCGAGCAAATGCGCACTTGTTCGGCAGCGCAGGCGCACCTGTCTGCGTGCGCGCGGGGAGGGCGACGCGCGCGGGCGCCTCGCCGGAAAGTTTAGCGGCGGCGGCGCGGATGACTCGTGGCCTGGAGCGCGACCTGTTCTCTTGGTGTCTTCTTTCTGATTTAAGAATGAGCTAGAGAGATACGGCGATCATGTGTTCTTCCGTTTCGATTTGGGGGTTATTTTTATTCAATTTGGAGCTGTTGTTGTTTTTCTGTCGATTCTCTTTCCCTTCTTTGCTTTTGGTTTTTTATACAGAGGAGGCCAGAAGAGATCGACTGTATTCGAATTCGCTTCGTTGATGACTATTGAGGTGCATGACACTTTCTTTGGAGCTGGTGCGTTGACGGATATGATTTGACTTAGGCGAGAGAGACTGGACAGAACAGGGTGGTGCGACTCGGTGAGGGGCAGAAAAAAATTGTAAACGGAAATTTTCTTTTATTAAGAGGTATAGATATAGATATAGATTTTCCATATTTACCGTAAAGATGACTAAACTTTCAAAGTGAAACCGTAATGCGCTTAAAAAATGATTCAAAGACTTTCTTATTCTTATTTTTCCATATTTACTCATCTGCCGGAACGGGATGCATCAAAAGATGATTAAACGTTAAAAGTGAAACCAAAAGAACCGGCCGGAGCCGACTCGTTGAATGGCGCATCTTGTTTACCGTAAAACTGTAAAAACATGCACGAGGGAAAAGCGAACATCTTGTTTGTTACAAATATATATAAAGATTTATTGAAATTGCAAAGTTTGACATGGCTCGTCTGGAGCACTGAGGCAGCAGCAGCTCAGTTCAGGTCCACTTCAGTTCTCTGAGTAATCAGAGTCGCCTCTCAAATTCTGCTTCCACTCCATTCGCGCCAGGCTCTTGAACACCAGGCTGCTTGGCTGCACGAGCTACTGAGGTTTCTACGATCACCACCTTCTTCAGCTCGTATCACACTGGCATTCTGATCTATTGATAGTCAAGGAAAATGCACATACAATGGATTTGCGGAAAAAAAAGGTGTAACAAACTTACAGACAGAAAATCATTCAAGCTACAAACCAAATGCATATTGACTTACTGATGTATAAGTGTAGCTTTCAAAACATCTATCTGAAACCACAATACTGACAAGATTCAAAGAAACACATCATTACCCTTGTCAAAGAGGGAGAACTCCAATACCCCATGTAGAAAAACATTTGTCAACTAACATTATTAGTAGCCAAATAATACCGAGAAAAGAGTGAAACGCCTACGCCCTAAACTTTTCTTCACCACTTATCCTGGTCCATAGACTTTATTTTGCTCATCTCACCCATGAACTTTTCCCCATCGCCATCCGGTCCAAAACCATTCAATCTATCCTCTAGGGCGGCTTGGACGGCGAAGTTTTCTATAGTAACTATGTATTTATAAATATACTTATATATAAA